>LQNS02276481.1:8591803-8612628 GCA_001587735.2 Parhyale hawaiensis | reverse complement strand
GCCACTTTTGAAGATCATGTGGCTCGAGTTGTTACCGTAGGCAAGAAGTGGAGCGGATGGGTGCTTCGAACTTTCTCTTCACGAGAGGCAGACACAATGCTCACCTTATGGAAATAACTGATACTGCCAAGGATTGAATACTGTTCACCCCTTTGGATGCCAAGCAAACGGAAAGACTTAGAGCGCCTCGAGGTGATCCAGAGATCGTTCACTGCCAAAATCCGAGGCATGAAAGATATAAACTATCACGAAAGACTGGCTCAACTTCAAATGTACTCAATTCAAAGGAGATTTGAGCGCTTTACGATCATATATATTTGGAAAATTCTAGAAGGAATTACTGTCAACGTCAATGGGCGAATCCAGGCCAGACATTCAAACCGTATTGGTCGCACTTGTGAGGTGCGCATTCTGATCAAAACTGGTGGTGATGCGATAGCCGCAAAGTATTCTAATAGTTTCGTGGTTCGAGAGGCGAGATTATTCAACAAAATGCCTCGTCACATTCGAAATGTCACCGGTACAGAGACTGCAAAATTTAAACACTTACTGGACGCATGCGTACTGAAAGTGCCTGATAAACCTGCTGTAAGCGGCTACGTGAACTGTGGGGATAACTCGCTGTTAGCCACTTCGCTGGTCACGGACTGCAGCATTACCTCTGCACAAGATGGGCGGCGTGCGTAACGTCGCCTGGACCTCGTCCGAAGTATCATCAAAGGTATCAAAGGTTTGCTCTTCTCAATATCACTGAAGCTATCTACGGGCATACGCATCATAACGCTTCACTCTTCTTCTACTACTTCATATCTGCAAAGCATTTTATAGTGTCTAGTTTGGTATGTTACTGAATAAAATTACATCCATTAATATTTACCCTGACTGGTTTGCCATCTATCTACAGGACAGGTCACATACTGTCATGCTTCATACAACACAGTCACCTTATATCATGAACAGCTCCGGCGTCCCGCAACGGTCAATACTAGGATCTATTCCGTTTGTAATATTTGTCAATGACATCCCCTTGGGCCAGTGTGAATGCTGCGTGGTTGCACCTTATCCTTGTATGCCAATGATGTTCAAATTGCAATTCCGTTGGAACTATAAAAAAAGGGTGCGTGAAGATGCGTAAAATCTCATGAAAAAAAAAACAAATAGAAATATGGTATAACAGAAACAGGCTAAAACTCTACGCAGATAAAACCCAATGCATTGTATTTGGCTCTCAGCAGCTCGACAAGCAGCTGCATCCTTCCTCAATCACCTTTAATAACTATCATCAACCCTCGCCATGTCAAATATCTTGGGATGTGGATGGATAAACATTTAAGGCTTGACGTCTAGATTAAAAAATTACGCAGAACTGCACACAGTTCGGTAATTTCTCCACAAAATTAATCACCTGGTAGATCGAAAATCTCCCCAACTTCTCATCCAATCAATCTCTTGTTCTCTCATATTAACACCTGCAGAATACTCTGAAGTATAGACCCTGAAAAATCTTGTATCAGATGTGCAAAAGGTCCAAAAGTTATTCAAAACGGTAAATTCACCAAGACGAGCGATCGTGTCAGTCTTTTGCTAAGAATGCACCAACGGCCAAAAATCAGCTCAAAATCATAGATGAGGACCAATACGTTTTTCGTTCAGTGCATAGCGTTCTCGGTAGGCTGAGCAATCAACGTTAGTGGACGATCTCTTCAGTGAAACCTTCTAAAGGCGTTCTCAACCCGTACTACCTCTGGTAAGAAAGCGCTATTTCTGGAGCATACAGTATCTTTGGGATGATCTTACAGCTCCGATACAGGACGGGGCTGATTTCAATCAGTTCACTAAAATGAAGCTATCCCATTTTGAGACTTCCGAATAGTTTTGCCAAACATTTGTTCACAGAATGCGACCGTCGTTCATTCTGTGTCTTTTATACTTTAAAATAAAAATCTTCACTGAAACTTCTCGCGTATCAATAGTACTTATATTAAGTTTAAATAGTACCACTCACTGTACGTTTCAATACTAATAATTTTATTCTAACGATGACTTTTTTTATAAGCCTAGGACAAAAAAACAAATTAAACCAGCGTACATTTTTCAAAATTTCCTACGTTTGTTAGTTTGATTTGTAATTCACTGTTATAACAGTAGACTCATAGCTCAATTGTATAATTTATCGATTTGCTGTTATAGTCATGGAATCATCACTCAATCGTATGGTTTATCGATTTGCCGTTGTATTTATAGAATATTTGCTCGACTGTGTGATTTATTGAATCACTATTATAACTGTAGCATTATTTAGAAGTGGAATCGCAGTCAAAGTCTTGAGTTTAATTGGTAATATGCACCATATATCTTCTTCCAATATGTCTACTCTAACTCTAATTTCATTTTTGTTGTATTGCTAAAATTAAGAATATACATCAAGCTGCCAATGCAAAATTATGCAAATTATGTAAATCTTCTCGTGTTAGCTTTAAGCATGAATACTTCTGGGTGCTGCACCCTAATTTGTTGAGAACTGAATCCACGTGAGGAAAAAGATATTTATCATCATCATTATTATTGGTTGCTTTTACCCTCCAAGGAATACTACATAGGAATGAATTTACTTTTCATAAACACTTTTCATTTGCGTTTTCCTTGCGGGAACTATAATATACAATAGAATATGACAGGGCCATTTTCATCATATTCGAAGATGTATTTCAGGAATCTACTAGTGTCAACACTTCGCGACACCAGGAAATGCTAGTATCATTATAGCATCGTCCCCTTTAAGTATAGTTTTTTACTACATATTTCTTGCATTTGCTGGTGTCCTCTCTCACTTAGCACTTTATTCCCTTTTCCATTACTTTACTACCATTTCCTTTGATTAATATAATTATCATTATTATGTTACTTCTTTCCTTTAATCGTAAGTCAGTTTTCTGCCAATAAGAATTGTACCTATTTCTTCAGTTAATGTGCCGCCTATTTGCATTAAGTTGTGAATACTCGTTCCCTTCTTTATTACGTTACCTCATCTGTTAAAGATATGTTTCTCTTTCGTATTGTTATTAGCATATTCAATGCAGTGAAATAATACTGAAACATTATATATCGCATCATAGCGTAAGCTATCCCTTCCCTTTCTAGTACGACACTCCTTCTTTCAATGACTACGTGAACTCTTACATCACGTACGCTATTTCTCCAGCAATACCTCATTACGTAATTTTTCTCCAGCACGTATCTTTGTTTTAAGCCGAAACACGAGCGCAAGAGTAGGTTACTCGTTGGAATGGCTGATCCTAGCACAAATTTCCCTACCCCAGGGTTCCTTCGACAAAGGCGGTAAGAAATCTGCGGGCCATCACCACAAGGAAGGACACCACGACAACTTCCTCAAAGGCATCAACAGCGAACATGGAGATGACAAAGGTGCCAAAGTGCACTATGAGCAAGAACAAAGCAGAAAGGTGAAAAGCAAATATCAGTATATGTACATATGATGTTGCCTAATGCACAATGTGAGATTTACGGACAAGGTACTATAGTTTGGTAACTGAATTAAACTTATGGCAATACCTACTGTATGTTGCATGACTAGTTTTCCCAAGCAATTTACAATATGTATGTCTTTTTCCACTATTTTTCTCGCTTTACTATTGATTTGGGCAATTTCTTGCTACTACATAGTTCGGGATGATTGTTCCACATGGTTGTGTTACCCTAGGTGTTTTATTAGGAAAATAAAGCTGAAAAAAAATTGTGAAGATAAATTGATCAAAAAGTCAACAATATTTCAACAAGTTCAGATGAAACATATGCAATATAGGTTGAAGTTGAGAAACCGTTCATTTTACTACGTCAAGAGAACCTGCAATTCAAGGATGATGAGACCATACAAGGTTAACGAACGGGAAGGGGCCAAGCTGCAGTGCACCATGGGTAATGATGCTTGTGATGTCACAAAATTCTAGTACGTTAAGACGTAGCTATTTTGCATAGTTTCTTCACCATTTCATTTTGGCTTCCATAGTGTCCTACAATCTTTATAGTTGCCCAAAAAAAGTCTATCAAACTATCTACGAACTTTTTTTTAGCTCACAGAAAGATAGCATTTTATTATCAAGTAGTTTTCCAGTAACAGGCACGCACTCGGTCGGACGTACAGTGTCTCTAAAATGTGGACCAGAGCTGGGTCGTCGCGTAAGCGTCGTTAACACATCCTCCTCTCCTAATCGTAAAAAAATACAGCGTCATTTGAAATATTGTGGATTTAACATTAGCCAGTTTGAACAACATCGTTCCGTAAGGTGGAGAATACGGTTAGGTAATTTTTTGCTAGTTAGTTAACGCCATCGGACGTGACACTACTGTTATACCGTTGTATAACGCTCGCAGCGTATAGTAGCTGACGTTTATTTTTCTAATTATACGAAACAATTATACGGCTTCTGCGTATTATACATAGACTTTAAAAATACTTCGCCGGTAGGAAAATAATTTGATTCCCTGGTTCTTTAATATTTTTCTTACATATATTGTTAAAAAGTTCTTTTATCTGGGCGTTTAATCATTCGCATTTGGGCGAGTTTTTGTCGCAGCGGCTTGAAATTATAGATATATAGCAGGTCATTGGTAGAATACAGAAATAAATCGAAACATTGAGGTATTCACTTGTATGATTCCATCTTCAGAATGCCGTATCACTCTCGATAAAACTCACTTGATTTATTGTATTTTTAATGATGATAAACTTGGCTCTAAAAGTGCTTGTGACACGTGCGGGCATTTGCCGGTTGAATTCATATGCTCTTTTACAAGCCTTTTCACCAACGTTCTTTCAAAATATTATCCTTCAGAGAGCTAAAAAAGTTCGTAGATGCTTTATTACATATTTTTGTGCTATAAAGATTGTAGAACACTCTGGAGGCTCAAATGAAATGATGAAAAACGAATGTAAAATAGTTACATATTAGCGTGCTTGAATTTTGTGACGTCACAAGCCTTATTACCCATGGTGCACTGCAGCTTGGCACCTCCTCGTTCGTTAACCATGTGAGGTCTCATCGTCGCCTAAAATTTGTATGCGGGTAGGCTTCGGAGAGAAAAGTTTTCAGGGAGTTGGCTGTATCGACGGTGGTTTTGCTGTAACATGGAAAGTAGTGGAAAATGTATAATTTGCGAACAGTAGGTGTAAGAATACTGGGATCGAATATTTTACTAGAAATACTCTGCAGTAGTAATCGAAAAGGAGGTCTGGATAGACATTATCCTTGTAGCTTCAAACGCATCCACCATAAATGCTATGTAAACGACATGTTCCTTATCTTAAAAGACCCAGCTAATTCAGGTTTATTTCTACAATATTCTCATAGTAAGCACCCCAACATAAAGTTCACTGCTGAGAACCAAACAAACGATTCAATAGCATTTTTAGATCTACAATTTAGGAGAGGGGCGCTGGAATGACTGGGGCAGGAGGGGCAATGCCTCCCCTCTGCCCTTGCAGTGTGGGGCAAAGGGGCAGAATGGACTTTTTCAGGGGGGAGGCAATATAGAGCAACAGGTACCCTTTTTCAATAGGGAGATATGCATGCAATATCTATTTTCCAGAGATGGCAACGAGTAAAATCTAATCAACAGTCTACAAAAAGACGTACAAATAGCGCTACATAAACATACTTTAGGTATCATTAGGAATTTGCTTATTTCTATAAACTTGTAACCGAACTTATGCCACTATTTTTGTTTCTGTAGATAAACGGATTATGTTTCCAGTCGTCAACTTAATTCGGTTAGAACGGAAACTTTGGATGCCTCTTTGAATTACTATGCCGCATTATGAAATACCAATTTAGCAAGCCATGTCTTTTCGTCAGTACAAAAAAAAGTATATCATCTAATCAGAGGTTAAACAGAAAGTCCGCTTAGTTGAAAAATGTTCTTGTACTGAATTCATATTCAATGTTATGAAAAAACAATGAATAGCTGGTAATATTTAATAGCATAACCGTTCTGGGTTAAGACAGCACGCAATCCCCGAGGTATCTCCCCCGATTAGTTTTCTACAGAATTCCGCTGAAAGCTGCAAAGACCGCACCACTTTCTTCTTATTTTTACCAAAGTTAAGAATATTTTTGTTGCCCAATTGGTAATCGATAGATCATGCATATTCTACTGGATCCAAATCTGGCAATTGGGCTGGCCACTCTAAATATGCAACGTGTTGGCTCTGTAGAGATCTCTTGACAGTGGCCGCTCTGTATACATGGAGAAATGTTCTGCATTAAAATGGAATTCACTGGCAAATTATTATCACCATATTGGAAAGAAAACTTCGAGCAATATGTCTGGGCAAATTAAATCGGCTGTTTACGTGAACCAGAGGCCCTTCACTATGAGTGTCGATTTCTTCCCGTACCATGACAGAAACTCTACTTTGTAACGTTGAAACAGAACACCTGGGATGAAATTTTCCACCTTTCCTTCGTCGAGTAATATGCCTGCCTTCATTGCCTAGCCTAGCTAAATAGCAGTTTTCCTTAGGAGGACGTCACTATTCTTTTGCCATTTGATGAACAGCAAGCAATTTCGGTTCTTCATCGATATCAATGGTTAGATTCCTGCATCACAGGCTCCTGGCCCAAATTCTTTCAACCTATTTTTACTAGTTGGACAACCAAGATCATACAGTGGGGAGAACAATCGCCCGCCCCCCTGCCTTATCAGTGCGTGTGCGGGAGGGGGGGGGGAGAGCAAAATGGACTCTTTTTCTCAAAGATGCATTGAATCTGCGTTGCCGAAAGAGGAAAAGGTCTAGAACCACAAACATATGTATACCATCCAAGTCGGATTCGCTGCTCAATAATACTCTCAACATGTCCTGTGTCTAAGGACACCCCTGTCCACAAACTCAACAATGCCATGTTTGTCATGGTGCATAAGAGCAAAATGGCTGGTGTATACAGCAACGCACTGGCAAAGGAGTCCATCAGCTTCTTCTCAGTCACTAACAAATGAAAGATTATTTTGGAGATGGGCAAATGTGACTGCTTTCATACACATTTACGGTGGCGCCAGAAAGAAACAGTGCACGGCAATAGTTTCACAAAGTTTTCAAATTACGCTATATTTTAGGTTAGTGATCGTATTAAACTATATAACAATTGATTCATCGTCGTATTGGTTTCCAAGTTTTGTACATAATTTTCTAATTTCGATTATTCGTCAGCGGATATTTTCTTTAAAACGTGATGCAACGAAACGTAAAAGGCAACAAAAACACCGCACTTTAGAAGTTAACTGTAATGCAATCTATTTATCTGCATCTTAGATGATAAGGCATCTTAACTCTTGCAAGCAGTTGCCCCATTGTAGTGAAGTTTATCTTTGATACAATTTATTTTTTTTTAACTTTTTTTTTCCAGCGATCCCTAGAAACTTACACGACGCCATGATACTGGATTAACCAACCGAGAAATAAACAGGCAGAAGACTCAACTGTGTAGAGAAAACTTTTTGACTGACTGTGCAAACACATTAGCAAACTTGCAAAGCTCGATATAGCCTAAGATTAAGCCGTCGTAGAGGAACCTCCTACAGCGAAGATCGTGTCTTTATAATCCAAACACTTGGAAACAAAGTAAAAGCTGCTCCTAAGATTAAAAAACATTGCGACTTTGTGGGAATACGTTCTGTTTCAACAATCAAGAATAGGTTTCAAGAATCATTGCGGATGACTTACTGCATCGCAAAATACAAACATGAAGAATCCAAAACGTCGCTTGAAGTTTGTCCAAAGGCACCAGATTTGTGATGCGTCTTTGGTATTTAACGACGAAAGCAAGTACAATAGGCTCGGCAATGATGGCGGACAGATAACTTTCGAAGAAGGGAAGGTGAAAAATTTCATCCCAGGTGAACTGTTTTAATGCTATAAGGTGGAGGAGGTTGTCATGGTATGGGGAACAGTGAGTGCTCATAATCCAGGCCTCTGGTTCGTATAACCGGCCGATTTAGCTTGTCTGGTCATGTTGACTAATATTTTGTTCTCAATATGTCAATAATTTCCCAGTGAATTCCAACTTATTGCAGAGCAATAATGCTCTAGTCAACACAGCGGCCACTGTCACGAGTTTCCTCGAAAACCATCACGTTGAATGTTTGGATTGGCCTGTCCTGTCACCATATTTGATCCGAAAGAGAATGTATGGCATTACATCAAGAACCAGTTAGGCAACAAAAATAGTCACAATCATGTTGAACTGCTAAAAAATAAAAGTGGTATGCACTCTCACTGGAGTTATGTAGGAAACTAATCTAAGAGATGCCTAAGAGAATGCGTGCTGTGAAATCATAGAAGGGTTATGTTGCCAAATATTGACGGCTCTCTAGTATGTGTACCTAATATTTATTGAAACTCTTTAAAATAACATTTTTCTATTATAGAGACTTCCTAGTTGCTGCTGATTTGAATTTTGATTAAGTCTTATTTTTCATTACGAAAAATATTAGTTTATTTGATATTTCATAAAGCGACACTGGAATTAAAAGAGGAAATGTTGATTAATCGATTCTTACATAGATTACTAAGTTCAGGAAACTAAAATTTAGCCTAATTTATAATCTTACGATATTGCCACAGTTGAGTTTCCCTCCATCGCTCTGCATGCATTCATTTGTTTGTGCAGTCTAGAAGTAGTTTTGGGACATAGGTGTAGTGAATCTGCCAGTCACTCTGGCTTATCATTGAATTTTGTGAGTACTGTCTATGTCTATCATTTCACTGTCATGGTGAGACCAGTTTGCATTTTTTTGCTTATTGAGTTACTGTGTGCTACAGTCTCTTGAGATGCCCCGTGATGTTTACAACACCACTAAACAAATTTCATAGGTTAATTTAAATCTTACATATGAAGTTACTACATTAGATGGAAACCTTGCTTTAAATTTATTAAGGAAAATACAAGCGTGTTAACCCCAGCCCGTATTGTATTTCGCATTACCGGTTGTATTTTACATTACCGGTTGTATTTTACAGTACCGGTTGTATCTTACAGCACCGGTTGTATTTTACATTACCGGTTGTATTTCACATTACCGGTTGTATTTTACATTNTTTTGCATTACCGGTTGTATTTTACATTACCGGTTGTATTTCATATTACCGGTTGTATTTTACATTACCTGTTGTATTGCACATTACCAGTTGTATTTTACATCACCGGTTGTATTTTACATTACCGGTTGTATTGTACATTACCGATTGTATTTTACATTACCGGTTGTATCTTATAGTACGGGTTGTATTTTGCATTACCGGTTGTATTTCACATTCCCGGTTGTATTTTACATTACCGGTTGTATTTTACAGCACCGGTTGTATTTTACATTACCGGTTGTATTTCACATTACCGGTTGTATTTTACATTATTGGTTGTATTTTACATTACCGGTTGTATTCCACATTACCGTTTGCATTTCGCATTGCCGTTGTAATTCACATTACCGGTTGTATTTCCCATTAACGGTTGTATTTCACATTACCGGTTGTATATCACATTACCGGTTGTACTTCACATTACCGGTTGTATTTCATATTACCGGTTGTACTTCAAATTACCGGCTGTAAGTTCGTTCGCGAAGTTCAATCGCCAATAGATAATTAAGAGCACAAGCACCGTATGCAACGAGCTTTCTCAATGGCCGGGCGCACAAGGGTTAAGCATAATGTTTTACAGCTGCAGTTACCGGCGTGATGTTCCTAATTCGTTCTTTCGGTATATGGAGATATTCCAAGAAACAACACAGTAAGTCCTACGTATGTAGTAACGTCGGGAAATGTAACTCTTATAGACACATGTTAGGAGTTGCTGAAATTTCTGTGAACTTGAAAGCTTTCTTTGTCATGCGTACATATAAATCATTCTAAGTGATGGAGAACGAGTCTAAAGTAATTCAATTAAACTACCTTGCTACTAGATTTAGGTTCTAGAACTCATAACTATTAATACTTTAAATGTTAATCTTAAAATATCAAGAAAACATATAATCAAATAACACATGCGTCGAATTGTGTTGGTACTGCATTATAAAAAAGTAGCAAGGAATTTCATCCCCCATAAGTGCCCTCTTACCCATTCCTGCCTCTATCGCCCTCAGTTCGTTCGGTCGCCCCTGATTTAATTAGGGCACATAATTTATGTTTCTTTTACTTTTAATTTTCAAATGGAATAGATTTTCTTTGAACATTTTTCAAGAATAACGGTTATCAACATCACCTTTTACATTTTCAAGCTCTTTCTGGATAAACTATTCGATCCCGGTATTGTTAAACCTACTGTTCGTCAATTAAACTTTATTCACTCTCTTCCATATTACAGCAAAACTACTCTAGATACAGCCAACTCCCACAAAACTTTCCGAAGCTAACCCGCATAAAAACTTCATATTTTCTTCCAAAAATGCATTACCATAGGATGCTGTTTGAATTCCTCTGTAAATTTAGGCAATAATTTTTATATTTGGTGAAGTAATAGTTACTCAATCTTTAGAGATACCAGCATTGATGGATATCTTCGGGGCAGTAACAACACGCATAAGTTTATCGGTGATAATACCGTCATGGAATTATAATGTCAATACACAGTAAAAAGTGTACGGTACTTGCCTCGGTGCGATATTACTTAGAATATTCCATTACCATTGAAAGTATTAGACAGTGTTCCGTCGCATGTCGTAATTAAAAAAAAATGATTTTTCATTTTGTGCTGCATGACAGTTATAGGAGTTTGCTGCCAGCCATTAAAGTTTATAAGGCTCCATTTCGACAGCTACATTTTACAAAGACACATATAGCTTCATTTAGAGGAATTGATGAAAAGGATGAATTTTGAAATTAGCAATTGAAAATGGTAGTTACATACGATATGCAATGCTAAGGGAAATATTTTGGGAATGATTTGCATGAAGCCTACCTTATGATCGCTCACGGCCTATTGTGTTGCCAGGGATTCCATGATATGTTCCACAAGTCTGAGTCTAAGAACAATTTGGACTGGTGGGTCAGCAACGATCAGAATTCGCACTACGAGAACTACGACCACTCCCACACGTTCTCCGAGAAACACAGCTTTGGCCACCACATGGGCGAGAAGTCAGGGGTAAGACTTAGATTATTAGTATTATCATCATTATTCCCAATTCTTGCTTGCTTTTTAAACCGCAACGCTTCAAGGGATGAAGGGAAGGAACTTGCAGTGTGCTATGAAAAGGTGGATCTCTGCGCAGATGACAACTGCGTAAGAGAGTAGAAAGTCGAGAAATGTCAGGGCTACACCATGCTGGTTCGTATTGGTGAGGCATCTGAACTGCTACCTGATGGTCAGTTTGCGTACAGAGCTCGTTTGGGTTGTAGTGATGCATTATTGTCGGTGTCACACCATTTACATTCTGCGATAAATCATCTTTGTGAGACATGCCTCGTGCAGTTAGACTTTAGCGCGGCGTTTAATAGGGTCAGCCGCATGGGTCTACAGTACAAGTTGGAGTCGTTTGATGTAGGTGGTAAGGTCTTGTTGATCATTCGTGACTTTGCTTCTGACCGAATGTAGAGTGCGTCTTTTGATGATTTTTGAGTGGCCCAGTAGCGGTGGGGCCAGGCGTCCCTCATGACAACGTACTTGGTCCGCTGCTCTTTGTTTTGTAAACCAGT
This sequence comes from Parhyale hawaiensis, assembly GCA_001587735.2. Lineage (NCBI taxonomy): Eukaryota > Metazoa > Arthropoda > Malacostraca > Amphipoda > Hyalidae > Parhyale > Parhyale hawaiensis. The sequence goes on along the minus strand of LQNS02276481.1, from coordinate 8,600,921 downwards.
GTAGATGATCAGCTATCCTGACGATTCAACTATGATGGGTAGCAGTGATACTTATTCCTAGCATGCGTAATGTCACCCATTCTCTAAATAGAGACTTGTCGCGCATTAGAACATGGTGCTAAGCCTAGAGTATAAAGCTGAATGCCACTAAGACTAAACCTATGATTGTCAGTCAGTCTGGTGCACTTTTACCACACCATCTACCTCTGAAGATTGATGGCATTTTGCTCCAGTAGTTTAGCCTCTTGGAGATTCTCGGTGTTGTCTTTCATGGGAAACTTACGCTTCATCTGCAAATTAGGATACTCCTGTTACTTGCTTCTACTAAGATTGGGCTCCTACGTAAAGTGAGTTCTTGCGGTGATAAAGTTTTAGTCTGTAGATGCTTTTACAGTATATTTCATTGCTGCCTATGCAGCAGTTTTGCTCACCGGTCTGGGCTTCGGCTGCTGACAGTCACTTGCATCTCCTGGACCGACTTGCTACTTCAGCCAGCAGGCTTCTGCACTGTTAGTGATCTGGTGAATCTGTCCCATAGGAGAGAGGTGGCCGGACTCTGTATTACAAGATGCACAACATTGAAAGGCAGTGGTTGCATTCTTCTGCCCCTGCCCTCAACTTCTTTAGGAGCATTACACTTGTTGCGGTTAATGCGCACTCCTCTACTTTTGAGACCATTAGGCGCCAAAATCCTTAGTTCAGTCGGTGTATCCTGCCGTGGTTCGTTTCGGTTTGGACTTCATCGGTGGCTTCTGCTTTTGATCGTGTAGCTTTGCAGTTGCAGGCGTTTACGTCAGTTGTTGATGGCCTTCTATTGATATTCCTTGACAGCGTTTCGGGCTTCGCGGTGTTGCATAACGCTTCATGTGGGTTGCACTACCTGTTCGCGATGGCGCGAGCGTGCAGTTATAGTAATAATGAGAGTAAGAACTCCATTGCGGGCTAAAGTCGTGCGCGCATGTCCAGCTCAAACATAGCTCAACCAAGTTACTTTTCATGGTTATTTTAGCTACTGATCGACAGTCACCGACTGTAAGTTGACCGTATTGTTGTGTACTATGTACTGGTAAAGTTGTTCACAGACGAGCTACATCTTCGCTGTTTTTGGAGGAAAAAGATTGTGATTTAGATCGAGCTTGCTGCTACATGTTAGTGCACACGCACAAGCGAAGAGTGTTGCAGTTGCAATGTTTTAGGATAAAATAATAATTCGCATCATAAAAGAAATGGTAAATAGTAGTTTAAAAAGTTTTATTAACTGTGGCTAGTCCTCAGCGACTGAATATTTTGCATGATCTTCTAGTTTGTAATGAAACTTTGACATCTACGTTTTCCACTGGCTATCGTCATTCAAAGCGGATTTATAAGAAACATTCTGGCATTACGTGCGTAGTAGTTAATAGATAACAGTGATAACTGAACTGCTTTGAATTACTTGAAGGCTACAAAAAATTATAGGGGGGGGGGGTTGAATTTTTCCGTCGAGTTTGGTAAAGCATCTATTGATGAAATTCGTTTCTCTGCAAATTGTGCTTCTCATTTGCACTGGGCATTAGAGAACAAAAAATATTGCTTTGTAATTGCAGGATTTGACCTCCTCAGTAAGTAGCCGAAGCTCTATAAACACGAAGCGCAATAGCATAAGAAGACACCATGCCATACACTAAGCATATAGTTACTAAATACACTAAAATGGATCCATGAGTAATGAAACCCCTTCCCGCGAAGAAGATAAAATAGGCAACCTTACGCAATTTCAATGCCGTGGAACCGATTTGCATCAAAAAGCGGTCATGTGTTATAAATTTAATTTTCCAAAAGTAACTGGCCATGTGCTAATTAATTCTAATTATATATTTTTTTACATACAGTGAAACCTCGGTTCTTGACCATAATTCATTCCAATTCTGGTTGATTTGCTATTAACTCTACATTTCACCCCATTATTAACTCCATATTTCACCCCATTGGTAACTCTATATTTCACCCCATTATTAACTCTATATTTCACCCCATTATTAACTCTATATTTCACCCCATTATTAACTCTATATTTCACCCCATTATTAACTCTATATTTCACCCCAATATTAACTCTATATTTCACCCCATTATTTACTCTATATTTCACCCCATTATTGACTCTATATTTCACCCCATTATTGACTCTATATTTCACCCCATTATTAACTCTATATTTCACCCCATTATTTACTCTATATTTCACCCCATTATTTACTCTATATTTCACCCCATTATTTACTCTATATTTCACCCCATTATTTACTCTATATTTCACCCCATTATTAACTCTATATTTCACCCCATTTTTCACAAATTCTTATAAAATTAGATTGCAGCGCTCGGAACATGCGGTCAAGTGGCGAAAGTTTGGTCGAGTTCAGAGAAAAATTTTACGTGAAATTTTTGGTCGAGTGCTAATTACTGTTCGAGTTCGGAGTCATTCGAGATCAATTTTACTTTAAGTTATTGGTCGAGTGATAATTATTATTGTTCGAGTTGAGAACTAAAGTTTCACTGTGTATATATCAAATCTGCCTAATTTTCATAAGAACCAAACTGTTTAGCAGAGATCGTACGCATTGTTTGATTTGAGTTATTAGATTATTTAGAAAGTTTTACATAATAATAATGCAATAAGTTCAAACTTTGTCACTAATAGTCCAAACACCCTGAAAATAGAGTGGCTATCAATTTCTGAAAAAAAGCCAGCTAGGTGATGAATCTACAAGTGATAGTCTGATTTCTATTTATTTCTAGGGTGGTAACAATAATAGTTTGTATTCATTTATAGGATGGTAACCAGCACGATAAACATGGCAAAAAGGGGCAGCAGAAGAAGGGGGATTTCTATGACTTCCACATAGACCACAAAATGCACTTCGACTTCAATATTCAACACGACCATCACCAAAAGCACGGACACAAGAAGGGACACAAGAAGGGACACAAGAAGGGACACAAGAAAGGACACAAGAAGGGACACAAGAAGGGACACAAGAAGGGACAGCATGATCAGCAACAGCATGGTCAGCAGCAGCATGGTCAGCAACAGCATGGTCAGCAACAGCATGGTCAGCAACAGCATGGTCATCACTAACGTACTTAGTAAGAGCTCCTTGACTTTGCTCACTAACGTAGCGGCAGCTGTTGCAAACAATTGGCATTTTTTTGCTAGTCGCCGCGTGTAGTTGTCTGTTGACATATTTTTACTCTCTAGGCAAATATAATGTATAAAATAAATTTCTGCCAAGTGAACGACGACACGTCGATAGTGGCGGCTAAATGATAAAAAAAAAATATTCTAATGCATAGAGCATTCGTACGACAAAAAAATAAATAGAACTGCTTTACCATATACAGCTGCAATATTGGAAGAATTTACTAGCCTTACAGTAAATGAATTAGAGAAACAATTTGCATCCGGTAACCAGTTCAAGACCAAAAATGCGCCCTGTTTAACATATTCTATCCCTTTATTGTGATCAAATTTGCAATAGCGACAAAAGAAAAAATACCTTTAGGTGTTATGAGCACTAAAATTGCGAAATCGTTCTTCCTATTCATGCTAATCTTCACTTCGTGTCTGTAAGCCGATGAATAACGGTTCCGAGGTTCACAATTATTCCTCTTATCTGAAATGATATTCCTGATATATTTGAATATGTTTATCTAACAGTCACCTGTAGGCATTGTATAGTCCTCAATGAGAAATTAAGCAAAAAAATAATAAAATAAAAAAGAACAGCCTGGCGCGGATATAAAATTCAGTTTACCAATTTGAAATTCTTATATCTGCTTGTTCTTGCCTTCAACTAGGGAAACAAGAAATCTCCTGGCGTTGATCCAGAATTTAAAATACCTAAGGGGACACCTTAGGTATCCGTGCCCACAATTATTTATTTCCTTCCTGCCACACGCTTCCTTGCATTAAGCAATTCTATTTTCTAAACTTTTCTTTTGCCCACGAGAAGACCAGCTTATCTCCAGTGATAAAACAATAAAAGATGATGAGATGCAAACATAAAACAACTTATGGTGGAGGTTCAAGCATGCGTACCCACCCATTCTTTTTCAAAAAATTTATGCAGCCGTCTTCGATCAGCTAAGTGTGCTTCTAGGACCGAGCAAACCACCTTGTCAACTCATCCTGAAACACCACCAATCCGACAATATTTTCATTGTTCTGATGCAATCCTAGAATATTCTGGACCAAATTTACAGTGCCAACCGAGGGATTTCTTTGGTCATCGACGGCACCAAGACTGTAACGTATCAGTGCTGATGGACGATTAAAATTGCAAATAAAACAATTTTCGTGCCTAGATGATCATCTTGCTAATAATAAATATTGATGGAAAAACTTTGGATTCGAATGAGATGTCGGTGTTGGAAACCCCGATGATCATCATCAATGCTGGCGGGCGGATATTAAATAAAAGCGTTATGTTGCGATCCAACGTGCAGTTTAAATAATGATGTCATCAATTATAACTTTCTCCTTATTCTACTAAGGTTTTGAAAAGGAAGCATGCTGTATTTTTGTTTTTCATGCTTTGGCTCTGTTACTTTAGTACCGATGAAAGATACTCGGATATACCGTATTTGCGTAATTTCCCTTAGGCCTGCAAAACAAGATACGCATGAAGCATTCAATTTGTCATCCATTAACACATAAAAACTACTCTACCTGTTACTGGGAAGACGTCATTGCTCAGAACGTCGTTGAAACAATAACTGATGCTCTAAAACTGTGGAAACATACGCTTATTGTATATATAAATATATATATATATACATCGACCACACCATACATTGATTGGACACTGAAATCGGGCCTCTCGCAACTGGGCATGGAGGCCGTTTAATCTCAGAGACCTCAAACAAAGACTAATTTCTTCGTCGTACCTTATTGAATATGTTCACAGCAGAGAAGTTATACTCGCAATCATATATCTTCAGTAGGCGATATATGTCATACCTTTGGACACCAAGAATAATTGAAAATTAATCATAATTTCTGGGAATATTGAAATTTTTGTAGGAAAAATTACCACTTAAATACTATATCTAATGTACTCTAATGTTACATACAATTGAGTTTTTTGCCGCACGACGGATTTGAAGCAATAACCTCAGAATTGATGCTGGTATAGCTTTCGGTAGAGCTCATCCCTATAGCCTCAAGGAAATAAAGGTTAAGAAATCCCAGTAATACTGAAAAGCCTTATTAAAACCGCAGAAATACTACAAAATAAAACCTTATTTGCCGTGAACTAAAAATGCATAATTAACCATGAGATGATACCAGGACAGCCATTAAATGACATTAAAATGACATTTTGGTGCTGCTACATCCCTTCATCAATGGAACCATCTACAGTTGCACCTTGTCATTTCACATTACCACATAGTAATACTACCGTACGCCACTTTGTGGTTACCTATGTTCCATCACTTGATAGTTGCCTAAGTTGGATCACTTTCATAGTTGCGTGAGTTGAATCATTCCATGGCTGCCTAAGTAGAATAACATCATGGTTGTTCCCTACACTGCTTTACATCATGGTTGTCTGCATCACTTCATGTAGTATACGTTACTGGTACTTCTCATCATAGTTGCAGTTGCCTACATTACATAATTTTGTGGATGACTATTGTACATCGCTTCATAGTTGCTTACATTACACGATTTAATAGAGGACTATGTTACATCACTTCATAGTTGCCTCCATTATATATATGATTTAATAGATGACAATGCAACATCGCTTCACGGTTGCCGGAGTTAAATTACTCCATGGTGGCCTACATTAGATCACTTCACAACTGCCAATGTTAGATCACTTTACGACGGCCAATGCTTCATCACTTCATAGTTGCTAATGCTAGATCACTCTAGGTCTTCCAATGCTACATCATTTCACTGTTGAAGATGCAAGATCATATCACGGCTACCAATGCAGTATCAATTCAAGACTACCAAAGCTGTATCTCTTCACGGCTACAATGCTGTATCATTTCACGGCTACCGATGCTGTATCACGTCACAGCAACCAATGCTGTATCACTTCACGTCTACCAATGCAGTATCACTTCGCAGCTACCAATGCTGTGTCACTTCACTGCTGTCAATGCTTAATGCTACACCACCTCATGGCGACCACTGTTTCATAACTCAGATCACTTCACGGCTTCCAATGCTGGATCACTGCATGGCAGCCAGGACTTTATCTCTTCACTTCTGCCAGGGCTTCATCACTTCATGTCTGCAAGCTGCTCCGACTCACTCTTCAGCTCTGCTGTCTGTTCTGATCATCTCGTTTAGCCCGTATGTTAAATAAATTTCACTAATTTTTTCTTCAGCTGTTTACTTGGCATATTATTACCAATCGAGTAGCTATACCACAAGCTTGAAAAGCTTCTGTTCTACAAAATGAGACTGTTTATTTCACGAACTATTGCAAAATACTTTGACTCTACTGCAAGTATCAAAGGATGTCATGAACAGTTTTACGTAAATACTCTTCAAGCATTAATATGTTTGTGAATTTGTTGCGTATAGAAGTTTCAAAAGTCATTCAAGAATGCAAAAGAAGCAAGTCAAATAGCTAAACAAGGTCTGTAGAAATAATGGAAGACTATATAAAAATGCGCCTGCGGCAGGTCCAATTGCGTGACCGAAATCTGCGTAAGGGATTAGTGTCCAATCAATGTATGGTGTGGTCTATGATATTTAATATTGTTATTGCACAATATCTACGACGTACACACATACGAACGAATCTCGTGCCGCTTTCGAATCGATTAAGTGCAACAATGCACTTATAGATGAGGACTATCTTTAAGTATAATTTTCTATTGTTACTTTTTGAAGGACTTTGATATCGACGAAATAAATATATTACAGCTAATTCAATTGTATTAATTTCCTTTCTACCATTAGAATCAGAAATTTAAGATATATCTATGATTTGAATTTTACGGTAAGCCTTGTTTTTGATGGTAAGTTATCTCATGTTGTTCATTAGGTAGTACAGAGTGAGGTACGCCAGTTTTAGTTGAAGTACATGACGGCCAAATATTTATATTCGAATGATAGAGATATGTTTTGTGTATTTTTGACTCACAAATTAAAAAAAAGCTTTGTGCTGAAGAGCCGACATATTTAAGCGAAGCGTACGATGAAAATTTAGTTCAGATACTTTGAGTACCTTGAGGGTCTTTGGATGTAGTGCAGGTGTTGTTTGTAAACGTCACCTCACGTGTGTGGAGTCACGATGCTGGGGCGTCTGTTATTGGGTCGCAGTTAGCGACAGAGACAGCCACCAGCAAATTTTCTCCACAGTGCACGTAACCGTTGACTGCTGGTCTGTAGGATATTCTTCTGAAATGAGAATCCAGCAAGTTTCTTTTGAACTCTAAAATGTTCATATCAGAGGCGTTTCGAATATGCCAAGGCATTTTTATAAACAGTCTTGCTCCCTGTACAATAAAGCTATTAGACTATTTTCTCTACAAGGCTTTGCAACCATCTCTGTTTGGAATGCGCAGTTTATAAATTCTTCCAGTTTTTTTTTTCTGAGTGTCTAGCAACAATCCGTTCTTTCACATTAACAGGGATAAATTTAGAATTTTCCAAACATATATAATTGTAAATGCTCGAATTTTTGTTGCACTGAATAAAATTAGAGACACCTATGTAACCGTTTGCGGTAATTATACTCTCGTATAATGCCTCGACTTTTGGTAGTGGATAGTTTCAAGTTCTAGCTTTTTTCCTCGTACTGTGTATATAAAATAATATAAAATAAAAAACAGCACTCCATTCATGACAAAATTAGTTACTTCCATAGAGTGAGCATCACCTCTACTTTGCGTGACGAGAAAGTTTGCGAAGTACGTCCTCTACACTTTTTTCCCCACGCCTATAAACTCTCGCTATAGGTTCATCGAAGGTAGCATCGTCTTGCATTCGTATTCATGACCTCTTGAAACTGTATTTTTTCTCAATTCCATACCCGACTCTAGTAGCATATAATGAATATTTTCCGTATTTTAGCAGCAGTGCCAAAGGAAGCTTCAGATATTTTCAGTGCTACGATTTCAATTTCAGCAATGCAAGAAGTGCATTCAGACATAAGGTTGCCCTATACTTTGCCGTAGATTCGATGTATGGAGAAGCTAATACTCGTACAAATCAGACTAAGCCTGCGATGTCTTCATTGTTGGAATTTCAACTGTCCCTGCTTAAGATACGTTTGCCATCTTCTGCAACCCGGCCTATTTTCTGCCCATCACTTTGAATGGAGCTTGAGAGGACAACCAGAGCCTCCAACCTGGGCTAAATTACGCCTATCTATTTCGTTAAGAGCGAGACACCAAACATATGAATAAATATATAACTTTATAAATATATATATATATATCTAATACTAAGAATGACACACGACGGTCATTCTTAGTATTAGATAGATAAGAAAGAAATATTGTTGAAATGATAACTTGGGGTTAGACCAAAGCGTTCACATGTACGCACTACTATCTCCGACAAACAAGAAAAGAATAGATAATTTATTCAGACACCAATTTACCGCATAGCACTATAAGTTCCTCTTCAGATTTAAATGAGAACGCCTTGTGGCGTGAGACCATCGCCCACTGTGGCAACAAATTTAATCACCGTCATTTTTGATGGCCAGCTAATGCTAGTCTTTTGGCGTGAGTCTCATGGAGAAGAGCCCACCAGACTGCCTGCAAAAAAATTACGAACATAGCTCAACTCATTCTTCCTGTTTTTGGGTGAATAGAAAATTTCATCGTCGTCATTTTTTATGGCCAGCAAATCCTGTTTTTGTTTTGGCATGATTCACACCGAGGGCAACCCACCAGACTCCCTGCAAAAAATTATGAACATTGGTCAACTCTTTCGACCAGTTATTCGGTGGATAGACATTGTCGTGTTTGGTTGTTGCTGATGTTGATGTTTTTTTTGGAAGGATCTACTGAAGAGTTATTTTGTTCCGAACTATAGCTTCTTAAATTTACGTAAAAGGCTTGATTGACAACTCGTTGCTAGTTCTTCATCTTTTGTATT
>LQNS02276481.1:8533569-8551190 GCA_001587735.2 Parhyale hawaiensis | reverse complement strand
TGAGGGTAGTGCCAGCTATATAAAGGAGGCTCGACGCTACCTGAGCATAGTTCCGATCGAAGTGTAGTCGAAACGACAATAGATTTAGGTAGTGCTTGGAACAACGACTCAGTTCTTAGCTTGTCATCGATATTCAACATGAGCAGAGTGAAGGTAATATATCTTTTCGAGTCTTTACAGATATTTCAACAAAGATAAGACTGGCAATTTTGATAATCAATATTCAAAATGAGCCAAATGAATGTATATATCTTTTTGAGTTTTCACAAATCCTTAAACAGAATTAAATTAAATGTAATATGAATCAGCATTGGTTTTTTTACGCCATTTCTACTCGGTAGTATTACACAGCAACAACACTGAAGGGAAACTGACTGTTAGCTCATAAAGAATGTACTTGTGGGCGGCTTGTCTTTGCTATTATGTGCAAAATTTGATGTTTGTTCTGCAGAAAGAATTTTGAAGAAACTCTAAAGACGAATTGCATCATGCTACATCATAACAAAGAATGCACGTTGACAAGTGATGATATCGTATGAAATAGTAGACACAGTAGTACTGATTCCTGAAAACAAGAGATATAAGTAAACAATATCGTAATTTACTGTTCAACAAAATATTTTAATTTAAGTCAAAGATCCATCCAGACACACGCAGCCCGCTGGAGTTCATGCACCATCACTCTGACAGAACGCAACTTTCACACTTCGCTGTAGGCTCGTAACTAATGATCCGGATAAGCAAATGCGGACTCACAGATGTATACACGCAAGAGACGACACTGTTCCCAATACAGCTTGCTGGAGGTGTCCTCATGAGATATCTTTATACATAATTATTTTAAAACATTTTCTTATACCATACGTCGCCATTCATCCCAGAAAAGACAACATTAGAGATATACCGGCTGCCAAGAGTACGATAACATGAGAAAATAGACCAACAGATATCTCGGTATAGTACTTTATGATTTTAAGGGTAAGGAAATTTACCAGGCCGTTCAAGACACACCTGTTCCAAAAAACATAAAATACAATAATTTCTGTTCTATAGGGCGAGAGAACTAGAACGACTCTGCATCAAAAGCACTCGTAGCACTTTTAGAACTGCCACTTCCCTACGGCAGAATTCCTAGAAACATGTCGCCATCAATTGAGCGTCTCGTAACGCGATTCCAAATTGAATTTAGTCGAACGAGATCGATCCTTGGCAGGTCACATGGGTGGTGTTGGCGGCGGTGGTAGCCGCGACGGTTGTGGCAGCTCGAGCGGAGGCAGAAGAAGAAGATGCGCTGTATGAACCCATTGCGGGGGAAGACCTGGCCACCAGTCAAAGTCAACAAGTGTCGACAGTTGTTGAAGCGCCCATGGAAACTGCAGCTACAGGTGAGATAGGGGTGATTTGGCAGTCAGTCAAAGTTGACAAGTGCCTACTTTTGACGAAGTGCCCATGGATACTGTAGCATCTGGTATACCGAGTTGGCTGTATAGACTCAGAATCCATCAGCCAAATTAGTATTTTCTAATGCTCTACATAAAAAAATGTTTTGAAGCGTCATGTTTGTTCGGAAATGGAGTGAGTTCGGCAATTGGGTAATTCCCATACATTGATTATTTTCACGCAATGTTGTTGATGACAACTTTTAGGACTCACAATGATTCATGTATAGGACACGAGCTTCTTATCCCAAGCGTTGGATCTCTAGATGTACTTTGACCCTTTCGTTAAGGAAACTTTTGCTCATGCAAGTGCATATATTCATTTACTCATTGTTCATAAGGAAAACTACTTATTGGTTGCAAAGATTCATCAATATTTTGCATCATTTTCGGAGTGACTGTTGAGAATGTTTTCACATCTTAGAAAAATGTAGAGAGCTCTGGCTTTGTGAGTACTATTAACAACAATGATGTTAGCAGTTAGAGACGGCGTCAGTAGTGAAAGAGTTAAATATGTGTTACTCCAATAACTGACAACGAGCAGAGAGATTATTGACACTGAATATTACTCATAAACATAACTGAGAAAAGAAGAGTTACTATAGAAATGATCACGAAAAGATACATTATCGTACCATAAATTTCTCGTTAACGTTCAAATTCTTTATCATTGTGAAATAAAACATTACATTTTCAATCATGAATTCATGTAATATATCCCAAACGGAGTACAAGGAACGACTTTGGTGCCTACGGTATAAATGACGAAAAAGCAATTTGGCTGCACTATGTAAAACGCAAAAGTCATTTCGAAATTCCCACAGAATATATTGCTAACATATTGTTGCGCATAACCATTTGCTGGCTCAGCGTTTATTTACACGGTAATGGAGTAGATGAATTGAGGAACCTTTGTACAGTCATTTCTTCCAGTTTCAATAAAATAGACAGATGTGCGTATTAGCATAGATGTGGTGCACTAACCACGGGAGTAATTACAGGAATAACTACCGTAATAACTCCCAGACACGATCGGATTTACACTATGTGAAAATCTGCTGGAATAAATAGTCCCACCCGACGGTACTTTATTACTGTCGTCTGACCATATTAACCACAGTGAATAACTTGGTTCATCTCAATAAGCTGGTTGATACAAATGTTTCGTTGCTTAATCTCGGGTAACAGGAGCCTGCATGAAGTTGGCAATCATTCGTTGGAATCGTTGCTTTAATAATGATATGTCTGTTTCTCGTAGCCAATGTCTATAGTTAAATGAACACTCAGGTTGATGGTTTTCATTGTAAATTGTTTTCCCAGGATTTTTCGGTCACTTCGGCCACCACCACAAAGGCTTCCATAAAAAGCACGGGCACAAAGGCCATAAAGGGCACCACGCCAAAAAAGGACACAAGAAATTCCACAAAGGACACTATGGAAAGGCTCACAAGAAAGTAAGTAAACGGATCCAATTTTTCGTGCATTATAGTTATTCGCGGAACAAACTACCAGTGCTTAACAAATACAAGATTCCGGAATCCTCATCTTGAATACCATGAAGATTCTTTGGACGAGGTCCAGGTGACGTTATGCAAGCGGCCCGTTATTTTACAGAGGTGGTGCTAAATTCTGTGATTATCATGATCGCTACTAGCAAGTTAACCCTACATTACGCGTAACCGCTTACACTTAGTTTTTCTGGCGCTTTCAATAAGTACGAGCCTAGTAAGTTTTAAATCTCAGCTTCAATAATAATAGTGTTTACCGACCACAATGAACTGTATATAGGAAGAACTCACCTTGCCCAAAAATTTATGCTCTGGATTTTCCTTGCGGGGACTGTAATGCAGAATATTGCAGAGCGATTTGAGCACTCGAAGAAGTTAGTATTTTAGGTATGTGATAGTGTAAATTTTTTATAGCGCCAGGAAATACGAGTATCAATCTTGAGTATCAATACAAGTATCAATCATGACATCGTCCCCTAGTTTCTTTCTATTTCTTACAATTGTCTGTACCCCCTCTCGTTTAGTACGTTGCCTCCAGGTCCCATACTTTATAAGCATGCTACCATTTCGCCTTACGAATGCGTTACCGTTCCCTCAAGTCTTACGTCAGCCCTATTCTCAATTAGAATTTTACGTATTCCTTCTGTTAATATTTCATCTCTTCTCTTTATTAACACGATATCATTTGCCTCTATTTGTACGTTACCACTTCCATTAGTTTATGTACCGTTACTTCCCTTTATTATTCCGTTACTTCTTCCTTTACTGGTCCGTTTAACTTTTCTTTGATTAGCACATTAGAAAATAATGATAGTATTGGTACGTTTCATTATCGATCCTGAAGTATGTCATCGCTTCCTGATCTGGTACGACATCTCTTCTTTCTATGTATTACTGTGTTACCTTCTTCTTACTGCACGATATTCCTAAATCAGTACTTTATTACGCCATTTATCTGCCGTGCAAAGTATTCTTTTGAGCCTGAACACCAGCCGAAGAGAAAGTCCCCCCGTTGGAATGGCTGATACTCACATAAATTCCACTACCTCAGGGATTCTTCGATAAAGGCGGCAAGAAATACGGTGGCCATCACCACAAGAAGGGATACCACGGCCATTTCCTCAAGGGTATCAAGGGCAGACGAGGACACAAGAAAGGCATCAAAGGACACCACAAGAAAGGACACAGCAAAAAGGTGAGATGTAGAATAGGTGTCATCTTAAGGACAGCAAGTTCAAAATAAACGCTAGCGTAGCAAAAAAAAAAAAAAAATGAAAATAAAAAATATATAATAAAAAGGTAGAATATATTTCAGCAAATAAATTAGATTATGAAAAATATGTGGTGTAGGTGAAATATGAGGAGCTGTCAAATAATATCCGTGTGTCAGCTTCGCGCATGATATGCACAATTTGTCAAGTAAGAGTTAGTACTTCATCTGTGGTGATAAACTACTAGCATGAATGGGTATCTCCGGGACGGCAACCGTGTGCATCACTTTAACGGTGATAATTTTGTTAGGTATTTTTAAAGCAATAGAGTGAACACTAGTGCAGAACCTGTTTTATGAGCACAGTATGTATGTGTAAATTGAGATTAAACTCGCTTCAATTCGAAACCCTGGCATAAAATATTCCAGTAATGTCGGCAGCTGCGACTAGAGATATCTCAAAATTCGTAAAAAATATGGATTCCTCCCTTTATTTTGCAAGGCTATTGGAGGAGTTCATTGAAATTTGTTTCAATTTAAACGCAATGGCAAAAGGAATCGTATAATGGTATCAATTTCAAAGTTAGCATATAGAAAGGTAGTTAAATAAGATACACAATGTGAGGGAAATAGTTTGAGAATGAATTAAATGTAGCCTACACCTAGCTTGATCATTCACGGTTCACTGTGTTGCCAGGGATTCCATAACGTGTACCACAAGGAAGAATTTGGCCACAAGAAGAAGTGGTGGGACGATAAGGACCACAAGAAGCACTACAAGAACTACGACAACCTCCACAAGTACTTCAAGAAGCACAACGCTGGCCACCATAAGGGCAAGAAATACGGGGTAAGACGACTTAGCTTGTTATTATTATCGTCTTTATTTTAAACGCTGGTTGGTTTTTCAAACCACAACGTTTCAAGAGAGGAAGGGGAAGGGACTTGCAGTATGCTAAGAAAAGGAACCTCATATCGGATGATAACTGTGTGTTAGAGTAAGTTGAGAATTCGGCGGCGCTGCGCCATGCGATCGCAGGCACTAGATATGCGCGGATGTTCAGCTCGGACACATTTCATCGTACTTTCCATGGGTATCATAGTCACCGATATCTATGGTGTATTGGGATGATGTGTGAGCTGAATGTCCGTTCATAAGATGAGCTGGTGGTCGCATTGTGGCTGTGCAGCAAATTACTTCTTCGGCAAGTCGCCCATTCTTGAAAGAGCGCGGGTATAAAAGGCACCATGCCGTACAATAAAAAAAAACAACATTCCAAAAGTATGTTCTGAGTTTGGAAAGACCCTGAGAAATAAAGTTTTTACTATATTAAAATGAAAACAAAAATAATAGAACTCCTTCCAAAGAAGCACATAGAACAGGTAACGCTGAACAAGTCCAAATCCGTGTCCCAAAGAGTTTTCATGTACAGCAATTCTGATCATATGTTTTATAGATCATTTGATTTTATTGCCTCGTTTTCACAACAAACACATTTGTTCAGCAGTGATTGCAGGTATAGTTCGATCCAATAGATGAGTGAGTAGATTTTACATAATAATTATGCAGTAAATAAGAATGTGGTCACAAGCTGTGTAAACACCCAATGTAACTATAATAGCGGTCCGTTTCTGAAAGAAAGCTAAGAGATTAACGAAAAGGTAACACTCTGTTCAGAAATGGCTTGTATTTATCTCCAGGGAGGCAAACACCACAACAAATATGGCAAAAAGGGGCACCACAAGAAGGGCCATTTCCACGACTTCCACAAAGGCCACAAGAAGCACTACGGCCACAAAGGTCACCACGGCCACCATAAAAAGTACGGACATAAGAAAGGACATCATGGCCATCATCACCATGGTCATCACTAACGTACTTACTAAGGGCTCCTTGACTTTGCTCACGAACTTAGCGGCAGCTGGAACGTACAATAAGTTTTTTTTGCTAGTTGCCGAGTGTAGTTAATTGTCTGTTTATATGTTCTAACTCTCTAGAACAACAAAAAACTCTGTCAAAATGACAGAAATCTGCATATCGAGAGTTGCTAAATAAGAGAAAAGGTTCTTCTACGCTTAGAGCGATAATACGACAGAATAAAAAACATACAGAATTGCCTTGCCAAGGAAAGCTGCAATACAGAAAGAATTTGCTTCTCTTAAACTGATTAACTTAATGAAATTAGTGTCATTCGGCAAGCAGTTCAAACCTTTAAATGCGCACTGTTTCACATGTTTTATCCTCTTATAGTTACCAATTTTGCAAACAGCGACACAAAATATCTTGTATTCCCGGCACTAAAACAACGATAACTTTCTTCCTGTGTATGCTAGTCTCCACTTCGTGTCTCTGTAAGCTACTAAATAACGCTTCCTACTATCACATATTCCTCTTATCTGAAATTCCCTAACAGTCACCTATGGGGAATGTATAGTCATCAATGAGAAATTAAGCAAAGAACAAAAATTCGCACGCGAATTCAAATTCCACTTTTCCTCCTCAGAAATTATGCACAAGATGAATCTTGCACTCAGCTAAAGAGAAGAATAAGGAAACCCCGGGCGTTTTTCCAGATTTTCAAACGCCTTAGGGACGCATATTAGACGTCCCGTGACCACAATAATTCATTCTCTTCGATCTTCACGCTCACTTTCATCGTGCCATGTTTTTTCTCAAACTTTTCTATTGTCCACGAGAAGATCTGCATGCCTCCAGAGATCACGAACCTTCGAGCTCTGTGGATGAGAAGCAACATTTAAAAACTTTATGGTGGAGGCCCAACCATGCCCGCCCACCCATTCTTTTCCTTGTATTTTACGCTGCTGTTGACGCGGCTTCCATCAGCTAAGTGTGCCTCTTGGACCGAGCAAGCAATCCATCTTGTAACGCTCATCTTGAAACTCCACCGATCCGGGAATATTTATATTGTTCTGACGCAGCCCTTGAATATTTTGGTGACCAAAATTGCGCGACCGCCCGCGGGAATTCTTTAGTTATCCAAGGAACCAAGACTGTGACGCATGACAACTGCGAGTGCCAGTGCTAACGGAGGTGTAAAAACTGTAAATAAACCCGCTATTTCCCCACCTTGATAATCATCTTGCAAATAAAAAGTATTTGAGGCAAAAAATATAGACATGAATGCGATAGTGACTATAGAATTCACGAGTCGATGGAGATAAAATAAAATCGTAACGTTCTGCATCAGTGCTGAATTTAAATAATAATGTTGAATGGTATGCATGGTAATTTTCTCCCTAGTCCAAAAGTGTTTTTAACAGAGCGTTACTTAATGTTGATGAATAATATTCGAATTTATTTTCATAATTCTCTAACGCCCGTGACACGTACAAGATTTCTGTGAAGCATGAATTTGATAACCCCCCAACGAAAAAGTACTATAACTATTGCTGAAGAGAAATGATAACTTAAATCCTTGATGAATGATTCTGTGAAGCTTTGAAACTGTGGAAATATTATTTGCTCATACTGTAGAAAACGAAATCGACGATACACTCGTACGAACGAATGTTCCCTCCGTGTCCGACTCGATTAAATGTGTAAGAATGAAGTTTTTGCTTAGCATAATCTATATGTATAATTTCCATTAAAGTGTTGCCTCTTGTGGGACTTTAATATTGACGAAATAAATATATTTATTTTTTGGCTAATTCAGTTGTATCTATTTCCTTTCAAGCCTCTAAGTTACTGTGACATTTGCCTGATGAAACTTTTAAACCCATTGCATATCTGGTGATTTATCTCATGTTATCGTTCATCTGGTAGTACAGTGTGCTATAGCAAGATGAGATAAATGATGGCCGGCTATTTAAATTAAAATAATAAATCAATATTTTATGTATCTTTTACAATACAGTAAAAAGAGACGTTGTGTTGAGGAGACGATATGCCTGCGGGCATAACAGCGTTCGATGAAAAGCTTATTGATGGAAGTTAGGTTTTCGTAGAGTTTGTTTGTCTCTCTGTATGTCTGTCCTATGTTTGTCTGTCACCAAGATAGCTCAAAAAGTTATCGACGGATGCTTACGAAATTTACAGTGATTATTAGGAATGCTAGGATAAACAGATACTTAGCTTTTGGTAAAGATTTGTTCATCCGTTTGTTTGTTTTTGCCTCTTTTTTTCTTTTTAATGCCATAACTCATAAAAGTTATGACGGATTTTTATGAAATTAACACGAGTTGTTAGGTATATGTATTGTAAATGACAAAATTTTGTAACGATCTGTTTGTTCGTTTGTCTCTGTATTTGATTTTATATTTGTTAGTAAAATAACTAAAACAAGTTTTGAACGGATCTTTATGAACGTTACAACAATAATATATTGTCATAAATGTTGAAAGACACAAATGAGTTAACATTGGTGATGATCGGTTTATCGACCGTCTGTGTTTTCGACTAATCTTTGTCAAAATGTTTGTCAGAACATAACTCATGCCCTTACCGAAAGAGTTTCAAGAAAATCACAGAACCTTTTACATATTGCTGTCAAAGACACAAATGACCAAGTTTTGCTGCTGATAAAAAGGAAATCATATTTCCAGAACTAACATGAAATTTTCGTGAATGTTGCTTTGCTTGGCGGAGGTATGCGTTCTCACAATGCTCTAGTTCATGTTACACATTATTAGTTTTACATATAACTATAGCCGGAGTACTTGGGTGAAGCGAGACTTGGGAACAACTCTCATTCAAACTTTTCCAAATCTGGTACTTCCAAGGCCGCAAGACATGTGCGCAGCTGTCGAAGGTGCAGGTTGAAATGCAATAAGAAAATATTCGAGTGCCAATCCTCAAAATCACTTTTTTCTAGATTAGATATCTGCAATTGGCGGACCAAGCGACCCATACCCAGAGACGAGGCAACACATGGCTCTCAGTCTCTCATGAGCCACTGTCATTCTAAAAGACTAAATTGATCGTGCGGTGGTTATATAGTATTTTCTTTCGTGCGCAGTGAACCCATGAATGAGGATTTACGACGAAATGGAGGACGTGTTAGAAATATGGAGGTAATTAGGCTAACATGAGGGTCATTCCAAATATTATGACTCAAATTTTTTTCCTCAAAAAGTTGAAGAGCCACGGAGACACAAGTAGTACCATTAAAACGAGCTTCTTTTTGTGCTCCGGAATTTATTTTTTTAAGCAGTCACCCTCATTCTCAATGCACTTTTGCCAGCGATAAACGAGAGCCTTGACAGACTCCCATCGGTGGTATTTTTGTTTCTGTGTGGACATTCGGGGACCTCATCACCTAGCGCACACTTTGTTCTATCATAGTGATGACATCATCATTTTTAGTGCACTGGAACCCATATTCAACTCTACACGCATTTAATTCACCGTTATCCACCAATCAGTGCGGATGAGTTGATCGAGGCGCCCTTTCTTTTCCGGGGTGGCTATGTATGGCGTCTGGAGCGTGCTTTGTAACTTCACATCTCTGTTGCCACTCTGAAATCGACGAACATATCTCCTAACTGCGCTGACATCAACTGCAATGGCTTCGTGAACGTTCAACAGGTGACGTCGAATGTCGATGGGTTCAACTTTGCTGTAAGGAGGAATTTAATTATGCATTCCTGCTTCTGACGCACGTCTATGACAGAGAATGTTTTCTTAAAGCGTCACACCGTCAATACTAGCAACAATGAGATGAAACTTTCAAGTGATGAGTGCATACATTCAGTCATCATTACCATGCAACTTGCAATTGAATATCTTCGGGCAGAATAAACAACAAGGAGGCATTACATTTGGAACGACCCTCGTATAAGAAACTATTATATGAAGCACTGTTGAGTTTTCAGATGTTTCCATGGAAGCTAATCAATTACGGCTTAACTCCTGTAATCCGGCCCAACAGCGCAAAGCTATCCCAAGTGTCTGCAATGCTGGATAAGTGAATTTGCTACCCAACTGATAATGCCCGAGGCAACCTTTTACTTTAGTACCTTCGTTGTCAAAAGGTATAATAAGTTAGTAACTTCTATACATATGAGTAGCATAAAGCATTATAGGTTTTTAGCTTGACTTGACTTCACTTGTAGACAGGAACATTGGCTTCGTCCCTGTGAATTGTGCTGCAGGTATTAATAGCAACCTGATTTCATTGAAGCTCATGGAAATTAAATTTTACGGAGTAGGATTGAGTTCTTGAAAGTATCACAGGTAATCGATAAAGGTTCAACGTCTGAAAATCGAATCAACAGGTTGAAGCCAGCAAATCTGTCTGAAAATTCGGAAAAGTAATATCTGAAAAGCATAATTTTGCTGCTCAGGCGAACTTGCCTTTAACTTTCAAGACTTGACTTGCCTGGAATTTTGGACGAAAGCGCTGGCTTGGCCATGTTGAGTTGGATTACAGGAGATAAGCCTTAACTGATTACATTGGAAAATTTTGAAAACCTATTCCTGTTTCGTAAAATAGAGTTATTTGCCATCTCATGAGTACTTGGTTTGCTTTCAACTCTAGCAACACGATGCAGAGTTGCGAGACTAACGTTCCTCTATACGGTTGCGGACAAGTCAAGTCGATGAATTCTTTAGTGAGAGACCATTCACAACATAACTCCTTATATTTAACAGTGCAGTGCTTGGCTGCATCAGAGGAAGAATTGGATGTAGTTGCATAAAGTTTTACGATTAGAAATTATGGCCTTTGGTAGGAATGACCTTCTCTACATTCACAAATATTGATCGACATTCAATGAGGAATTCTCCTTGTAATTCATTGGTGATGTGTGACACTGTCAACAGCGTGAAGAAAAATTAAAACAATAGACTAATTAGCTTTACTACATCTCTGATGTTTACTCTATAGTGATATCACACTCTTGTTCGAGAATAGTGTAGCTTGAGCTACGACCGAATTCGTCACGGTAGAAGTAAGGGGTGAAGTGTTACTGGTAAGGGGTGAAGTGTTACTGGTAAGGGGCGAAGTGTTACTGGTAAGGGGTGAAGTGTTACAGGTAAGGGGTGAAGTGTTACAGGTAAGGGGCGAAGTGTTACAGGTAAGGGGCGAAGTGTTACTGGTAAGGGGCGAAGAGTTACAGGTAAGGGGCGAAGTGTTACTGGTAAGGGGCGAAGTGTTACAGGTAAGGGGCGAAGTGTTACTGGTAAGGGGCGAAGTGTTACAGGTAAGGGGCGAAGTGTTTCTGATGTAAGTATTAGACTATATAGCCTTTCTCAAGCTACGTAAGATAAGGGCGCAAGCACGACTGTTGTGGTACGGGGTGTTAGAACATATCTGTACAAAAGGAAATGTTAAAACGTGTTGCATACATACTTCTTTTGGCTTGGTAATTTCAGGGCACTCCGTAATTTTTTTTACACCGTGCACTTTCATTTGGAGACGAAAACCGTAGTGATTATCAATCAAAAACAACCCAAGAACTTTCTGGAATACCTCATAAATGTCTTATTGGCAAATTATATCACTCGGGTAATTAAATATTTTCTAGCGCATTTAATCGAAATATCTGTTCCTACTTTAACGATAGCTTTCAGGGCAGGGTCATAGCACAGCGCCTGCTCCCACAGCGAGCTAAGAATTTATTAATGCTAGAAAATTGAATATTGTTGGGCAACGGACGTCAATTGTTTTGTTATTGTACGATAACTGCATAATTGTCTCACTCATTTTTTTTCTTTGCTAAATAAAAATCCTAACCTCATGTAAAATATGAGGCAACCGAGAAAAATTTTACGTTTTTTACGAGCAGAAAAGTATGTTCTTCTCGATAGAAAAACACCTGGTTTTTTATCACTAACGAAGTAATATTTTAGCTACAAAGCAATAATAATTAATCGTAAACAACACTGTTCATCACAACGCTCTTGTTCATCTGTTGTTCATCACAAACGACAACGTGCATTGACCCAAATTCAAATGACAAGGTAGTTTACAGTTAACAAATTTTGCTTAATGGCAAACAACCATTTTTCTGTGTGCATACAGAATTGACTAGTAGAAAAAAAAAACACAAAATGTGTTTAAGGCTCCCTTAATAGTGCATAAACCATTAAATTAAAGAGCAGAAGCAAATAATTCACGATCACAATAATATTTTTATTCTATTGTACGAGTAGCCATGAATTCTTTTTTTCAGTAATTGGATAAAGTTATCCATGTTAGGGCAATGGCTTGCACTGCACCAACAGAAGCAATTTAGGTATGCACACACCCAAACATATTTCCTAAAATATATGCAATACTATCAAAGCTATCGTACTCTAACCATTGGCACTGAATCCATTGCAATTCCAGTTTTAATTGGAAGCCATAGTCCTTTACACTCTAATTAAATTACGCTGGCTCTGAAAAAGACGAGGCTAATAACCATCCGGACACGGGCAGAACAGCGGCCACACAGCGAAGCTCCGTAAGTCACACGTGTCTCGTTAAAAAATTGCGCGTGAACTGCGTCCCTCAAAGGTGATCTTATTATCAAGTTTATCAGACGATACACGCAATGTAAAGTTCCTTTATATTACATCAAGTTCTGGTCTTTATTTCAATAATAAAATAGAACACTCTGAGAGAGCATACCTCCTCCAAGCGAGGCAACGGTAGCAAAAAATTCAAATCGGTTCTGAAACCATAATTTTCTTTGTATAAACTGCAAAATCTAATTATTTGTGCCAATTGATAATAATTGCTTGTGCAATTCCCTTGAAGATGCGTTCATAACTGTTTGAGTTAAACTGCTAACAAACGTTATGACAAACATGAGTCAAACATACAAACGAACAAACCGATCTGCACCAAAATTGGATCATTCATGTCTCTTAACAATACTAACAACTTCATAAAGATCCATTCATTATTTTTTGCGTTATTGTGCTGACAAGCATAAAATTAAAAAAAGTGACAAACGAACGAACGCATAAACGGATCATTACCAAAATCTGGTGATCTATTCTTTGTTATAACCTAACAACTCATGTTAATTTCATAAAAATCCATCCTTTACTTTTTGAGTTATGACATTGAAAAAAATGAGGCAGACAAACAAACAGATGGACATATCTTCACCAAAAGTTAATCATCTGTTCCTCCTAACATATCTAACAATCCCTGTAAATTTCGTTCAAATCGGTTCAGAACTTTTTGAGTTATCTTGGTGACAGACAAACACGACGAAAACATAACCTCCTTGCCGGAGGTAATTAATTCAGTTGTTAAATGGGATTTGTTAGAGGTGTCGGTGACGTCATGTGATAGTCGGCATTAAGGCAAAGTAAAAGTGGAGCTAATATTACACTAATATTTTTGCAATTTAATTACTGAGTGATAGTATGTAGAGAGATTACCAACTAAAACTCTGATTTTCTTAGAAATAGCACTGCTTGAGATGTCTTACCCTACGGATGCTAGATTTTATAAGGTTTGTTAAGCGAAAATCATCTTGAGCCTCATTATACTAGGCTGTAGTTATTTAAGCGAGGTTTCATAATCACATTATGTTTAGCAGATTACCTACTTTTAGGATTATGAGCTCACCATTATGCCTCCAATATGTAGTAAAGACATCACACAGACGTAAACGAGAATAAAGCAGCAACATCCCATAAATAGAAAACAATAAACATACCTATACATACAGATAGTTACATAGTGCTAGAGTCCCTAGCTCTGTCTGCTCGTGCGACGCTCTAATTATGTAGCTTTGAGAGGGTAAAGTTGTGCTCACGCACTTGACGGTACACCCGTGCCACCTGGGTGTCTTTTATAGAATATAGTTTTATTCTTTAAAGTCTCTGGAAACCTATTGTTTTACTTGCATTATAAACGGATTTTTCGTTAAGATTTGCAATATTGGTAGATATAATGCGAATTCGCGTGTGAGTAGAACCTCCCACCTCGTGATGAGGAGC
Source organism: Parhyale hawaiensis (assembly GCA_001587735.2). NCBI lineage: Eukaryota > Metazoa > Arthropoda > Malacostraca > Amphipoda > Hyalidae > Parhyale > Parhyale hawaiensis. Next base: position 8,537,129 of record LQNS02276481.1, on the reverse strand, counting down.
TGATCTATTTCGAGCTTGAATAAGGCTAGGCATTACAAATCATAGTAAACCATGACGAAAAAATGGGAGTAATCTGGATGTAAATCTAGAATTAGAAGATACTTAGGTAAATAACAGTAAATAGACCTCGAAAAAATGAAAGAATGCAAGGTTTTGTTTTACAAGTTTTGTGGTACGCCACATAGCTATTTTGAAATGGTTTTCCTACACATAAAAATAACAAGCGGCAGCACCAAACCCAACATCCCAAACTAAATGGCTAATTCACGGGACATAAGTTTTAGCGGACGTTACTTTACCCCAGTAGAGAAACAGTTTTCTGGGCTCTTAAAACCAAAGTTATTTTCCCTGTAGTGTTGCCGTGTGTAACGCGGGATAAAATACTATTAAAAAAGAAACTAATGTAAGCAAAAGCACAATATCCCCCAACTCTGTCAATTGGAAAAACAAAAATTTCTGCCTCGAACTCAACTGAGAACAGCAACATGAACCTGCGAGGACTTTATTAACGGCTTTTGCAGTTATGCCTTTCGTGGGAAAAAATGACGTTCTAGAGGTTTCTTATTGGGCTAAAATGCTCTAGAATGCCCGGTCGGCGGCAATGAAGGGTGGTGTGCATTAGAGCAAGATCCCTATGGAAGTTGAAGAGATCCTATTGGGATATAAATTGCAACGTAATTGCCACAAGGCAACAGGCTGACTTTGCCACAGTTTGATGCAATTTCTGTTGCTTTTCCTTGGGCTGCGACTCAATCGTAGGCCGTTTTTTTCTCTCTTCCTAAGGGCAAAGCGAAAGATAATTGTAATTTATTGGAAAAAACAGAAATACAAAGTTTTTTGGGCTACAATTCTTTCTCTGGGCGTTTTTTTTTATTTTCCGTAGTGGTAAAGAAAAGATAATTTATTAGAAATCCGAGGTTTCTTGGGTTTCCATTCGCTCGCAAGCTTTTTTTTTCATAGCCATGGTAGCAACAGGCTTGCGTGCTCCACTGTTGACTCTAAATGTCACGGAATCGGTATCGCACCAAGTAAACGTTCTTTGTGCCGCTTGGTGTGCTTGGTCAGCAGTTTCTGAGTATGCACAGCTACCATGGTGGTACTTACCACGCCAAGAAATAGGGAGGGTATAGGGGGTTGGGTCATTGCACCTTCCGTCGATGACGCTATGGTTCTTAACGACCCGTGGTCAACTGCAGCCATGTTTACTCCTCTGGGGCCACCTATCCTTTATCTGCAGCACAAGCCTGTGCCTGTGGGTTTCCGAGTGGAGGGTGCGGACAAGTTAACAGTATATGCTGATGGAGACAATGTTCGAGAGAGAGGAGACCTTTATTAACTCAACCGTATCTGGTAGGCTTGTAAAACTTCGTCAAGGCTTCCAGTCACTACATCAATCGCGAGCAGAAGAAACCGTAAACAAACTCAAGGGCAGTTCCGCTATGCATCCATACCGCATTGCAAACACATCTCCCATTTGTCAAGCAATTGTCATTCTACATATATTGACTTTCTTGAATCGTTATTCTGCCTTTTAATTCCAATAATTCCTTTATCGAGGTCGTAAAATTACGCATGAAAAATCAAGTTATCGAAGTTAATTGGAACGGCTATGGTGAAAGAATATTGTTGGTATATAGCTGCCATGCTCTCAAGCAGCTGATGAGTACTGGACGTTGTAATAGTACATATATTCCCGCTAGTGAATTCGTTTCACAAAGGGCAGTTTTGAAACTCATTATTGTGAATAATAAATGAGTATTTCTTTATACCTACAACAGCTATATAACGGCAGATAAATAGCAAATACTCGTATGAGCTAAATGATTGCAGATGATTGGCAGCCCATATTGCAATCGGCCGTATTCATATAATAACTAGGTAATACTTTCTTGAAATATTTGAAATATATATGCGAACAAAATTTCACTTACAGCTACGGTACCTACCTTCACATTCTTCTTCCTCTCGCACATTTGAACTATTTCCTTTACATACCGGTAAGCTATAAAGCTCTGGAAGAACAACAGCTATCTATAGGCGTCAGAAGTGTCGTTGCTTACTTTATCGCTATTAAAATTCAAAACTGGCACTAGTTACTTAAAAATTTCCTTACTGCATAAATTTTGATAAAAGTCGAGGCGTTTCTACTAATACCTAAGTTACGTACGAAAACCATTCAACAACTTCAAATTACTGTTCGTTGTGTGACAAGGGTTACTGTTCAGTTTCAACCATGGATATCTATGCATAGACGCCTGTGTTATAGGTTAGACATCCCAAGTTGATAATAACTATAGCTCAAAGAAGCCGGGGTGTTAGTCCCGGTGTCTCTTTGGGAATGGGCCTCTCGGTTCGTCTACTGCCGCCTATCTAATCTAATCTAATCTACGTTAGAACTTTAGGTTTGATATCCCCGTGGTATATCATCAGCATTACCACCGCCAATAGTACAAAATTTGTCAAAAAAAAAGCAGCTCAATTGGAGATTTATAGGCGTTTATCAGGTAGTAAAAAGTGCCGCCCCGTAGATACTGGATGAATGCCTGGGATTTTCTGGAAGGGAAGATGAGAATAGCTACGGTAAATTACGAAAACACTTCAAGTTCGATATTTCAATGATATATCGTAAGTACGAGTCGCCCCAAATTTCAAAATAGTTAAAATGAATGCCAAAAATAACTTTAACAATCAGTTTATATTATATCATCAGTAGAGTTTCAAAGTTGTAAAACAGCTAAGGTAATACGCTAGCCGAAGCTCGCTAACATGCCGTTCATAAAGCTTCGGCTGAGCTTGAGAGGAACGATGGCTCTCTGAATTAAATTGGTGTTAATGGAGGTATCATCCTGTCTAGAGTACAGGACCATTAAAATTAACAACAAAATTAAAGCTTCCTCTGAACTCATTTGATAATTGAAGCTGCTTGTGGCTGTGATTCTGATATTTTTAGAATACAGTGCCCTTGGCTCCCATATTTTCAGCTTAATCCCTTCACTAGCTAACTGGAGAATGCCCATCTATCGAGCAGTTGTCTATAGTGTTTGCCAATTATAATTTCCAAGTAGAAAAGATTTTGAAATAAATTCATTAAAGTATTGAAACAACCCGCCTATCTTCTTGGAAATTCATTGTCAGTATGCCAGAAATGGGTTGATCCGGTAGGAATCTAAGTCTCAAGATAACTTAAAGGGCTCGTGGCGTAAGACCATCCCCCCTGGGGGTGGGAGGGGTCAGCCACTGAAAGTGCTGAGGCAAGAATTGCAAATTCAGTGTCATCATTTTAGGTGGCCGGCTCACTCTAGACTTCTGGAATATTCCACATCTAGGTCTATCCACATGGCTGCCTGAAAAAAAAAAAAAACGTTTCGGGTGACAGACCAACAAACAGATACATAAATGTAAACGAAGATGTTATCATGACTTTTCGATTCGCTCGCGGCTGATAAAAAGAAACATCAACGTGAGCACAGGCGTTCTAGAAACAGGCATTCTAGAAAGACACGTTGGGATTGCTAAAAATCCGTCATCCGTGTTCTGAAATTATCAAAACTCAGGCTTAT
>LQNS02276481.1:8499226-8526197 GCA_001587735.2 Parhyale hawaiensis | reverse complement strand
TTGTGTTGCTGACACACATTGTTGCTGACATAACAGTCAAGCACATAAACAGACCAACCGATCATCACCAAAATTTGATCATTTAAGTTTTTTAACATTTCTAATAATTTCGGTTAATTCCATGGAGATCTGTTTATAACTTTTCTAGTTATTTTACTAACAAATATAAAATTAAAATACAGAGACAGACAAATAAACGATCAAACAGATCATCACCAAAATTTGGCCATTTACTTCCCGTGATATACCTGACAATTCATGTAAATTTCATAATAATCTGTTGATAACGTTTTGAGTTATGGGGCTAATGAACAAGAGACGGACAAGCAAACAAACAAACGGCAGAACGGATCTTCATAAAAAGTTAATCAAACATTACTCCTATATGCCTAAGAATATCTGTTAACTTTATGTAGATCTGTTTATAATTTTTTGAGTTATCTTGGTGTCAGACAAATAGACAGACAGATTCGACAAAACCATAACCTTCTTGGCCGAGGTAATAAATAAACAAACACAGAAACAAATAAATAAACAGATAAATACATATCAGTCTTTACTATTTAGTAGATGAACTAGTTGGGCCATTGGCAGACACAGAGTCAAACTGACAACAGGAGTGTAGTCTGAGTTACTGAAGGCGTACCTCTTCCGGTACTGCAAAACAGACCACGGTATTCTGCAATGCTTGGTTTTCATGCATAATAATGCGCCTGTGCATACTACCAGCTTACCACAGATTACGTGAAAAGTGTCTTTGCAACCTTGGCGATGTAAGGCAAGAGCAAGTATGCTTTCCTGATTTAATCTCATTGACAAGCTTGGAGTCTCCTTCAGAGAGTGTTTTCTCCAGTAATATAGCAGCACATATATGCCCAAGAAGAATCCAGTGACACCATTCTGACAGTTTTCAATGATGTTGCATTGAATAAAGACAAGCGTTTTCATCTTCAAAAGACCAAATACTTATTTTCTTCCATATCTAACCACGGTGCTGCATAAAACACGAAGTGAATCATCTTCGCAAATTTAGACTTCTATTTTTCCCTCAAATGATGTTTTCAAATAAACTTCTTTGAAGGAGCCGATGTTTCATTTCATGCTACAATTATCCTTTCTTTAAAATCGCTAACTGTTTTGAAAACGTATGCGCGTGGTGCGGTGAGATAGATGTCTAATCGTGAAAATTGTGACAGTTTGTTTATACCTGTATAGATTACTTTCAAGCTTCACCTGAGTATGATCAATTATGTAGCCAGATTTGCCCGCCAACTTCAACTTCTTGAATTTTTACAAATTAAATAACAGATCTTGGCATGCGCTGTACAAACTGTACAGTCGAAGCACATAGTCTAATAGCAGTATGAGGATGTGCTTCCATGTAACCTTAGGGTCTATCCGGGGCGGCACGATGCAATCGCACTGTCAACTTACGAACGAACGTTCAGGTCGGACGTCCTTCAACTATATATAGTACGTAGCATGGGTATCTCTGATACCGACTTTCACTGTGTATCAGGATAACCTGCGAGCTGCGCGTCCGCTCGTGCGTAAGTTGAGCATGCGATTATATAATGTGTCCTCGGTTTAGGGCATTAGGCTACATGTTGGTTCCACATGCATAGCCCAGATGTCATGCGTGCTGTATCCGATACATGTGCGTGTCATGTTAGTGTCTTGGTTTCTTTGTTATGTTTATTGTAACCTGCCTCGAAAGCATTTAGGCATGCTTAAATGTTGATATTTGCAGCTGACCCGTTTATTTTATTGCCATCACTTAGAGCTAACTTGCTTGTAACTTCTTCTTCTTCTTCAGTTGACGCTTGGTGCAATTCGCATGGATCCCGCCCATAAGCGCATGGATATTATGAATTCACTTATAAAAGTATAGACTAATAATTAATCATTAACAAGTTTTCCACCGGTCGTTCATTTTATGTTGTTTACTAAAAACAAACTCGTCCGTTGTTCCGGTACCTAAGCTATGTTACTAAGCTAAGTTACAAAGTTACTAGTTACTAAGTTACTAAGTTACTGAAAGAATAGTCCAACTACCAATATCTGCTTCCTTCTTCATTATTCTATAACCATTGTGCAGTTTTCACCCGTCAGCGAATCGAAGAGCGGCGGTACTGTTTTTGTTTACGTTTCGACTGTATGTCGTTTTCTTTGTCTGTACACCGAAAAAGAGGCCAAAGCGGTTAAGTCATCATCACTGTCGTTTCCAGGCTGTCAGGTAGATTGCCTGAGATGTAGAACATGTCAAAAACCAAAAGTTGGCTAGCCATTTAAAATGACTGCATTGAATTTGTAACTCCTTTCCCCTTCCCCTTATCGCGGGTGATGGTCTTACGCCACGGGTGGTTCTAGTTTTTATTTGCTATCAGTCAGCATCTCATCCATGGTCTTCGCAAGGGCATATTTTGAATAATGCTCATGTTTCCCCGTTCTTAGCAAAACCGATCTATAAACAACATACTCTTCCTTTTTCAATATTCCAAAGCCTTTCATTTTTTTCTACTACAAGATGCTTACTGTAAGGCTATTTCTGCAAGCAGACCCTGAACCATCCACCTGTGTCTCCAACTGCAATACTAATAACAGAAACGGAAAAGTTACGGTTTCCACACCATTTCATCAATAAAACAGTAGGCTTAAAAACGGCAAATAAATTCAGCTGGACTTAAATGCATGATTTACATCGTCGACAAAACAGCCAGTTCCCCCTCATGTTGTCTACTTTCTCATTTACAGAGTAATTGCATCGAAGAACATTTTTGTCGAGTCGGGAAGATACAAGAGGGATTTTTTAGCTGAGGGACTACGATCTTGATTAATGCCAATTCCAACAACGTGCGTGGTTGTTATAGCTTTACTGCAAGGATTTCCTAACTTCAATTTTCTATGCAACCTCAGTGAAAACGATTTGGTATTAACGAGGTATCAACTAAATGGATTGTGTACTGATCGACTATAAGATATTCTGGTACTGTTTAAAGCGCCACTGCAATATTTATGGAAAGGATAGAAACATAACACCTACAGAACACACAGAACGTACTAGTTTTTACTCGTGTGATGTCACTGCTTGTCCCCTACAGCAAATTCTCATATTTAATTCTCTTTAATTAATTAATTTTTCACTAGCCTCGAATGATTTTTAAGATTGAATTATTGCAACTAGAGCAGTAACGCATGCTGTTAAATAATATCAAGTTATCTATGATTACAAAGTGACATTAGGAGGTAAGTACGTAATAATAAATATTTTTTAATTACAAAACTGCTCTTACTGTTTAATGAACATAAATATTGTCGATATAACTCGGTATCATTATTACGACATAAGTGGTAAAATAATATCAGAGAAGTTTCATGTATCATGAAGCAGTCAGGGGACCGTGCTTGATCCCATTAGGGGGTCCGTGGGTTCACTTGCGCCTCCAATGGGAAACATTGGGTCTCTTGTTAGTAAGCTGCGCTGGCTTCCTAATATTCGAAAGCAAAAAAAAAGAACTAGAAGCACGTCGCGTCCCCGTCCAGGCTGTGAGAAAGCTAAATAATAATCTTTCACATTGAAAGATGTCATAAGGCTTGGCATAATTATTTAGAATGCTCTGTTACAAAGTTTTTTTAAGAGCTGTGAAAATGAAACAGGTCCAATTAAGGATGTTTCCGGTAAATTCGTGTGAGATTTTCGCAGATTCGCCGTGAAATTTTTGCCGAACTCCTGAACAAAACATTCAACAATTTGTTTCTATACTATGTAGGCATAACAGCTGTTGGTAAGCTGTTAAATACTCAGTTAAAGATGCATGCAAGACACGGCGGGTAGATTTTTGGCGGTACAAGACAGCGCAATGCTTCTTCGAAGTATTTTACTATTATCAATTAGTGATGCAATGCAGATATCTGGTAGCAAGATTCGCTCAAATCGTCAGAGAATGAAATTTAATAGCAGTAAAGAAATAGGAGCGCGCATATCAACACGTTGCCCATGCTTTCACGCAGCAGTAACTTGTTCAACGCGCCACTAATTCACGGACATACATACGATATTTTTGTCAACAGCTGAGACAAGGTTTGATGTCGTGTATATATAGTAGAATTCGATCAAAAACTGTGATATAGGAGTCCTAAAGAAATATAAACGCCTGCCCTTTCTGTCAATATAGGATCTGTTGACGGAACGTTGTTAAAGCGAGTCAAGTGCTTGAATGTTTCTGTTAGTTGCCTCTTGAGTCATCTTTGTTGGAGAGCTGTACGTGAGGATAACTTCCTGAACTCGACGCTCGTATATGGTATATTCCACAGCTGGAGTATCTACTTTATTGCATTGGATGCTTTACATTTTATCGATGTTTTGCCACTGATCTGGCACAAGTGCTTACCATATTATGTATAACGGAACGATTATATCCCTAGATTTTCTTTTTCTTGCAAATAAAAACTGTTGTAATTCGTAATAGCTTCAAAAAATATACAAACAGCAGGGTAAGAAAATAATGAAACCCGTGCTCATGCAACACGTTGCAGACACGTTCATGCGGCACGGAACAGTGCAATCAATGCTTGCATAACCCCGGAACTAGACTGCAGCAGGCTTTTCTTTGGTCGTCTTCCCGCGCGAAATGCACCCAAGCATCGTTGGTTCTTTCAGGTCAACCGCAAGAAGTCTGGGATGAGCGAATTGCTATATAAGGCGCACTGCCGGGAGTCTGGTCATCAGTTGCGAGTTGGTGCTCGTTAGGAGAGGAGGTGCCTCATAGCAACAATGGCTTCCAGAAAAGTAAGTGATGCTGTGCAGTTATAAAGAATTTTTTCTATTAAGCCGAAAATAATAACTCGCCACATGTCTGTGACAAAAACATTATTAATAAAGAGTACTACGATTTCATGCAAGGCATAATACGAATAGATTTTGAATAAAACTTCCATTGCTCTTTGGGTGAAAATACTTTTAGGATAAAAACTTATCATGGCATAACAAATATTCTATTGAAAAAAAAAAAGATTGCTTGTCAAAGCAATACTGCATGAGCAGTATTAGGTTTGATCAGTATTTCGCAGACTATAAGTACGAGTTTAAGACTCCCTAAAAAGTGCCAAATACAGAATGCATCTAGCCATTATTTATATATACCTTAAAATTTGTTCAGTTTCATGGATTAGTAATTGAATGCTTGCAGAGTTAAACCCTTTCACCTCATTTTTCGTTTAATTTTTCCGAACAACATAAGATAAACAAAGCTCGTTTCCTAGGAGCATGTGAGTTGAATGTTTTGCCCTTTTACAAAGTAAAATTGCTGTCCACTTAATACGTCGTGTATCATTAAACAGCAAGAGTTAGAGAAAACTTTTCATCAATTTAGCAGAGCAAATTTCTTGCTACCAGTGCTTGTGTAAAAATATTCTATTCTATAATTTTTCGTTTTTCACAGAAAAAAAAAAACAATCCCAGACGAACTCTTCACTACGTGATTCAATCTTACCTTTCAATTCGAAATAGTACTATTAGAATTCTATCATATGTGTTTTACTGCATAGTGAAGGGTTAAACTCGGTCTGTATTATTCTAGAAATGAATGAGCTCACTCATAAACTAAATTTTTACTTTTTAAATTTTTGGACGAGAATGTGTTAAAAGTCGTTCTTTCTAATCTTGGTAAAAACAAACGAACCTATTGCTCCATGTTCTCAGTTTTGACACCAGACCATATCTCTGCTGCTCCCTGAAAAACATAAACGAACAAACGACAGTGTAATATTGTTTGTAGGAAGCTTTTTATGTGGAAGTGTATTGGGTGCTAGTATAGTATATGACCTACCTGAGAGGTATGAAATAGTTTCTGAGCACCTATTCTCGCTGAACAGTAGCTATTCTAACCTGTTCTCAACTACTCTAACCCAGCACATAATCGGAGGTAGGCCATGTAAATACTATTCCTAGGCCATCTATTGAAATAAATCAGTGTACTGCTATTACATTAATGCTTCTGTGCTGCAGGTGCGGATATTCGTATGGGCTGCAGCCGTGCTGTGCATGGCTGCAGCAGCTTCTGCAGCACGTCAGGAGACCGACGAAAGTTCGTCGGTAGTCCTGGCGATGGCTGACGCCCCTGAGCCTGTCGACAGCCAAACTGACCCCCTCAGTGTCAGCGCCTCTGTCCAACACTCCAAAGTCGTCAGCATTCCGTTACAGGCGGCAGCAGGTGAGTATAGTGCTGAGTATTAAATAGAAATTTAATTTATTTATAATAAATTCATTTTCACTTGATTTATGCATACCTTTTAAAGGCATTTCTAATCAGACTCTTGTTTAAAATTTGTTTTTTTTACATTGCACATAAATTTACCGTTACAGAGCCATTCTCTGCGCGTTGTAAAGTTCCATTTTTTTTATCAATTTTCGTAAGGCTAGCATTTTGGGGTATGGTTTAAAGTTTCATATATTATTCATATATTATTATATTCATATTATTTATTCGTGTAACCTGACCCAACGGTCTGTTGATATGAATGGGTTATACTTGTCCTACCTGAAAATGAACTTTCATATAAGTACGGAAGATCTACCGCTATTTAAAATTTTCTTCATGAAAACAGTTCTATTCTTCATAGTAATTCATACCAGCGATGAAAAAATCCCTGAAAAGTATCGCGATTGACCACTGGCGCTACTGCTGATTCCATCACTATTTTCTTTAGAGCAGGCAAAAAACGCTTTTTTCTTATTCATTAAAATGGATAACTGTGTTTAGGGTCGCTGCCAGTTACTGTCAGTGGAAACTCTTCTAAATAAATCAGAGAGCAAACATCGCAGGCTGCCGAAAATATTATACGGTAAAGAAATTAAATAATACACGAGCATAAAATGGTTTATGCCTAGATTTACATACAATATATCAGTTGCAGGACTACGAACGATATGCACATTTGCATTATACACTCTTATGACTTTTCTTTATAAATTTGAGACCCCCTATAATCGAGCGAGAAAGCTTCATCGTTGTGATGCATGACGCCGTCGTTTTATTTTGTAATAAGCTAATAACTAACTGAAAACAACAACACTTTAATAAGCAATAATGCATAAGAAATAAATTTGAATGAAAAAGTGTCAGTGTAGAATATAATCCAATTTGAACTTGCTAAATACCCGTTTCAGTGCTACGTTGTGCAAAACTGCGCGTTTTAGCTAAGCTTGTTATCATTGGCTTACGACGTAAAATGTTTGCCTTTGATGCTCTTAACTTGATGAGATAGACGCTATTGCCTTCGTCCCTTTCGCGTGATTCAACTATAGAAACGAACAGCAGTACGACAGCATAGAAAAGCTATCAAGGTGAAGTCAGTCGGGGCATCGGATCTATGAAAAATGTGTAATTCGAGAAATTATGTTGGTGCATTTGCAGTGAGTTTTCGTCATTCAACTCTAAGATAATAAATTAATTTTCTGAATAAAATGCACTATTTGAAATTACAGAAAGTTGTCATCGGGAATATTTAAAGCTAAAATTCCAGAAAATCACACTGGTAACGCAATTGGTGCGCTCTAAAGTGAGGCATTATTTTATTTTGAAACTGTTTATTGGTGTTAATTAACTGGAATAGCTTTATTATTTTGTGAATGCTCACGTTATCTGAATCCTATGAGACAAGGACAATGTTTTCTCCTAATCCTGGCGGGTTATATTACAGGAGGTCATCATCACGGTCACCACGGTCATCACCATAAAGGCTTCCATAAGAAACACGGTCATAAGGGTCATAAAGGGCACCACGCCAAGCATGGCCATAAGAAGCACCATAAAGGACATTACGGCAAGGGACATAAAAAGGTATTACTTCTGGTATTTCAATAGGATATGGTTTCTCTGGGCAAGAAACTTCAAGAGATATATTTTCCCTATCACAATTTGGCAAAATATTATGTCTCCAGACACATGACTTGAGAAAAGTTTTATTATATTCTAGAATCTTAAATCTTTCGAGGCAAGGGAAACGAAAATGTATAACTTTCGACATCGACTAAAATATGGGGTATACGTTTTTTAATATCAACTTTGTTTCCTGGATTTGACTGTTGGCTTGTGAAGAAACAAGCTGAATGAGGTACCAAGCAATAAACAGTGAGGCCAGTATCATAAAAGTACACATTTATGTTGTTTACAGTAATACAAGTGGGTAAAATCTCAGTAAAAAAAACGGACGCTTCCACCCTCATCGGAGATGAAAAAACATAGTTGTATTCCTTGATATGTAGAAACAATTAAATAAATAAACATATCCTGAGACGCGAGTAAAGCAACTAAAGGTTTTAAAATTTAGAATTCTTCCTGTTGTAAATCCTGTTCAGCTGAGGAATCCATGACGTTGCAGAGATGTTGAAAAATAACCTCCATGCCCTGGTACTGTATTTAAAAATTTATCTTCATATCATAATGATTCCTACTTACCAAGGTATTTAAGAGAACATAATTTTTTATTCCACGATAAAGAAATATAGCAAAGTTTTCAACTGTGTGATAACATTTGCTTCTGCTATTGCCGTTAATTCATCAACAGAGAAAGGGAATGCTTTCTTACTAACCATTTTCCTGATGAACAGACGCAGACATATGGTATTTGATAAATGATACGTAGCGTATTTAACAAAGTAATATGCTTCCTATTTTTTGTTTAGGGATTCTTTGACAAAGGCGCCAAGCATTACGGAGGACACCATCACAAGAAACATTACAAAGGTCACTTCAAGCACGGCAAAAAGGGCAAGAAGGGACACAAGAAAGGATCCAAGGGACACCATCACAAAGGCCACAAGAAGAAGGTAAGACTTTTGTCTATAGTTTCGCAAAAACTCTCAATCAAATGCGACTCATCATTATTGTACTTCTACTGGATCTCCCCCCCCCCTCCCCCAAAAAAGAAAAAGATATAACAACGAAGAGTTTGTATTTGTTAGGTTAGGTTCTCCATCTGAAGCGTTTGTTATAAGAAAATTTATCTACTGAACGCCGACTTAAGTTAAAAGCAATAATATAACTTTATTGCCTACTGTAAGAGATGCACGTAACGTGATGTACCCTCTTTATATCCATGATGCACAATTTGCATTTAAAGTATACCAACATTCTCAGGTATTTTTCGTTATAGGGCTAACATTTACAGAGTTGTTAGTATTCAAATAGTGGCATTCGCTATTTCTCGCAGAACCTGTTCACATTTTCCGTAAACGGACGTTTTAGTAAACAGACAAACAAAAATGCTGAACTGGCAACAATTGCTCTGATAAGTAATAAAAATAATAGTTTCGTAAAGTTATTATAACGATTTAAAAATTAATTATCACTGATCTGAAAATGCTGATACTTGAGCACTTTTAGTTCTAGCAATAATGTATGCTCTGCCTGACTAAGCTGTAAAAAAAATAAAATAAAGGCCGAAGGGCATTAGCATTTATTATGAAACTCCTAACTGCATCGCGATTATCTCCGTGTGTAGCTGTCAGTATTGATATAAATTTTTTTTTGTGCCATCAGCTACTGCATTAACTTGAATGCGCAGCTTTCAGTCCATGAATTTTGCCTCGATTATCTCCGCGTGTAGCTGTCAGTATTAATGTAAATTTTTTCGTGGCTACTGCATTAACTTGAATGTGCAGCTTTCAGTCCATGAATTTTACATGCATTCCCGAAGCAAATAAATTTTGTGAAGCAATACGCAGGTATCGGTAACTTGTCTACTTACGAAATTTTTAACGTCATTCTGTGGATCAAGCAGTTTTTAACTGCAGAAAGATACATACATATGAACATTCTAGGCTATGAGCCTTGCTAGAGAAACTGCGGAGTATCAAGAGCAGAAGTGGAAGTGACATAAATGACATCGACAGAAAGATGGAATTCGTGCACGAGGTGGTTTATACACCGGATTAAGGTGCATGAGTACAGCCAATTGGGAAAGAGGAGGAACAAAAAAGCTCATTAGTAGGAGTGAAATAATGCGAGCAAGCAAAGGGGGTACGAAAGATACTCCTGAGAGCCTGGCTAATGCTGAAATAACTTAATTGTGGGGTCCCTTGAGAGTGAGGTTCCACGTAACATTGGATGGACGAGCAGAGGTAATCTAGTGCGTTACCTCATTATTTGTTTTAAGTTGTACAAATTGATGTTATGAATTTAATACTTGCAGCTTTGATGTTTTCGGAATCGCAGAGCTTTTTTTTTTCTTTTGCATTATCTAAAGTACTTAACATTAGAATAAAGATTCAGATAGATCAACTTATCTCGCCATATAGAGGTTTTTAACCACACGTTATTACATAATACTACAACAGGCTGTTGGTAGTAGTGGTGGTAGTGCGAAGGTATTATTAGTACTATGGCATAAGCTTTGTTTGGGGTGTAACTCTTGCATTCTAGGACCAGTGATGGTTGATAAATCTGTATCGTAGTTATAAAACATCACTCATTGCTTCTTCAAGTACAGTTGTTTCTATACATTTTCTCCTATTGCGCCCTCTTTATCATATATAAGAGAACGCCATTACCCATTTCCCGAAATTGTTGACTGAAAAAACCCTGAAAACATTGGACATATGACGTCTCTATTTTCTCCTTCTAGAGTTTTGCATAATTATTCTGCGCTAGCACCTAACTTAATTACACTGTTCACTTTATAATTTTTATTATGAATGTGTCGCAGGGATTCCACAACCTGTACCACAAGAAGGAGTTCGGCCACAAGAAGAAGTACCACGACGAACACAACAAGAAAAAGTACTTCAGCGACCACAAACATTTCGACAAGCATTTCAAGAAGCACCACGGCGGTCACCACAAGGGAGGACACTTCAAGGTAACCATCGATTTCTTACTGCACTTAGTTCAATAGAACATAATAGTTATTATGATCAGCAAGAAGAACTATGGCGATTATTTCTGTGAAAATGGTCATTTATTATGAAAGTTATACTTAAATGTTGACAAATACCCCTGTATTCTCAAAGAAAGGATGCTATTACGACAAAAAACAAGTATGAAATATTGTCAATAATAGGTGATACCTCAGGCTCTTTCCCAAGCAAAGATGTTACTATAGATGAATGTAAATGGCTAAAGTTAATAAATTGTACAGTAATTTGAGTAGGTATACAAGATGAAGCTTTCAGAATTAGCAAATGTACTAGAAAAGTTTTGTAATGAGTGACATAGCACGCAGGAAAAACATACTATGAGCTTGTCATACCTGTCTTCGCATTAAGCTCCTTGCATTAAATCAGCAAATTGATCATAATTTGCCAATAAAACTATTGCTCATTACTGCAGGGAACAATTATAACTAGTGATTTTCAAACTAGCATATATATTTATATCCTACTTCGATTTTTTTACATCTTAATAGATTTTAAGGCTTCGATAGGCTGCAACCTAAGCCATATGTGAAGGATACCTAGAGATATCTGGTGAAAAAATAAATATTTTAGATGCATTGAATTATTTTTGTTTAGCAGGGTTATATGCATTCTCAATGGCTTCGATAACGTTTGCTTTCCATTAACCCAGGGAGCAAAACACCACAAAAAGCACGGAAAGCACGGTCATCACAAGAAGGGACATCATCACGATTTCCACAAGGGCCACAAGAAGCATTACGGACACAAGGGTCATCACGGCCACCACAAACACTACGGCCACAAGCACGGTCATCACGATCATCACTCCGGTCATCACTAAGGTTTTTCGTACTGCTGGTCGTTACACAAACAAAGAATTTCCCCCGACTGAACTGCTACTGCCGCTGCCGGGGTATTTCCCGACTTTACGAACGAACTGCTTCGAGCTGACGTCACTTGAAACTAGAAATTATGTCCTAATATTAGGGTTGTTGATGCGATGGGGGCGGGTGTTTGACGCGAAACTGTGAGTTGTTTTTCATTGAGAGTCTCTAACTGCAGACAATTCAATTTAAATTCGTGATCGATTTGAAAAATTTGAACAGTTAATATTAAGAAAGTAAAGCGTTGTTGACGAGATGGAAATGGATAGTGGGTGTGATTTTTTAAAAATATTTTCGATGAGAATCATATATTGAAGGCAATTAAATCAGGATTCTAGATCACTTTACGATTTAACAAAAATAACAGGGGTGTGTTGCCCAACTGATACTGAATTTTAGAAGAGAAAATATAAACTGTGTTTTGGTGTCTGTTACTATTGATGGAAAGGTACGTGTGACTTTTGGTCCACCTACAATGAGAAAAGAGTGCTAAAATAGGGCAACGAGTAGAGGAATAAGGGAAAGGGAGCTGGCTATGCTGGCTTGGATTGAACAACTGTAGATATGTTGAAGCAAAGTCCTCGTTCAGAGTTGAAAAGAAACTAAATGCGGTTCAATGCAAACAGTCGCAATGTAAATAATTTTTGAATTCTTATTAAATTCTAAGTTCTATCATCTTCATTGTCAATATCTCTTGTGAAGTTCTGTTTTGGAATTTTTGTACGTTTGTTCCCTAGGTTTGTATTTGTTTCTTGTTATGCAATGAGAAAAGATGGAAATAAAAACGATTTGAATGCAATAAGAGAGTGATTGATTGATGTTATCCTATTGAATTTATTGGCGTATTCGATTAACCACATTCCAATAGCTAACCCAATCTGTCGTCCCATATCAGCTACGACGATCTCTAAGTCAAGGCAAGATACTTCGTAGTTGCCAAATTTGCTTGTCATATCTTTAAAATTTAGGAATACCGGTACCCTAAGTGGCCAAGTCAGACTTGCTGCTCATCACCTGGACTAGCCAGTTACCAGGAGTTGTGGTTTAGATTCATGTCGGATTTTGCCATAAAAATGCCTCCTCAGAATTCGAAGACGATCAGGATCAAACGTAGCAATACTGCATCTCTAATGTCAAAAGTTCTCTGATCGTTAATTAGAGCTTGTCTCATCTTCGGTATTCCAGGGATTAAGCATTACACATTCATTGCAAAATGCAAATGCAGTAGCGGTCCGTACTTTGCATTGGCTACACTGAGAAAGTTTTCTAAAGGTCTTAGTCGAAGTACACATCTCATTCTTAAGCCAAATTGAAATGGCTTTGAGCTCTGGCTAGACGGTCTTTTTGCTTTAATTACTCACAGTTCCCTTGTTCTTCATTAGTAGCGTTTAATAGTATAATTATTATTATTATTAAACCTACACGATTCGGCTTCAATGGGAAGGAAATAAAATAAAAGAGGAACATTGAGCAGCCCAGGACGCCCAAAGTGGAGTTACGAATAATATTAGAAAAAAAAATCATGGTTGACAAGAACGACTGCGGCAAGGCCGAACACTGATCCCAGCAATGAATTCAGTACAAGAAATTGTCTTTTCAGCTAAAATCAGCACGTTTTTTCGACAAGTTTATCAGAAAATATTCAAAGCGTGGACAATACAAAAATAACAGTCAGAGGTTTACGGAGTCGTGAAACCTATTGAAAAGAAATGGAATAATTGACTTTTGCGTGGTCTTAGCTCAAGTAGTTATTAAAAGTCCAAAAAGCGCCCGCACCCATCGTACAGGGACGGCATATCACTTTAAGTGAGTTTCATGCAAAATTCAAAATTTGACCCTGTTAATATTAAATGTGCTTCCTAATCTCCGTTTGAAGCACTGCTATTTATTGTTGCCAGTATAATTATTAAAACTCCACCCTCAAGCCACCAGCATTATGCAACACCGGGAAGCCCCAAATGCCGTCAAGGAAATCCATTCGTGAACAGCTGACTTAAACGCTTGCAGTGCGATACAACCGAAAGCTGATCACAACAGTGAATTCCAAACCGAAACAGACCAGGGCAGAAACAGCGACTGAACTGACGAGTTCGGCACCTAACAGTCTACAAAGTGAAAGCGTGCACATCAACCGCAGCACTTGTATTTCTCCCAAAGACCTTGAGGGCAGGGAGAGAAAAATGCAGCCAATATCTCTCATTGTTGTACAGTCTATAACACAGATTCCGGCAATCCCTCTTCTAAGCGACAGATTCAAGAGACCGCTCTCAGGGCACAGCCTGCTGAGCTAACAAGTCAGCCTAGTAGACGCAAATGACTGTCAGCAGCCGAGGCCCAGATAGGTGAGCAATACTCCAACACAGTCACAAAAAAGTAAAAAAAGCATGTATGGATTACATCTTCGTCGCCATACACAGAATTTACATTAATTACTTAGGAGCCCAATCTTACTGGAAGCACGTGACATGAATTGCCTAATATGCGGCTCAAACGTAAGCTTCTCATCAAAGACAACACCGAGAATCTTCAAAGAGCTTGAGTCCTGGAGTAAAGTATTTGCTATCTTCAGAGGAGAATATTGTAATAAAAGTGTCCAAGACCGACTGACACTCATAGATTTAGTCTTGTTGGCATTCAGCTTTATACTCCATGGTGAGCACTGTTCACTAATGTGGGATAGGTCCCTATTTAGGGATTGACCGACAATTTTGCGTATGCTGATGATTGGTGACACCGCTATCAAAGTGGAGTCGTCGGCATAGTCAATCATGGTGTTCTCAAGCGGAGTGAGCAGATTACTAGTGTACAGAACGAACAGCAGCGGGTCCAGTACGCTATCCTGAGGGACGTTAGACACCACCGCGACCTAGGCACTCAAAAAACCGTCAACAGACACACTGTGCACTTGCTCAGAAACAAAATCACGAATGATTGACAGAGCCATACCACCCACAACAAACGACTTTACCTTGAACAGATGACACCTGTGGTTGACCCTGTCAAACGCGGCAATAAAGTCCAACTGTGCTAGACGTGCATCAGCACGACAATTCTGTGCAGACTGTAAATGGTATGACACTGCCTCCAATGTGGTTATGGTTTACGTGAAACCGACGTGTGTCGATGTGGAGTGGATGACTGAATTATAGTATTCGCGGTGTGGCTATTTACTTGCATCATCCGCTGTTTGCTTCTGCAAGCAGTTTGAACGACCAAGAAAAGACATAAATAACTGGAGGTGCACTCCGAGAGCGTAAACCTCCGCCAAGTAAAGGAGTGCAAAAAGACAAAATGGTAGACGGACAGAAATGGATAGATGGATCATCACCCAAATTAAGCAACTATTCCTCGGTATTTTTTAGCAAGTGCTGAAGATATCAAGAAGATTCGTCTATAATTTTTTTAGTTATGTTGCTAACAGAGAGAAAGACGGACAAACATGCAGGCAGATAGCTAAACAAAACTCTGCAAAAGCATAACACCCTCGGCGCAGGTAATAAATCTGTGAAGACGTTCAGATATTTGCTCTTAATGCATGATTTGGTCCAAAATAACTAATTTTATTATTTTTAATGAAAACGTAAGTAAACCTAATCACTCTGCCAGCAGCGTAACAGAATGCATTACAGAAATAGACACAATTTATTGCAACGTACCGAAATACACAACTAGTTCTTATGGTCTCTTGATACCTTATTAATAATGCAGGTACCACATAATAGGCAATCACACGTACAACTCGCATGCAATAGGACATTTAGCTCAAACGCCGTCTCACTGTGTAGTGGAAATCGATAGTTAAGATAGGTTTTGACCGTTGTTCATACCCACGCTACCAGCTGACGTTGCGTGTTGCACAGTAGTGCTGAGGGTCCCGTGAGCACTCGCCGGAACCCTGGACATTTTGCGTTCACCTAAGCTTTCCTGCGCGTGCCATCACTAAAATAAACACTACCTAGGCAAATCTAACCTAGCCTAACCTAACCTACCCTTACCTAACCTAACCTCCTTACCTAACCTTCTAACCTAACCTAACCTTACCTAACCTAACGTAACCTTACCTAACCTAACCTAACCCAACCTAACCCAATGTAGCCTCTCTAACTTTACCTAACCTTACCTAACGTTATGTAACGTTACCTAATGTTACCTAACGTTACCTAACATTACCTAACATTACCTAACCCAACATAACCAGCGATACAGCGGGCAGCGCGGCGCACCAACGTTAACGCCGCTCACGCGCACACGGTCTGCGCAGGAAAAATGTCCAGGGTTCAGACTCCTGCGTCCCGGGAGCGATCCCCAGGCCAAGCGGGGTCTTTATCATGGCGATCAGTGCGCTAAATCAGCAAATTTGCTAGGTGCGCATAGCAATCATAGGGGTACTTACCCTAGGGTAGGGGGGTGGCGGGTCGTTGATCTTTCCGTTTCGGCGCCATATAGTTCTAAGCAACCCATCGACGGCTGCAGCTGTACTTACGCCACAGGGGCCAGTTAGCCTATGTCTGCCGCACGAACCAGTGCGTGTGGGTTTCCCAGTAGAGGGTCCAATCAAATTTGATTTTACCTTTACCTTTGTCCTCTCACAAGTTGAGCATGAGCTTGCCTAGTGTAACAGTCTCTATTGATTTTTAATGGGGCCCAAATCTGACAACGAAGGAGCTTAGACTAGAAACTTCCATGTTGGCTTTGTGATGGCTACCGACGCCGTGTTTGCTTTAGACACCTAAGCCAACTTGGGCGGGAAGTTACCCTACAAGAATATCAGCAGGGATATTTATGCAGGTTATTCGACGCAACAAAAGCAACACTATACCATCCGAGGACACAGGATTAGCACCGAAAGTGATATGACATGCAGCTGGGAGGAGAAAGTGTCATGCTAAGGGATGAGGAGGAATAACATGCGTTCATACTACCGTTGTTATTGAAGTCCCTGCTGACAGGAATATAACTTCAGAGGTAGTGCATACAGTGCGCTACCAAAGTCGCTTTTGAATTTATTTAGTGCATAGTTCTGCGCTTAAAGACGTTATGCTCGTTCGGATTTAACCTGAATTGACCATAATTCAGGAACAACGTGTTTGTTCTTGAAAGTTGGAGCTACTGCCGGATTCGACTGCAATGAGTCATCTGAGAGAAACCTATTTTTTTTTATTTAAACTTCTGTGATTTCAGGTAAATTTTAGGATGTTGAAGCTAGTGCCGAAACTAATGCACATAGCGGGTCCTCGATCGGCTTGCGCCGACGTCAAACTATCACGTTTCGAAAATACTACGCAATCTCCCGTAAATTATTCAAAATGATGTTCAGCTTATGAAGTCTGCATCGTGAATACGAGGATTATGTCAACACTAAATACCGTTTTAATACAAAATATTGTATAATTTCCTTTCCATTCTGTTTTATACCCACTCGTATATTGCCGTCTATTTTTTACACAATTTCTGCAAATATTTAGGCACTTATCGCATTGTATAACCATACCTGAACACCCCCTTCCTAGAAGTCTGCCGCTTGATGTTTCTTATCATGAACATTGATGCGGCCATCTTTAGAGCTCTAACCCATTTCCGTACCATCCCACCGTTCATATGTTTCATCCACAAACTTTACTAATCTGACCATGAATTTCAGAGGTACCCAAGTTTTTTTTTTGCACTGAGAAAAGGAATAACTGATTGAATCTAACTTGCAGAAGATTCTCAATAGAAAGGACCGTTTCAAGTGCTCCAAGACAAACAATGGCGCCTATGGCTTGCCAACAGAAGTAGGAAAACTCCGCATAAGTGATGAGTGTTGACCGTAGCGCCTCCACGCCGGAATTCCAAAAACGAACTGACTTTAAAAACGGCCATCCTGTGAACCTTGCGGGACGACTAGTCTATCTCATCGGCGGAAGAATATACTTCATCTAGCCTAGGTTATGGCTTTAACATACAGACTGTATCAGCATAGGTGAATGATTCAGTGACTTCGGTACTGCACGTATGTACTGTATTTAGTTGTGTTCCGATTTACCATGATAATCGTATTACGACGCATCGTAAGAACGAATCTTTGTCGTGAGTCATGGGCCTTCTGTAATTAATTTTTGTTAAAATTCACAGAGTTCCTGACAAATGAGGAAAAAATTTATTCAAGTAAAATTATGAATTGCAGGGTGAAAGTAGCAAACAGAAGAACCCCTGTACGCACTGTGACTCATCATACACCTGGTAAGCAGGCACTGAATTGCAGCTCAGAAGCGAAGAAGAGGAAGAACTGAGTCTCTCATATAGGTAAATCTCCTAAAACTATGTAGCTAAATATGTTACAGAGAAGACATTCAACTGTTACCAACAAGTAGAGAATTGAATTGTTCATCACTGGAAACAATCAGGAAATGTGGAAAAGTAAAAACGCCAATGGAAAATTTATGGTCAGAAGAAGAGGAAGATCTATATGAGAAGAAATCCAAGCAAATGTAATTAAGCGTTCAGGTAATATAGTAAATTTTGCGATGTTTTTATCTATATGTTACAAGTCACCTACGTCATAGAGTAGAACACCATCGCATGTTTGTATATTTATATGATCACATTTGTATCTTCCGCGTCACGTACGGTTTTCAGAATATAGGTACGCGAATAAACGGCAGGTTGAAAATTTTGGAAATCCTGTCGCATTCTCATGAAAATCGATAGGGGAAAATTAGACTTTGTTGCAGAAGATGGCCACTGTAAGGAAATCTTATCCTTGAAATGCACTTTTCCATCCGCCAAAATTGCTCAAGTTCAAGTGCATTCAGTTTGCGAGAGGAGATAGGGTAGATGCTCGACATAGCAAAGAAGAGGATATTTTTCAGAGTACAGTAAACGTAACAATATTTTTTTCAGAACTTTCTGTTTTCCTTTGGCGATCAGTCTTTTGCTTAGCGTTAAAACTTTCGATCGACTGAAGTTGTATTATTGTGTGCATATACCGCAACAGGACTTGACTCTTAGGTCCAAGTGGCCTCAGACGCTGGCGGCCAAAATGGGAAAAATGGGATTTTCTCAAAAGCTATTATAAACATGTCCAGACAAGGAGTTTCAAGACTCTATTAGAACCTCCTTGTGTTCAGACACGGTCATACAGGCAAGCGCCCAAGTGCATCCATGCGGTATCCAAGATACCTTCTCCGCATGAAAAATGTTGGGTACCTTGGAATTTTTTTCTTCAGTATTAGATAGGGGCAAAAGAATAGCTCTTGAGAAAATCCCATTTTTCCGTTGCCGACTTATGGCCGCCAGAGTCAGACCTAAGAGTCAAGTACTGTTGCGGTCTATGCTGTAGACACGATGCTAAAGTTTAAATTCAGCGATATAGAGCGTGGGTTAATAAAAGCTCTTTTTTGCATGCCAAGTAATTAAGGGAGGGAGCGATTGTGCACGGTACTCAGTTAAATTGAAATTGAGAGCAAGCATCTGTTACGATATATTAAGTAAAACGTTTTGGTGCGTCCTGCATAAGTGTATTATTAGTGACGCGAGTATAATCTATGAAGAAGTGTCATCACAAGTTCCTTAGCGTCCCATGTAACAGGAGTGATACTCTTGTAATAATCATAAACATACACTTACACATTAATGTGAGTAACTGATTGAATTGAATTTCCTGGAATATAAGATTGTTTTTTTCTACATTCATAAAATTTTTCTTTTTCATGTTTTTCATAAAAAAAAAATTCAACTTCTTAACTATCTAATCCGAGTATATCCGTCAAGAAATAGCGCAGTGCTGGAAGTTATTTCTTCGAAATTGAAACGATTTTAAAATAAATTTTTTCGTCAAACGATTAAGTGCCCGAAACCTAGTCTGATAATAACTTTTAGCTTTAGCATAGATCGCAACAGTACTTGACTCTTAGGTCTGACGCTGGCTGCCAAAAGTCGGCTACGGGAAAACGGGATTTACTCAAGAGCTATTCTTTTCCCCCTATCTAATACTGAAGAAAAAAATTCTAAGGTACCCAACATTTTTCTTGCGGAGAAGGTATCTTGGATACGGCGGGGACGCACTTGTGGGCTTGCCTACATGACCGTGTCTGGACATGTTCATAATAGCTCTTGAGAAAATCCCATTTTTTCCATTTTGGCCGCCATCGTCAGAGGCCACTTGGACCTAAGAGGCAAGTACTGTTGCGGTCTATGGCTTTAGGTATAGGAAAGAAGGGGCAACGAGGTGAACAAGAAACGAGACATGCCCACGAAGCCTAGCAAAGGCGAACATAACAAATGGGGTCCCTTTGGAAGAGTATCGCCATCACAGAAAACGGTTGAATCCCTCGTTAGGTTGCAGCGAAGCTTGAAAGTGGGTAATATTTTGAATGGGCTCTAAAACCGGGGTCCCTTCGGAGTAACAAGCGACGTGCGGCGTTACAGTAATCTACTCTCCGTCCCCAATGACACAATCCAGATCGCGCGACTCACTGTCGCTCACAAGCCCCATGCCTCCCACAAAAAAAAAATAGCAATTCATCACTTGTTGTGTCAGTGGGGTCCCGGCCTGAGTTAAAGGTGAAAGTCCTTAGGACTGCTGACTGGAAATTACAACAATGAATTGGGAAAAAGAGGAAAAACAAAATAACTTTCTTGTCAGTACCCTTGAAAGGTCGATCGAAGTGGGCTAATCGGTCACTCGTCTGGAAGCATATGTAAGAGGAGTTAGAAAAGCTATTTCAAAGTTGAAAACTTCTTAAACGAAGTTCATCATCATGTCGCACGTGACAAAGCACGACGGCTACCAGTCCGTAAGAATCGATAAACTTTCCATTATCTTGACAATTGCCTTTACCTTAGGGATCGTGGGAAAGCTATCGACGAACAAGCGACTTTATGGTAAAAAAATGCATGCTAGCTTTGTATTATTAGTATTTTTAGTTAATGAATGATTTGGGGAGCGTAAAATTGCCCGACTGATATCAGTTCCTATCGGTGATAGGATAGACAAGATATGTTGATTACAGTGGAGATTGATATTGAATAGACAGCGACTTCCAGCAAATAAGCAATTTAGCCAAGACCTCTTTCGAACCGTCTGCAGTAGTTTTCATGATTGAAAAATATGGTAGCGAACTGGTATCAATCGGGTAAAAGTAGTGTCTGTGATAGGTTTTGTTGGCGGCTTTTAAAATAAATGTACATTAACTGTTCAAGAATACGTTCCATTTGGAACAGGACATTGCAAAATACAAAAGATAATGCGATTTTTCAGCGCTTTCCAACTTTACCAAGGTCAAGTACGAAATACAAAAACCTTGGGAAAATCCCAAAGAGTGGCTTAACGCGAGCCAAGTGTTACACGTGGCATTAGCTTCAGAGTGAACTGGGCTCTATCAAGCTGAGGGTCTTTTCGCTAATGAAGACGAAAACGATAAGCTACTTGGGCAAGAATTTTGTGAAGCTTTAGTCCCTCAAAAAATTCACGCAACATTAAATCCAAGATAGATACAAAAGAAAAAAAGGAAGAAGCCGGTATTATATAAGGTACGTGCGATGTATCGCCATAAACAGATGGCAAAAGTTACTGGATATTAACTTTTTATTTACGGAGCAGGATTGGCTTATACATCGCATATAAAAGTCTTGTTTATTTCATTTCGTTTAATAAGATAATAGCAGTTGTACCAACATTCATGGGTGCAACATTAAGTGAGACAACGGTACTGGGTGTCTCTCGTTGCAGATACACGGAGCTGAGTTCTTCGTTAGAGCCACCAATTAACTCACAGCTTAACTATATAAGTAGAGCAATACTGTAGATATGAAGTAGTCTTTGGCAGGAATATTAGTTCTGAGAAGTCATTTAACTTTGACTGTACAAGGTTTTCAAACAATATGTTCAGTTGACGTGAAGTAACTACTTTAAATTAAGGAACCTGAATCCTCTGTTCCGACTGATATGAATGCCGATAGTATGTATCAAAAATAGAATTTATTTCTCTGCACATGGCATTCAGATAACTTCAAATTTGTTCCACTTGCTGATGCGAGACGATCTAAGCGATGATAACTTTCAGTGACGAGTTATGGAAATGTAATCAGGAGTTGTAACAGGTTAATTTTTGTTTTTGTAGTTAAAAGACAAAAGCTGCTATGTAGCGTTCATCATAGTTATTTCATTTATTGTTTCTTAATTTAGCTCAAAATGCAACTCTAAGTGCCCCAAAATTCTTTACTCCAGTCAGGTGACTGGTCATTACATACTACACTAATAGGCTCTTCACTGTCTACCTAATGTATCAGTCTTCATTGCTATTAAAACTTCTCGTTATACGTACAGCAGGCTTGGTGGATATTTAAGTAATTACGATGCCACCCTTTTAAATTACCATTCTAGCACAGTAAGAGGGAAAAGGTAGAAGCAAAATAACAAATAAAAGATTCTGGAAAATAAATATACTAGCGTCTTCAATTAGGGATTTTACATTTTCACTGAGCTATTCTTTCACAGGAAGGTTTTCTAATCACCTGGTATACTGTAACCTAGTTGCTAATGCTGTTGTTCCTAGAAAACTGCTTCACTATCAGGTTGTAAAAAAGATTGTTATTCCTTTTCTGAAAATTTTCACAGCATTTTACGCAACCAGCCCATGCTCTTTGCTAGTTCTTATACATTTTGAAAATTAAAATATCATTAATGTTGTGTGAAGCGTAAGGGACACAGAGTATGTCAACAAAGAGGAATCTATGCACAGGGGTATTCTAACACTGGATCAGCGCTCAAGGGTAAGGCAAAATTAAGGAAAATAATAACATCACTGAACAAAATACCAGTAGAAACAGAAGAAAGGCAGCCAAGTGCAGGGTATCAATAAGAATACCAACGGGTGAGCCAGACAAGAATTAGCAGGCCTGGTGGAGTGGCGGTGGGATGTTTTGTGACGTCATGGTCGCTATAACTACTCTATACCACGCATTGTCAGAAAATCTAAGCGAAGTTAATTCTCATATACAGCCATGAATAAGTACATACATATTCTAAATAATTTTCATGTCTAGCACTGTTTGTTTTGCCTATCATGACTTGTGTACAAAACTAAGAATTGCAATAAAAAGCAGTTAGTGAAGCGATTGCACGCTGGGCTGTTAGACCACCTTGAAGTTGGCTAATTGTATGCAGATCGAATAATGCATCGGATTACATCGTCTGGATTAATATTTCCTACTTCAATTCTCGTCCTTTAAATTGCGTTCGCCTTGATTTTGCAAATCAATATTTCTTTGATTAAATTAAAATGGAACTGAATTTACAGTTTTAGCCATAAACAGATATTTAGAAAGGAGATGACTTTAGTCAAAAGAAATATTTTTCATTAAAGCCTAGGGTTCCGTAAAGTACGATTTGGCAAACAATTTTCGAACAGTTATGTGGAAGAGGTCACGCTCCTCTATGAAAGTTGGCTAATTGGAGTAAACATGGGCAAAAAAGTTTGTCTTACTGATCCCTCGAATTACTTTGATACTTAATACAAGCTTGTCTACGCGTAGAAATATCCAAAAAATATGAATCGTGAACATAGAACAATCAAAGATTTTGTGCATTGTGGCAAGACGGGAGAAAAACACCAAAGAGAGATCATTAATTACTACTTTGAGGAAACTTTCTACTCGGGGGGAGCCGTGATGACTTTTCTTGTTTTATCAATTTTCGTTGAAGGTTTATTCCTTCATATATTCGGATATTTATTTCCATTGTGTATATTCATTTCCCAATTTCAGGACACCGTGTGCCATAACAAGCTTGCACAATTCCTTCTATGAAGAATATTATGACACAATAGCTATCTGCATTATCAAGATGTACGCATTCAAGAAGTTCTCAAAATATATGAAAAAACACACTTTTTCATGGGGTACAAATCATTAGGGTGTAAGATGATTATCTCCTCTGTAAGCTGCTGAGATAGTGGTAAACAATTTATGAGCACTCTCCTTACGTCCCCGTCTCTCACTACGGTAATGTTATTATCTCATCCATTACGTATTTAACGAGTTGAAACTACTGGAGAATAATAGTAAGTCAGGGCTGCTGTTCTTTTGCCCTGAATCCAACCGACTATGTCATAGCTTGACTCCAGATGTTATTTACATATTAAAACACGTAGAATAATTGTTTTTCTGGCTTACCCGTTAAGGTTCTTGGACCCTAGCTAAGTGGGCACAAAAGAATGATATCACGAAGGCTTAACTAGGTCAGGGTAATCTTTGCGGTACACCTGGGATAACTATTCTATAGATTTCTTGAGACAACTTAAAGCCTGCGATTCTACAACAAAGGCGATCTCACAGAGGGAGAATGAAGGGCCATACAGTATATTAGTCGCAGCGCAGGAAACCATGCACGAAAGTGCTCCCACACAGGATCAGCGAGCATGTGAACAAGTCGCAAAAGGAGAGGAAGAATAGAACAAAGAATCATTACTAGGAGCATGAAAATTGACTGCAGAAAACTAAGCAAGAAAGACAGTCGTCCCGCAGGCCTGGCTAAAGCTCATGTGGCCCATAGGGTTCCACGGGGGCGCTGTTCCCCATAACGTACCATTTAGGCTGAGGGGACTGCTCATTACACAAGATGGGCAAGCAAGGCAACTACAGCAAGCTCTTCAATCCAAAAAGAATTTCAAAATAGAAAGAAAATTAAAACAGAATGAATATCAAAATAGGGAAAATACAAAAAAAGATCAAAACAAAATCTTAAACAGAAAGACTATCAAAACAAAGTCTCAATAAAGATAGAATGTCAAAACAAAATTTCATAACAGAAAGAATATCAAAACAGAAAGAATTCACTGATCTGCGTTGAAAATCACTTCTGCCAGATGACACACGAATCTAGATCAGTTTTTAGCGCTGATTCTGAAAATCCCGCTCATGTTGGTCAATGAGCTCACGTTTGTTGATTAGAAGTACCTGATCCAAACTCAAAATGCTGTCTAGGTGTCAATGAATGAAACACATAATAGGAAATATTATTATTTCACAGAATCTTCTCAAAATATTGCTAATTTACTATTGGTACAAGACTACAGTACACGACATAAGCTACTCATGGATAAACGATCTGTTCAGGGACTTCCGGTTGTGTTGAACACACTGTAAATCCCTCTTTAAAAACCACCAGTAGTCAGTCAGAAAGTTTGCATCCCGTCGGCCTGATGCCGTTCCTCCATCCCAAGAAGATCTTGGTAAGACCAAGAACATGGATGCCATTAATGAGATCTGTCATGCAGAAGTAGCAGTCTGTAACATGATCCTTGCTTTCTATCTAAATCATTGCTACAGCAAATGGCATCTTCTTCCTTTTCTTATGACTCCAGTCCAGTAAGGTCTTTACATGTATTGCAGTAGATATGGGGCAAAGGGCTTATCCTGATGCGTTAATCTCATTCAAAGTATGCCTCCTTCATTAAGTTGGTAATTTTTGCTTGGCAATGGAGAAAACCCACATGGCCGCAGATGTAAGAAAACATATCAGGGTGATTTCTACAGTTACGATTCATTATAAGGTGAAAATACAGATCTAAAAAGATACAAATATATTCATATGTTTAAGTAATTGATTGCTATTTTATATGGGAACAGCAAAGATAATAAGCATTTTTAACAGTGCTGTAGATAGCAAAAATATACTAAAAACACAAGTATCCTATATTTTTAAAACCAGAGCTGACTCGCGGAAATGAATGAAATTTTCGAGTTCAGCATCAAAAACTGTTAAAAAAAAAACACTAGGAAAAATCTCACAGGCGGATTTTTTTTTGAAACGCAGGCCAGTGATATCAAAACCGAATCTTAAAACAGAAAGAATATCAAAACCGGATCTCAAAACAGAAAGAATATCAAAACCGGATCTGAAAACAGAAATAATATAAAAACCGAATCTCAAAACAGAAAGAATATCAAAACCGAATCTAAAAACAGAAAGAATATCAAAACCGGATCTCAAAACAGAAAGAATATCAAAACCGGTTCTCAAAACAGAAAGAATATCAAATCCGTATCTCAAAACAGAAAGAATATCAAAACCGAATCTCAAAACAGAAAGAATATCAAAACCGAATCTCAAAACAGAAAGAATATCAACACCGAATCTCAAAACAGAAAGAATATAAAAACCGGATCTCAAAACAGAAATAATATCAAAACGGATCTCAAAACAGAAAGATTATTAAAACCGAATCCCAAAACAGAAAGAATATCAAAACCGAATCCCAAAACAGAAAGAATATCAAAACCGGATCCCAAAACAGAAAGAATATCAAAACCGAATCCCAAAAGAGAAAGAATATCAAAATCGAATCCCGAAACAGAAAGAATATCAAAACCGAATCTCAAAAGCGATACTGCCCTGGACGTAGAAAATCAATCAATATTGCCAAACAAAGCGCCAATTTTAGGGAATGTTTAGTGACTGGTAGAGTAGTGCTGTAAAATTTAATCGGTAGCGTACACTATAGCTTGTCTCCACAGTTTGCTCTGTTGTTTGCTAAAAAAAATCCACTATGCTACTGAAGGAAAAACAGAGGTAGATTGTAGAAATTGATGCCTCGGAACGGAGATATTTCCGTCTACGTGGAACGGGTTCCACTGAACTGTAATAATTAACTTTATTAAATACCCATTGGAGACATTACATTGGAGACATGTTGAAATGCCACATGTATGGTACACAAGAGAATGTATTATTTCCGGCATCTGATATCGAAGAGGCATTAGAGGGTTCTGTGTATATTAAGATTCTGTTCAAGTGACGCTTTCATGAAGCGGGGGATTGGGTGAAAATGTTTTCTATTGCATTTACCTGGGGTAATATGAAGTCTTGAGGTGCTCCAGCTGCTCCATTTGGAGCTAGGCCGCAAACAAGATTAATGTTACCAACTTTTGCAAGCACTTAGTAGGTGCTACAAGCCCATGACGCTGTATGATGGAAAAATGAGAGAGCCCAATTTCCCAAAATATTTCATAGGCAAGCCTGGTCTATTTCTTTTTAGTTTACCCTATAACTCATTGACTTTCTGCTGAAACATCGTTTCTACTTTTTTTTTCCATCCCAGTCGGAAATTATGGTTGTGATTATAGTAGAACAACTATGATTATGGTCGAGACTTTGGTTGTTTATTATCGATATATCCTCCATATTCAACCATTTATGGGGTGCAGT
>LQNS02276481.1:8467380-8491463 GCA_001587735.2 Parhyale hawaiensis | reverse complement strand
ATCACTTTCAATGGAGCTTGAGAGGAGCACCAGAGCCTCCAACCTGGGCTAATTTCCGCCTATCTATTTCGTTAAGAGCGTGACACCAAACATATAAATATATATATATATTTATAAAAACTCGAAGGTTATTCTTAGTATTAGATTGCGTTAATCTATGCACTTCATTCTAGTTTATAAGTAAGCCTTGCTTTGTCAGCTGTCCGACAAAAGTAAACGTTTTGTTACTTATAACTTCTTTAAATTTCTTACAGTCTCTTTATTGTCTCTTATCAACCACCTCTACCTTCCCAGCTACTCTCCAATGGTGCATGATTTATTACTATACTAGTGTGTCCGCGCTGTCACAAATGACAGCGAAGAATTTGTGTTGATCCTGCGTCATTAATCATATTTTCCCTCATACAAATGCCAACCCTAAAGTTAATGCAGACGAGATTTCACGGCTTCATAATTGCTCAGCAGCGATACTGTTATTTTTTTTCTCTGACATGAAAAAAATTAATTACTCCTGCAGGCAGTTCACCAACACAGAAAAGACTTGATTAGATTTGGTATCATGGATACTCTAGCGTGTCATATTTGTCCGATAGTCTTTTTTTTTTAAGATGTTTCGTCGACAATTACATCAAAGTTGGAAGAATAGCTGCTAATGCAACGAAATCATCGGTGGGAAGAAACTACGAATTAAGATGCTAATGGAAGCTTTAGGTATTTTCAGTACTGAGATTCTAACTTCGGGAATGCAAAAAGTGCATTCATGCGTAAGGTCGCCCTATACCTTGCCATAGATTCGATATATGGAGAATATAATACTCATACAAATCAGATTCAACTTTCGATATCTTCATTGTTTGAATTATTTCAACTGTCCCTGATTAGTTTTACTATGGCAAATGCCTCCATGATTCAGAGCGTGTCAAAGATACCCAGCTTGGGTGACCATATAGCTACTTCATTGTCAATGGCATCAAAATTTCGTGTTCGAAAGACGTACAGGCCGAAACTTAATATCATGTAAAGCAAAGCTTTTTTGGCCCAATGAATGCGGAGAAACCGAAATGGAGACAAATTATTTGCTGCCAAGAAATCTTTGTGGTGTTTACCCGCCTGCTGAGCGCTGAAGAATATCTTACACTTTGCTTCGTTGATTATGTAGTCAGATAAGAGCATCAAAACTTTAAGTTTGGCTGAAGGAATCCTCAGAGGAGAGTATAAATCACGACGCAAGAGATTGCTTTGAAAAGCTTAATGTATCTGCATTGAGTGGACGTCAACGAAGGCAAATGAAGAACTACATTCAGATATACGTATGCCATCATCTTTAACCTGGCCTATTCTCTACCTATAAGTTTTCAATAGAACTTGAGAGGACGACCAAAGCCTCCAACCTGGGCTAAGTTCCGCCTATCTGTTTTGCTAAAGTGTGACAGAAAATGGACAAATAAATAGAAATATAATTAAACAAATAGATAAATAGATATCAGTCTTTATTATATTGTAGGTACAACTTCTTTTTATTATTCGCAGTCCCTACATCAGTGACTATAAAGAACTTTATTGTTACCAGCTGCTTTCTAATGGAGCACTTTAATTTCTTTCCATTATTCACAGTAACTTTGTAATGAGTTGCCATAACATCTGAAGGAAGAAATGTCTCACTTTCTATTTAAAATTAGATATAAAGACCATGTAATGACTCAGTATAGAGACTTACTGGGAATAATGTCATAGCGTTATATTGGCTTGTGTTTCCTCTGTGGGTGGATCCGGGGCTCAGCTAGCCTTCAATGTTGCAAATTCTATCTGGATCAAACCAAACGTACAAACATGTTAATGTGCTGGATTGGGTGTAGCATGTATTGTGCGATGGGAGTGACCGAGTGCTCCGCGGTTATCATAATCTGGGGGTTTCAGCGTGGGCGCGGCACTCGGTCACCATAGGGTGGGAGCTGGAACCCCGGGTGCAACCCGTTCCAGTCTCTGGGTTGTTTCTGTGTGGTGCTGTAGTGTATCATGTTCAACGACTAATTTTATTAATTGTGTACTACGAGTGTGTGATGTACCGCATGTAAAATCTCATCTATGTATTATCTAGGTCGCAAACGAGAGAAATTGTCAGAATGTGTTATACGCTCGAGTTGGTCGAGGCTGTGAAGTATTTCATCGAAGTCAAGGTCGAAAGTTAACCTGCCTAGTGCGTGATTGTAGGCAAAAATACCAGTTTATGTCCCTTATTGTGAATTTCCTATGTTGACGTTGAAGATTACATTAGATTTACTTTATGACAGCAATAGTCCTGAGCGTCCCATAAGTAACTACTACTTTCAGAGGGGCGCATTCTCAATTAATAGTGCATTGTTTTTAGTTTCCTTTGTATATGATGCTTGAGAATAAATAAAGGTGTAACTGATTATAAATAACTTCATTGTTACCAGCTGCTCTCCAATGCAGCACTTTTTTTTTACCCTAAGTTCATTCCGTTATTTCCGTCACCCCGTCACCGCTTCCAAATCATCCCACTCTTCTAGCTCAGAGAAACCCACGCTGTTTTCTATTTACGGTCCCTGGAGCCCACCAAAATCAGCCGCCTCTGAAGTAGCCGCGGATGATTGATGGATGGCGGCTTCAGTGAAAGTCGCCGGGTCTCGGCAGCGCTTCCAAAGAATCTCGTAGTCCAAGCCATAAAAGTTTAATTTTCAATGATGCTAACAACGAGCTAAAACTTAAACCAGAGTGCCTTGTAATTTTCCAATTAAAAGTTAAATTATCATAAGGGAAGTAATGGATGTGTTGGATATACTGAATAACATTTACTTTAATTTTTTATTGGCCGAATAGTTAGTTCTTGACTAGCACTTGCCTTGATTGCTTGATTTCATTCGTATCACAGAAAGTCAAGTTTTACTCAGTTCGTCTGTTTGATCAGCAATGATTTTAAATGTACACGGTAATTTCAATAAAATAATTATTATTATTAGGAAACTGTATTTGCAAATTGAGGTTCTATGCTCCGTTGCATTTTCGGAAACAAATAAGAAAGATATTAAATCCCCGAAAAAGTGTTTCCCGATTTTTATGAGGAATATTAAAGATACGTAATTTTATTTCGAAACGTGTTATAAAGAATAAACCTTTACACCCGATACCTTATCGCTTCAACAACTTAGCTACTTCAGTTTTTAAACTAACTTGCAGGAAATTTGCAACTTTTCTATGTTTGCTGTACGAGCTTGGATTTGGCACAAACACATCCGCTACGTTTCAAAAGAATTGCTTAGCCTTCAGTGCAGATTAAGTAAAAGAACGAGTTGCCCGTAGTTGATTTCAAGAGCTTAGTGTTTGGCAACACGTAGCAAAAATTACTTAAGGCAGCATTACTTAACTTGAGTGAGATTTTTTTCCACTGTTTCATAGTTTGGCTAATCCCGTGAAAACCAGAATATAAGTTAAAGTACATTACATCACAAAATGGAAGCGAAAGACTTGCTTCATAGAATTATATTTTATATACTTTGAAGACTGAAATTTTAACATAAAATGGTGTTTATTTTGATGGGAGAATGATAATTGAATGTAACAATAGTGTACCCGACGATGAACATTGCATTCATAATACATGTGCAGTTTAGTTATTAACCAGAGTAGCTTGAAATGAGATGAACATCAGCCGATAATTTTTTTTTTGTACCTGGTATTTTAGATTCAAAACAGCAGCTTTCATGTTCAAGAAGTGCATTTGAACAATATTAATAATACAAACGTATCTCTAGTCAACGTCGAGTTACGTTAAACCCGAAAACCCAAAAAGCCTGACTTGTTCGGAACGACAGATTAGAGCGTTGGCTTGTCCCACATTAACTCGTGTTTGTATGTGTAGCAGGAACCCGATTACGTTTGAGACAACTGAAAGCCTTGTTTTACGAAAATGATTGCATTGTCGGAAGCTTCAAAAGGGTGCAAGATTTTGAGGTTTACGCAAAAATGTCGAATTAACTGGTCGAAACCATGCGCACCTGTCTTATGTTCTGGAGAAGTCAAATCTTTTGGATTTCATATCGCCAGTGAATCGATGGTGCCAATAGTCTTCTTGTAATCGATAAGGGTAAATTTACAGTGCACATTATGGACTCCTCTATAAAGAAATTTATTGTCAATCTTGTTAATTTATTTTTTGGGGCAACGGGAGAGAGAGGGAGGGGCCCACCCTAAGTCAAATAATAGCACAAATTATCGAGATCGGATCTGGTTTAGTATAAGTAAAGATAGAAATGCATTTTTATAACTGTACACTAAAAATGTATATCAGCATTAGCAGTAGAAGTGGTAGTAGCAGTAGTTAAGATAAGTTTATAGTAGCACTTCAGTGGTCAAGCTAATATTGCGAAGCACGCATTACAATATTTGTATTTCGGTATTTCTGCCAGAAGATCTTGGGTAGTTGCAGAAGAAGTAAACAGTTTCCTGGAATTCCACAGGCTTTAGACTCCTATTCCGCCGTAAGCCTTAAGCCAGCATACTTGTATCATATTATTCATACACTTCAGTTTTGTGATTTACTACGATATTTGTCTAGAAAATCAAAATTCATATTCTCTGAACCTCTGTATAGGAAGACATGTCATAAATTTCTATTGAGAAAGCTCAATCTCGCCTATTTAGCAGGAATAACACTATTAGGTACGTATCATATAATGATACAACGGTATAGTGAACGGTTATACTGGGTATTACAGGGATAAAATAACTCTTGTCGCTTTTAATACACACAGCCCAGATTCGGAAGAAACATTCGGAAGATTAAATAAAATTACATCAGGAAGGGCAGTAACTGCCGTGAAAAGAAGGAAAATGAGATACTTCTGCAGAAATTGTATTCAGTAGGTATCCGTGATTCCGTCTGGCGTTGGTTAGCGCACTAGTTGTCTGACAGACACCAACAAGTCTGTGTCAATGGTTCCCATTCCTCTAGCGTAAAAGTGGAGACCGGTGGGCCTCAGGGCTCAATATTAGGCCCTCTGCTCTTTTTAATATACATTAATGATACGCATAAGGCTTGTTTTCATCTGCGTTGATGCATTTTGCTGACTATACTACTGTTTACATTACTGGGTCAGACTTGCAACTTTCGTATGAGAAACTAACTTGGCCCTAGGGCAAATTGATAGATGGTTGTGTGCCAACCGACTGTCGCTGAATATTGGTAATACTTCCTACATGATATTACTTCCTACATGATATTTTCTAATCTGAAAACTGAAACAGATTCCCATATCAGCATCAGAGGAGTGACCGTAGACAGGGTAAGTCAGTATAAATTTCTCGGACTAGTATTTGATGAAAGATTGTCTTTTTCTCAGCATATGGGCAGCACTAGGTCAAAATTATCTAAATGTTTTATATAACGTAAATAGGTTTGTACCAGGTCATGTCCTGCGGAAATTGCATTTTTCTCTCGTGTATCCCCATCTGATGTGCGGTATAACCATATGGGGCGGAGCTAGTAGGGTTGGCTTCAATGCTTTAGTTAGGCTGCAGAACAGGTGCGGGCGGCTCTTAGTTGGAGGTTGCGCCCATAACACAGATGAAGCTTATCGGCATTGCCGTGCACTGCAATAAACTTCTACGAATATTATTGTTTAAATTGTAATCAATATTTCAATGAAGCCTACAATGAACTAACCGTAACGCAACATCATAATACCAGGCTTCGAACTGAAGGCAGCTTAATTATTCCGTTCTATCAGAGGGCCTTGTGCCAAACCTCGCTCTTTTTCAATTCTGTAAAAATCTGGAACGGATTACCAATTATCGTTAAGCGCTCCACTTCTCTCCAAACGTTCAAAATAAAACGTAAATATCATCTCTGGACTGTCCAGAGCAATTAGTGAAATTGCAAAATATTTCGTTAGTTGCAGATTAAGCTGTGCTTTGAGTCATGTACGTATATCTAAAACTACATGTTAGCCGAGCTCTGTAGTTCCCAGTTGCTGGCATGTAGGACATTGTTCATTGATGCATTTTTTTAATTTGCCT
The DNA here is from genome assembly GCA_001587735.2 of Parhyale hawaiensis. NCBI lineage: Eukaryota > Metazoa > Arthropoda > Malacostraca > Amphipoda > Hyalidae > Parhyale > Parhyale hawaiensis. Next base: position 8,485,427 of record LQNS02276481.1, on the reverse strand, counting down.
CGTCATTGTTCATTAGTTTTTCTTATTGATGACCAGTGGCTGCTGAATACACGATAGTTGAATCTTCCTTGGTGCCCACTTAGTTCTTAGAACTATCTAGGGGCTTGAATCAGTGTACTATTTCTGTCTAAATCAGGCCATAATTCCTCATCCTTGTTACCTCCGCCAAGGAGGCTGTGTTTTCGTCGGCTTTGTCTGTCACCAAAATAACTCAAAAGTTTATGGACGGATTTTAATGAAATTTACAGGGATTGTTAGATATGTTAGGAGGAACAGATGATTACCTTTTGGTGAAGATCCGTCTATCTATTTGTTAGTTTGTCTGCCTCATTTTTCTTAATGCCATAACTCAAAAAGTTATGGACTGATTTTAGTGATATTTATATCAGTTCTTAGGTATATTACGAAAAATAAATGACCAAATTTCTGGATTGATCTGTTTGTTCGTTCGTTTGTCACTGTTTTTAATTTTATGCTTGTTAGCCCAATGACTCAAAAAAAATCTTGAATGAATCTTTATGAAATTCATAGGAGTTGTTAGTCATGACCAAAGAAATAAATCATCAAATTTTAGTGGAGGTCAATCTTTTTTTTTTTTGTATATTTGACTCATGTTTATCACGTTTGTTAGCAGCATAAATGAAAATGTTAGAAACGGATCTTCACGAATATTGCACAAACTGTTAATATCATCAAAGGGCACTAATGATTAGATTTTGGAATTGATACAAAGAAAAACGTGGTTTCAAAGCCAAATTGAATTTTTCGTTACCGTGGCCTCGCTTGGCGGAGGTATGTACTCTCGGAGTGCTCTAGTGTTACGAATATTATGTAAGATAATTGAATTCAGTAAAATTATTATTATTATTATTATTAACTAGATGGCAGTATAAGGTGGGACTAACGCAATATGCTTTATAGTCCTCCATATAAAACTACTGGTCTTCTCTCTTTTTCTATTATTAGTGGAACAATATCACAGTAATTGCTCGTTAACGAATAGGAAACAACATTTTTTTGAGTAACATGAAGTTGCCAGAATAATTGATTGGATGATATGACGCGTGCAGTAACACCTTAGATTAAACCTATAGCATTACTGCAGTAGGCAGAGTAGCCCTCCAATTATACGATGACCAGCAATTTTGTACTCTGTATGACGCTTGCAGAGGCAATTAACGAACGGCATCAAAGGCCGATAGGAAAAATTTCCAAAAGGCGATAGTGAAAACACAGCATCACTCGAAGAGGATCTTCTGATGATACTCAGGAACTTGAATTGGATCCAAGGGGCCGCGTGATGTATTCTTTGATGAATGTTATGGGGCCAATATTATAGGAGGCTACGGCACAGCAGCAGTATACTGCACAGCTGCAGTACACAGCACAGCTGCAGCACGGCTGCAGTACACAACACAGTAGCACTACACAGCACAGCTGCAGTACATAGTACAGCTGTAGTACACAGTACAGTAGCAGAACACAGCACAGCTGCAGTACACAGCACAACAGCAGTACGCAGCACAGCTGCAGTACACGGCACAGCTGCAGTACAGAGCACAGCTGCAGTAAACAGTACAACTGCAGTACACAGCGCAGCAGCAGTACACGGCACAGCAGCAGTACACGGCACAGCTGCAGTACACAGCAGCAGTACACAGCACAGCAGCAGTATACTGCACAGCTGCAGTACACAGCAGCAGTACAGATACACAGCTGCAGTACAGAGCTGCAGTACACAGCACAGCAGTAGTACACAGCACAGCAGCAGTATAGTGCACAGCTGCAGTACACAGCACAGCAGCAGTACACAGCACAGCAGCAGTACACAGCACAGCAGCAGTACACAGCACAGCAGCAGTACACAGCACAGCAGCAGTACATAGCACAACTTCAGTACACAGCACAGCTGCAGTACACGGCACAGCTGCAGCACACAGCACAGCTGCAGTGCACAGTTGTTATTTTCACGGTTCGGTACTTTAATAAAAGAATGATGTGCTGAAAGCATTTAAGGTAATGCACAAAATTCGATTACGGGTTACATTGATGTATTTATAACTAGACGACCCGTGACCCGTTGGGTCGTTATCACGATCGTCTTTGCTTTCGCAAAAATGCAGGTGTTATTTAGCTGGTCATAGACCGCCCGCTATTCGGCCGTCCTCTCCTGCCCGTCAAGGAGCTGCCCATACGGCTGACTATCGACAGATTCTTTCCTTCTCTAACCTTATAAGTTGTGGGTCAGACATTCGTTTAAGTTAAATATACAATGCATAAGGTCAACGTAAAAGGTCTCGTTGAAAATTTAATAGCACGGGCAAGAACGTTGGTTCCCCGTCCAAGGTGCACGCATAGTGTCTATGAATCGAATGAAAGAGCAAATCCATGGAAGTATTGGATTGGGGGGGGGGGGGTTGTGACCTAGTCCCTTGAATTTCTTCCCGTCCGAAAGCGAAGAAGCTATGCCAGATAGGCCACAGGCCCTACCATAGTCCTTCAAATTTCTTCCTTTCTAAAAGTGAAGAAGATGTGTCAAACAAGACACAAATAAATAAACAAGACACAAATAAACAAGCAAGACCGGTTCACGGACTTTTAGTATAATATAGATAGATAGACAGTTGGATAATATGTGATGCATTTCCTATTGTCTCACAGATTAATTAATTTATTCGCTCTTGTTCAGAAAACAACTTATTTCGGCAACAAAAAGCCCTGATATGTAAAGAAAATTGAGGCGGAACAATTTGAGTTCTACTTAACGACTGCTGCAATTTCGTCCAAGTCTCGACGTACGCAAGATAGCGCCAGTCTACTAAATAGCTTGTGTTGAGGCGGTGATTTTGTTTTTTCGTGCCTGTGTACCCGAAGCTAATTTCTTAATTAAAAAATTAATTTACGTTGTAAAATCAGCCAAGTAAACTCGACGAGATTTTGCAAATTTGCTTGCTGCCTAAAGTTGCTGTATAGTTAACTATTTTATCAAATTGAAATTTTAACCTCCTGATCGTTTAGCAGTTGTGCGTATTTGCTTAAAGTACCTCCCGCAAGGTGGTTATATTTTTATCGAGTTTATCTGTTTGTCTGTTTATTTTTGGTTTGTCTGTCTTCAAGATAACTCAAAAAGTTATGGACGGACTTTTAATAAGTATACAGCGATTGTTAGGTATGTTAAGATTAAGAGAGGATTAACTTTTGGTGAAGATCCGCTCAAAAGTTAATTTGTTTGCTTATTTTTCTTCGCCCCATAACTCAAATAGTTATGAACGGATTTTTTTAAAACTTAGATGAATTGTTGGGTATTTTACGAGGAGTAAGTGCCCAAATTTTCGTGATGATCTTGTAGTTCATTGTTGGTTTTTTTATTTGTTTGGTTTTATGTTTTTACTAAAATAATGTAAAAAAATTATGAACGGATCTTTAAACAATTTATAGGAGTTGCTAGAAATGGTAAAAGACTTAAATGATCAAATTTTGGCGATGATCTGGGGGTCTGTTTGTGTGATTGACTAATTTTGGCAGAATGTTTGTTGGCAACGTAATGAATGAACGGACCTTTAACAAACTTATGAAAGCTGTTATTACAGTCAAAAGACACAAACGACCAGATTTTGGTGGTGACGAAAATCACAATTTCAGAACCAATTAAAGTTTTCCCTGAGCGTTGCCTTGCTTGGCGGAGGCATGCGTCCTCAGATTACTCTAGTTACGCACTATTGTTATTAAATAGCTTAAGCCTCCGTCTCTACAATAAAGAGATGTAACAGAGGAAGAAAAAAGGAACATGTGGTACGTCGATAAAAACGGAGAATACAGACAAGAAGATGGTAGATGTACGCAGGATAAATTGGAGCATAAATTTAGAAAAAAGTGGGTGGGCACGACAGACAGATGTCCCGGAGGCCTAGCTAACGGCTAAGGTAACCTTCAGGGTTCCCTAGAGGAAGCTACTTTCCATAACCTACCATGGGGGACCCTATGCCGCCTGAGGGGTTATAATTTTTTCCTGTAATAGCAATTATTTGATACCCTTGGGGAAATATTAATTTCATAAGCTATTTAAAATAAATGTTGTGCATCGTCAGTAGTAGGAAGATATAATAATAAAATGCTGTTATGTTCTTGATAAATTAAAACACCCTGAGAGCGTGTACCTCGGCCAAGGAAGGTAATGTCAACAAAAAATTGGTCCTGTAGTAAGGATTTCTTCTTTGTCATCACCAAAATTTGGCCATTTGCGTCACTCGATAGTAAAAACCACTTCTGCAATTTTCCTGAAGATCCGTTGGTAACTTTTTGACTTAAGTTCGGACAAATATTTTGACAAACATTAGTCAAAAAAGCAAATGGACACACACGTATCATCACCAAAATTTGGTCATGTGTGTCTTATCACAGTTCTAGCATTTATAGCCTAGTTCATGAAGACGCTTTGATTGCTTTTTTGAGTTAAACATATGACATACTAGAGGGCCCAGCTGTCAAAAAGAAAACGGCAGAAAATTTGTGATTGAGCTTTTTATTGTTCGGGTTTCCAGTATAGGTTTTGCTGTATTACAGGTCTCGTCTCTGCAGACCTGATCTTCCATTAGTGAAACGCAAGCTGTACAACCATGAGTTTTGCGACAGCAAAATATCCCCCCTGCAAGATAAGGAGTGAATATCAGCCTGGAACTGATCAAGCGTTAAGCTGCCTTAAGAAAATATATTCACTGGAAATGCCCAGGGCTCACCGTATTGTGGATACCAACTGATTGTTGAACCTCCAGCGTCAAAATTTGGCTGTGATGTAAATTCAATATAAAAAGGCGTCTGCTCAGCGTGAAGATTCAACCACTACGATATCATTCAGCAATGAAAGCGGGGATCCAGAGGCTAAGGATCCAGAGGCTGGGGATCCAGAGGCCGGAGATCCAGAGCTATATTTGTCACCAGTACTACAAGCGCTGAAATTGTATGGTATCTCAACGTGTTTTTCAGTAGTAGATGAATTTTCTCCTACTAAACTCTTAACTGCGTGAGGGAGAGACGGACCAACATTGGAGCAAGCAAGCGACCAACAACTGTGTATTATTATATAGTGGATATTTTGGCATACGTTATTGAAACGGACAATACAATCATTACAAAATTTTATTTCATTTGTGTTTTCGGCATGTTTAATGAATCCCACACTTCATGAAGATCCACTGACAATGTATGAATTATGGCACTGACAAATGTGAAGACAAACAAACGAAGGGACAAAGAGAGATCAACTGAAACTTTGTATTATTTGCTCCTAGTAATAAACCCAACAATTCATGAAACTTTCACTTAGATCGGTCCTTAACTTTTTCAGTTGTGGTACCGAGAAAAAGAGGCAGACAAACAAATCAATAAACTAGAGCACTTTGAGAGCGCATACCTCCGCCAAGTAAGGCAACGGTAACGAAAAGTTCAAATTGGCTCTGAAACCATGATTTGTTTTGTATCAACTCTAAAATCTAATCATTTGTTCCTCTTAATAGTATTAACAGTTTCTGCAATTTTTTTGAACATCCTTTCATAACTGTGTGAGTTATTCTGCTAACAAACATTACGACAAACATAAGTCAAACATACAAACGAACCAACCGATCTGCACCAAAATGTGATCATTTATATCATTTAACATTACTAACAACTGCTGTAAATTTAATAGAGATAGATTGAAATGTTTTTTATTTATTGCGTAAAAAACAATATGACAAACACAACTCAAACATAGAAACGAATCAGTCGACCTGCATCAAAATTTGGTAATTTATGTCTTTTAACATTTCTAACAATTCCTGGAAGTTTTATAATATTCACTCAAAACGTTTTGAGTTATTGCGCTAACAAGCATGAAATCAAACACAGCAACAAAGATACGAACGAACAAGCAAATCATCAAAAAATTTGATCAATAATTACTGTTTATGATATAGCTAAAAACTCATGTAAATTTCATAAAAATCCGTCCAAAACATTTTGAGTTATGGCATTGAGAAAAATGAGGCAAACAAACGAATGGACTGATCTTCACCAAAAGTTAATCATCTGATTTTCCTCACATACCTAACAATCCCTGTAAATTTCGTTAAAAGTTTCAGTAACTTTTTGAGTTACCTTGATCACAGACAGACAAACAAATAGAAAAAGAGACAGACAGACAAACCTGACGAAAACATAACCTCGATCCTTATCGGAGGTAACAATTGGTTGCACGAATTTTCACAAAAAGTTAATCTTTTATTTCACTCAAATACCTAACAATCCTTGTAAATTTCGTGAAGATCCGTCCATAACTTTCTGAGTTATCTTAGAGACACACAGGCAAAGAGACAATCTCTACAGAAACATAACCTCCTTGGCGGAGGTAGTTGTAGTAAAACCATTCCGACTGTAATAATTTCACTTCCCTGAACATTACGAAACTTTCTATTCAGCTGAGACTTGAATATCCAATATTAACTAACCTGTTTTGCGGAAAAATCGACAAAAATTTCGCCATTATGTAAACACGCCTCTTTTGCCGCACCTCACACCGCAACAATTGGCGAATCTAATGAGCTTTTGGACCTCTCGTGAAACTGACAAAAATCAGAGGATGCAATGTCGCACTAGCAGATCACGGGCCCTCGTGAACGTGACATAGGAACACCCGCGATCATCTTGACTTCGAAGATTCGCCGCAAAAAAAAAAAAAAAAAAGCGGTGTTCTATGCAAGATTTTCGGTTCCGTACGTATATGCTTTAGGAAAAGCGAGATGCTTGCGACCGTGTGTAGTCAACATGAGGTTGGCGAGTATATAAGGGAGAAAATTTCCCGTTTGCTGTCAGTTGATTGGTTGCACTCGCACTAGCAACACACTCCTTACGGAGCACTCTTCTGCCACCATGCGAAGCAGCTTGCAAGTATGTTGAAATAGTCATGAATTACTCGTCTCTCATTACTTTGTAAAAAAAAATTCTAGTTAGAGAAACAAATTGCTACTCGAGTATAAAGAATTACAGATGTATGTATCAGATGATACTGTCCAAGGAAAAAAGATGCACTACTAATTACCCACACCGAGTAATAAACAAAACATGAATAATTAACGAGGTTGGTATTATTGTGTCTCGATATGAGGAGTCATCTCTTAAGCCAATCTCGGCCTAGTAGAAAATTTCCGTGCTACAGTTACTATAAATTGCTATATTACAGATCTTACTAAGATAAGCCTTAGCTCTTAAATGTTCTTAGTGCAATTTAAGAGGTGTTTTAGCTGTGTCGTCGACAACAATTGATTCAACTGAGAAGCTATTTTAGAAATTCATTCGAGTGAAAGGAAATTTATTTATACTGTATAATAATAGACAGTTCGTTAGTTTCTTGGTCTCTCTGTACTTATCGGTGAAATTTATTTACTGAGCAACAAAGCGGCCGTCGGCAAACCACAGGCGTTAAAGCCTTCCATCAAAGATGCCTGAAATGCCTCTTAACGGTAGGGTAGATGCCGAGATTCACTTTCATTCCATCCAAGCTCAATGATGTGCAAATTGTATACAAAGTCAATGAAGGAACTGAAATGGATATAGGGTAATACCCAATTGCTGAACTAACCCTATTTCCGAACAAAGAGCTATTGCCCTACTTTAGATCAGAAGAAATGAGAAGAATGAAGGAAACGGAGGTTTCATCGGTGTAAATAATATTTTGCAGTCATTCAATAACGACATCGGCCATTAGACTTTCATGAAGATGAAAAGGCACCCCAGAAGTGCAGAAAAGTAATTACTTAAGCATTGAGATATACGCCTTGCTCTTCTAGAAAGCGGTATACACGGACAGACAAATAGAAAAACTTCATATTTTGACCAAAAATTTTTAAAACAATGAAAAATAATTTGATTCAAAATTTGAATAGAACACCGACTCTACAGTGAGTAATTTAGTGTTAGAGAAGTCATGAATACCCCCTAGTTCTTGTTAATCTACAGCTTCATAACTCTTATTGTACTTAGATACACTATAGCTGCGCCTACTTCACTATCCATAGCAATGGCACCCTAGAGAGAGGAAAAACAAGGAATCTGCAATATGCTTAAGAAAACCAGGCACCTATGAACGGAGGATTACCTCGTATGGCGACACGAAATCGGGATAAAAAAGGAAGAGCAATGCAAAGACTGTTTACCGTATGCGGAGTGTCCACGAGGATGTGTGGTTTTCATAGTGTCTGTGTTTCAGTCCTTCCACACTGTTAAGTTAATATTTTGTTATATTTTCTTCTACTGAATTAAATGAATACGAGCTAGTTGATGGTAGACTCATGTACAGACTGTGGCCCGTTCTTTCTTCTCATTTCCCTGGGCAATTCATTTGAACGTTGTAGGCTCGATCCAATCCACTGACGTGGATTGCGGGCTGGGAGGTCCCGCCGTTCATCGGTTCTAGTAATAGGCGAAAGAAAAGGAAGGAAGCCAGAGGCAAATAACTGAGGTAACTGAAATAAATTTCATTGACTGAAGTAAGATTTTATAGAATATCAGAGCAGTTTGATGACATTGTCTCAGTGGACGTGCGACCGTACTGCGTATACCGAGCGTATGTTGTACGAATTTGAAACTCCAAGAGCAGAAAATAATGCTACCACTCCGAAACAATACACGGCAGTGACGACGCATGGAGCTTAGCCTCTAGTGTGCCCAGCCATAAGCTGTTGCCTTTGTTACGATTTCAAAGCCATATTGTAAACAATTGAAAACTCCAATTTCGTATTGTTTTCAGGTACGAGGGCGCTGTAACCTATTCATATATATGTATATCCCCTATGGACTAATTTCTAGCGAAGATACATTATTGCGTATAGCATATAAGAGAAACTCGAATACAGAGAAATAGCCAGTAACTCCTATAATTAGGCAGGTCATGTTTATGTTAGCATCAAATTTAATAGAAAATCAAAAAGAGAATAGTAAGGAACTGACGAGGCGAATCCCAAGCTGTAGTTTAAAAATAGTGCTAGTTCAATGACTATCTTCGTTTGACGTTAATGTCTATTGCATGCGATACATGAGTTGAGTACGTCTCGGTAACGGTTGCCAAACAAAATATAATATTAAAAGATAAAATCTATGAAACTGATTTTTAGTAAATATACATTATTGTCTACAGACTATAAGAGTGATCAGCATACATACTGTAGGTATGATAGCAATTATATTTAAGCAGATTATCTCTAATTTAGGTGCAAATTTAATCGAAAATTGGGGTGATTGTAATTATATAGGGATTAATTTAGTTTGAGGATGAATGTGTCGTAGATAAATGGTAATTTTATTGTTGAATAGAATTCAACACAGCTATAAAGATATAAATCAATACAAACAAGCAACGATACGCGGGAGTAAATGGATACATAATGATGATATATACATTCGAATAATTACTCTTCTATCATGTAATTTCCCGAATGGGAACTGAAGACGTCTCAAATATATGCGGTCAAGCGTAAGCGTTGCGGCGTCTCACTTTCCATAAACCACCGAAGCGTCGTATTCCAGCGCGCCACTTCCTGGAATTGAGTTTGTTATCGCTTGCGGTTTCCAGTGGTGTAGAAATTTTGCTAATCGGTTGCGCTTCGCCGCTGTCTAAGGCTTCCTTCTGTAGGCTATTGTTGCGCAGTCCGTTGCCTATCACCAGGTTTTTATAATCACGTAGAAGCTGAGGCAGAGACTGGGAACTACTTTTACTTTCGACAGATAGTAAGGTGATTTATCCATTTCTATTCTGCATTACTGAAACAAAAAAATATATAGATGATCCTTAATTAAATTGACAACTAAAATAGGCTTCGGACGAAGTCGTCATACTAGTTTTTATGATTTCATCAGAGAGGGGATGTTACTGCAATCGAATATTTTTAATATTTTAAAGTACCTAAATATTTGCAATGTTTGTTACATATTGAAGAAGGCAAAAATATTATTGGGGCAAGCTACAGCACCAAAGTAGGCCATAATTATTCCAGCACTCTTAAAAATTGAGCCAGAAAATAATCATGAAAATTTAAGCTCTGTCAATCGTTCAACCGAGACTGATGAAGAAAAGCAGAAGTGAACAGCTATATCAGCACAAGCTGCTGAAAATATTGCGATTGTATTATTATAATATTTCTTTGAAGAAATTGGCTATATTTTTTTGATACAATCCTTGCACCCGGAAATACTGACACTCAGACTTGTCCTGCTGGAGCCCAACCCAGTCTGCCTTCCTGGACAAGCGCAATCTCAACTTTTTTCTCTCTGTAGGCTCTAACCGTGGCCACCGAGGCACAGTGTCTCGGTGGCCTCGCTCTAACTCATTAATTGCTTCGTCTCTGAAATCTTATATCGTCTTATATAAATCTTATACTCCGTCCACAACCACAACGTCATCCCTTAGCAGGAATAAATAAGTACTTATGTCCCTTAGCATGTACTAACACATATTACGTTCCTCAGCAAGCACAAACGTAATATATATTACGTCTCTGAGCAGGTAGTAACTCGATCGTTCTCCATCCTGCTGCCTAAGCCCTTACTCCTATTCTTTCCCTGAGCAGGCAGTCGTGCTGCTCGTGGCAGTATGGGCAGCCTGCCCAAAGACGGCCACCAGCGCCCATGAGGAGACCAATGTAGTCCTTATGGGCCCAGCAGCACGGAAGGCAGGCCTAAGAAAGTCCGCCTACAGCCTGGCCGGCCCTAATCCGCCCCCAGTCGGCGATATGGCGGCCAGCGCCAGTGCTCAGGTGTCGGCTGTGATTGACGAGCCAATGCTTGCGGCTGCAGGTGAGCCTAAGAGTAGCAAAGTAGAGTCAGTTAACTTCTTTGTGGCTTACATCCCCCCAAAAATACGGTGAATAGAAGCCACAGTATATTACTGACAAACAAGGAAATAATATACTTATTGTTATTTCATTGCTGAAATGGGGATACGTTGAAAGTGGTGTGAGGGTAATGATAATGGTAACGCTATCGTGATGGTGTGCATAACGATCAGTGATAATAATAACGTCGAGGACAACATATAATATAACACGTTAACAGAGAATATAAAAAAGAATAATAGGTGTTAAAAAGGTGTCATCGTATGAAGCCCATGGTCTTTCCTGAAAGTTAGTTCCTAGTGTGCATTACCTATAGGAAGCGGCAAGTTACAAGGCAGAACAATATCCTACTAAGTGAGACCGCAATGTACAGACCGATAAGAAATCTTAACAAGGAGCCTTGCTCAAAAGTTATCATAACGGTGGTCTCACAGCTGAACTACTGCGATTAGGTTGCTGTTACGGGAGAAGTCCGCATGAATAAGCTGTGTTGCTTTTGAGACTAGGTCTCTCTACCGATGTAGCTTTTAATTTGGACCGTTTAACATTGACGAGGGGCCAATTAGTCATTTTCCAATATATATCTAATAAATACATATTAGCTGGACAACCCTAACCCAACCCTATGACCTATAGCTTATCATGTACCACTAAGCAGAAGTGCAATAAAATAATACTATGGTGTGCAGCTAAAAAAATATATTTATGGTTGCAGTATTTATATGTTGATAGGAGATTGCTAGGAAGTGGCGTAGCGACAAAAAAATGTTGTACCGCTTTCGTGATGGCAATAATAAAGTTGTAACGATGCTGCTCATGGCGACAAGGCTGAAAGATAACCCGTCAACACAATGTCTTTTCGAAATCATTTCAATTTGGTACGAATCATCTGAAGACACTAGGCAACTGAAAGGTAGATATGCTAAGGTTAGTCCGGTTCTGAATTAAAAGCGAAAGGCAATATTGATTTCTGTTAAAACCGTATTATATACATATGTCTAGCATATAAAGAGGTTAGCTTCAACGACTGAAAAGATGTGACGGGTTATGAAGAATTTCACATTACGTCATGAAGCACATACTAATCATAATTATCAGATAATAAATATAAAGTCGACTAATGATGAAATTTATTATTTGATAATTGTCTCAGTTTCATTTTATTTACTAATCCTCTATATTTATCAGCGTTTTGGTCGTAACCACAAAATAAATTTAATCCTGATTTGTAAAACGGCCATGTAGATAAAAGTCGATGACCATCTTGCTGATATTAGCCAAAAATTGAATGTTGAATGCTACTACACTAAATGAAATATGTACTTAGAAATCCGTAGACCTTTCTGTTAGACATCACGGAAATTAAATGAAACTTGCTGTTAACGATCCGTAGACTTCGTAGAAGAAATCGTGAACATTTAATGTAGCTTGCATGAAACGAACAAGGTATTCAACACTGATTGAACTTAACTGGAAGTTCATGCTTATGATATATACCATGCAGATTGAACTCTTTACATTACACTTACCGTTGAAATAATTTTTATATGTAAAATATTTGGTAAACGCTACAAAGGAGAGGGCGGAAGAAAACGAATAATTATGGTAAAAGATGTAAGATTATGCTACAAAAATATGTTAGGTGTATTAAATACATCCCCCCCAGTAACCAAGTGGTTGATTAATTAGTTGAATTTATTCACTCTTTTGCGCCAGCAGCTACTTACATGAAATATTTCACGCACTCAAAAATGAAAATTATAATACAGTAAGGAGACGCATTTCTGATACGTTTCTCACAAAATACTCGTCCAGTGGAAACAACATTTGAGTGATGTGGTATTATATTCAACAGATTTAATGAGATTCAGATACGTTGTAAAGTAATTATGCGTTTCTCGCATAACACTGGTTTTGTTATACTCGATACGGCCACTGCGTCGTCGTATATGAAAGTAGTACACTCTCAGCCCGTACGCTGTCAAAGCTATAGTGGTAAAAATCCTCTCAGAAAATTATCACGCTTTACGATGGCATTGCGCTGTAAAACGTTTTTTCCAAGAACTCATTACGAAGATTTCCGGGAGGGTTAATTACGGCACGATATTACCTGGAAGCCAAGTTGAATTTTGCGGAAAGAAGAACTAATGAGCGCTTAGTTTTATGGATTCATTTAACGAGGCTCTTTCTTTTCGAAATGAAAAAAAATTGAATGTGTCGACAGAGAATTTGCATCTGTTTGATGAGAACGGCTTGATGTACAGCGGAGAGAGATGTGAGATAGAAATCTACTGTACAAGTGAAGTGTTCCAGTGCCTTGCATGAGCAGTTGAAATTTTCATTAAGACTCATGTTTTCGTTGGCGAATGCTAAAAGTATATATTATATCTAAGTTTCTTTATCGAAGGGAATGGTGGTCCAAATAAACAAGGGACAAGGGACTTGTAGTTTGTTAAAGAAAATGAGAGAAATCCGTAAAGGATCAGCACACATAGGGAGAGGAACTGAGGAAAGAGGAGCAAAATATATCCAAGGTAATGGTCTTCCGAAACGAGGAAAGAGTAAGGGACATATAGTATGTTGAAATAATACGAGAAACACATGCGTAAAGGATAACAGCGCTTGGGAATAAGAATTCAGGAACTATTAGAAGTACAAGGTTTGTTCGTGTGGCTAAAATCATAGTTCGATGTCTTGTACGAATAGCATGGCTTGAAAAGTCTCACCCCTGTCAGAACATAGATATAATATATACTTATAGCTACGGTAGAAATTGATTGGCGATATTAGCTTCTAGGGCCGTTCATAATTCTGTTTGAGACAAGACTAACACTAGACGGTATATATATATATATATATATATATCTGATGTAATTTTAACTAATTATTGGGTGGTTTCACCCCAATTTTTCCCATGGGAATGCCACTCTCCGAAAAAAGGTTGTGAGTGGGAATATATGCTGTAAAGTAAGCGGATTTGACTCGAAGCGACTGGAATTACATCAGGTGTGACGCCACTAGCAATAAGATGGTCGATAGTCACTTGGTGAGGCAGGTGGTGAAGAGCAATTAGCCGTGACCTGCTGTGATGCAACACGCGGCTTTGTTTTGGTCACGGGAGATCAAATTCTTCTCTATTCTGGGCAATTTGGTTTGACGATCTTTATTGAGCGTACTGACCACTTTTTTAGTGTTTCACGAAATGTTAATCTAATGAGGAAGTAAATATTGGTTTTGCAGTTTAGGGCTTGCTTTTTGGAATGAACAGCTGCGCTTATTTTCGTGAAGAGTAAAACATTTTCTTATCTAATACATCTGGAACGAAAGGGCGACCAGGAATGATGTGGAACTCTGGGACCAATGTTTTGAAGGTCTAGCTGTAATTGCTTATTGAAGCAAAAAATACAAGCCAAATAGAAGTAAGAAACAAACAAAAAACTTAACATTTTTTATTTGGCAGGTAAACATGGACACTCGAGTAAGCACCATAAGCACCATAAGAAGAGTCATGGCGAGAAAGGTCATAAGGGTCATCATGCCAAAAAGGGGCACAAGAAGCACCATAAGGGAGATTACAAAAAAGCTCATAAGAAGGTAAGTAAATAAATTACGTCGTCTTAGGTTTTGTCTGTCCAGCGACCAAAATTTTCAAAGAATGGGTGACTGACTTCCAGTATTCTTTTTACGCTAAATACACACAATATATTTCTGAATTGTATTTATTTCACCAGAAGATGCTTTTTTCCACAAAATAGGTTGCCAGTTTCTCGCCTATATCTCTTCGATGCATTTTATTGGTAGACATGGATCCGGAAGTAATCTCTTGTAATAATGGTATGAATTGCTTTCAGAAAGTAAAAGCCTAATTTCATGAAATATTATCGCTTGAATTTGCTTTCTGTCAGAGTGAGAACAAATGTTTATGGGACGCGTTGCCTACTTTGAACTACGTAAGTCTTGCGTGTTATGCTAGGCAAGCTAAACACACCATAGCACAATGCATCAAACATACTATTAATTAATGCTTGATCTCATTTATACAGTAAATCTTCTACCTGAGCACTCCTGATTCAATTTTTCTACGCCTGGAATGACTGTTTATGGTGAACTACAGCAATTTTGTGTTGGAATCACCATTATCAAAAAGTCTCAAGCGTTCTAATATAGAAAAAAAACTTTTGGTGGTAACTAAGTTAAAATTATATTTGAGAATGACAAAAAATAGTTTACAAATTTAATAAAAAGCACAAATCGTTGTTCTGTACTGCCCAATACGGTAAAAGCTATAAAATATTGTCATAGAACCTCTACGAGTTATGAACAAGTTAGGGCTCCGTGCATGAACATATAAGCCTAGTTCACGCCAGGCGAGTGCTCGGCCGAGACAGTACAGTGGGCCGAATAGTAATCCGATGTGAACAAGAGAGACAGTACTTGGCTGAGTAACAAGTCGAGCAACTCGGCCGAGTACTCCAACATTTTGGTTGGATGCCCAAGGCTGATCTGAACACCGTATGAACACAAAAAAGTGAACTTGCTCAAGGAATCATCCACAAGGTGTTCACATTGTCCGAGCACGTGGCGAGTAAGTGCCAGGGGCGCCAACTCGGCCGAGAGGGTAGAAACCACTCTTTCCTACTCGCCCGCTGGATTTGCTCGGCCGAGTACTCTGTCTCTTGTTCACATCGGGTTAGTACTCGGCCGGCTGTACTGTCTCGGCCGAGTACTCGCCTGGTGTGGACTAGGCTGTAGAGGGTGCGTGGTTTCATACGCACTCCAAAGGAAACCACAGGTCTACAGAGTCATGGGTTTCTGTCATACTCTTGCTGTTTGAGGTTGTGCAGCGCTGCTGTACTGTGAGTGTCCGTGAGGAATGTACCTGTTATCGCTAACTATGCAGATTTATTCATCAAATAGTTATTAAAACATGTCACCAACTACGTAGAATATTCGTGTCTCCAATGGTTAGGAGAGATATACAGCCATTGTAGCAAATTAACACAGGCTGGTATTAGACCTCCTTGAACATGCAGAGGACAATTAAACGAAGAAGAAGAAGATAAATGAATATATAGTACGTTAATAGGGTAGAAATGTGGAACCCATGCACGGGGTGTTTCCACACAGGGTGGACGCGCATGGTTACAATAGGTCGGAAATAAAAATAAAAAATAAATAAAATAGAATTGGCACGAATGAAAGACGTACCTTGGGCCGTTACTCTCCATAAAATAGGATGTTCGAATATTTTCTGAATGTGGATACTGCAAGATACAATTGCTTTTTGTCATCTGTGTAGCATTGTCTTAATTTGCTCTCAGGTTTCATTGTGTGTAGAAAAATACAAACCGTTATTTTTCAGGGCTTTTTCGATAAAGGAGCGAAGCATCACAAAGGTCACCATCACAAGAAGCACTACAAAGGCGACTTTAAGAAAGGAAAAAAGGGAATCAAAGGCCACAAGAAAGGCAAAAAAGGTCACAAACATAAAGGACACAAGCATAAGGTAAAATTTACTGTTTTTCTATATAAGATGATAACTGCAATTAGTTATTTTCTTCACCCATCTGAAGACAGTTTTTTAACTTGCCAATTAAACGAACCTTTGAAGGCGGATGTCAACATATTTGCGTAGGATATTGCTATTTTGTCGTGTTTGTCTTTCTATTTGTCTGTCACAAGATAACTCAAAAAGTTATGAACGATTCTTTACGAAATTTACAGGGCTTATTGGGCATGATAACAGTAACAGATGATTAACTTTTGGTGGAAAACCGTTGTTCTGTTCGTTTTTATATTTTTTATAGTGCAATAACTCAAAAAGTTATGGATGGATTTTCATGAAATTTACATGAGTTGTTAGATTTATTACGACAAGTAAATTGCTAATTTCCTTTAATGATCTGTTTCTTTGTTCGTTTGTTTGTTGCTGCTTTAAATTTTATGCTTGCTAGCACAATAACTCAAAAATTTCTCTATGGATCTTTATGAAATTTACAGGATTTGTTAGTTATGTTAAAAGACATAGATGATTAAATTTTAGGGCAGATCGGTTGGCCAGCTTGGGTGTTTGACTTATGTGTGTCATAATGTTGGTTAGCAGTGTAACTCAAAAAGTTATGAACGGATCTTCAAGAAAATTGCAGAAACTGTTAATACTATCAAAAGGCACAGATTAGATTTTGGTGTTGATACATTAATACAAAGAAATCACGGTTTCAGAGCAAATTTAAATTGTTCATTACCGTTGCTTTACTTGGCGGAGATATGCGCTCTCTGAGTGCTGTATTTTAAAATATTGTTAACGGTGTTCTTTAGACTAAAGAAACGCTTGCTTACTTCGAACCTAGTGAATCCCGTAGCCTGAATTGAGCCAAGCCCACTAACCATACGTCGGTAAGTTTAAGATTGTTTACAAACAGTATCTCTCTCTACGAATACACTACAATCAACAGCATTATTCAGCATGCAGAATCAATGAAAATAAAAAGTCAAGGTGCCTTTGAGTGGCGATATTAAGATTTCGGGACTTAACTTGATTGGAATTTCGGAGAGTTACGTTGGCTTCTAGCTGTTGAGTGGAGTTTCAGGCGTTAACACTCTATTTCTTACCCTCCATGTATATATTCGAAACCTCTATCCTATTTCGTAGAATGGGATTTCTAGTCTGCTTAACGTAATTGAGCTGCCTCTAACACCTGCCACGTGATTCCAAGTGGTATTTCAAAGTTCAGGGCAAGTCAAGCGTCAAGGTTTTGATTTCGATGGCCAATTGAGCGTACTGTTAAAGCAGAACATGAAACTTCAAGAAACAACTATCACAACTGAGGGATTACTAAGTTTAATTGGTGGAATTCGTGTTACGAAATCCCATACATATATCAAGTGTGATAAAGTTAACGCTATTGTGTATTACGTTTTGCAAAATAGTTTTTAAGAGACGTATCTTAGCTTTACTTGGTATTCGATCAGCGATTGTTGGAAATAAGAAATACTTTGTAGAAGATCATTCCATTGTTTGTGTATATTTTAATTTTTTTCATTTTTTTAGATATCAAGAACCTCCTAGAGGCTCCCATATTGCGACGCACTACAGTCAAACATTTCATGCTATATTGCAGCTAAATTCAGTGTTCCTGAGCTCATAGAACAATAGACTCCTGGAGGAAAAAACATGAGTAAAAC
>LQNS02276481.1:8442245-8460089 GCA_001587735.2 Parhyale hawaiensis | reverse complement strand
CATTATAAATGACGGCAAAAAATTAACACTTCACCAAAACCCCCGCCGTCTTTTGGGCTTCCTCATTTTTCCCCTATCTAATACTGAAGAAAAAGATTCCAAGGTATCTAACTTTTTTTTTTCGCCTTCTGAAATCTGATTTTTCTCCTATGTTATTAGTCCTATTTTTCCCCTATCTAATACTGAAGAAAAAGATTCCAAGGTACCCCACTTTTTTTTTTACATTTTGAAATCTGAATTTTCTCCTATGTTATTCCCATAGCGCGTGACAGGAAAGATAGAAATAAATAAATAAATAAAAACACGACGTGAATTATTATATAGTAGATATTAACTTCCATTATCACCATTGTCTGAGTAGCCACTTATAAATTTCCATTCGAACGAAAAAATAAAAAAGTGAAATTTCCATTGCATTCGTACCCTCCACCTCCTCCTGTAATCACTACGAGAACGTTACAATTTATATGACCGTCTTTCAAGCTAATCAATGAGAAGATCTCTTTCTCTTAAACCTGAAAATCCGAACTGAACATAGCATCTCTCTTAAGAAACATTGAAGACCTTTACCGTCCCAGATATTTAAATTTCATGCTCTGCAGCGTGCTGTCAGGAACACACATCTCCCTTTCTTTTTTCTGCTATAGAGCCACTGACTCTAAGCATAAAAGCAATCAGCAATCGATTACGCGAAGACAGAATTGAAACTTGGTCGTAATGGATATTACGAAACCGGAAAGAGTTGTTAATTCCCACTTCAGCCAATTACGAATTTTCATTCCTCTGTTACGATAATTTCGAATTGCGTACTTCAAAGTCACTCGCTCTCCAATATGTATGCATGATGTGTAATATTTATTTCTACTGAATCCTTCCGTAACGTTTGCAGATTTTAATTTATGTACGAGTTGAGTCAGTAATGAAACTGGTAGCGGTGCATTAGATCTGACGACAGTGGCGGCTTGCCTCTTGGATGGTACGCAGGCCAACGTCTTATGTTCCTGCAGTGGCGAGAGTAAAGAGATGGTCCAGAGTGATGGGTTCCGTGAACCTTTTCTTCAACTGCATTTTTAGAACGAGAAACTACAATTTCATGCTAGGTGAGCCATAAATATTGAGCAGAACTGGATGAAACGGCCGCAAACAAGCGCAATGCGTATCAAAAGGATTAGAGGAATGAAACAAGTCTTGACTTCTTATGACAGGTTGAAATGACCCTGATTTCTGAAAGGTTTCTGTCGCACTGTGTCTTAGACTCAAACAAAACTTGGAACTGCACTTACGCTCCAAAGTAGTTTTGTAACCCCAGTTGACAAAAAAAATGTTCTACCTGGAAACCTGGAAATGTTCTACCTGGAAACTACAGTAAATTCGCAGCTACGTTGCATCAGACGATGATCCTTATTCCATACAACGGCAAGCCATCAATTTTGCCTTTCGTCATTATACACTATACTAGTCTCTCTGCTTTTCTACACACTTTTCCTGCAACTGCACTCGTTATGTGTATCTACTGTATATGATACTTGGAGTTAACCCTAAGAACCTAATGCAATGTAATTTTCTTGAAGGAATAGTATCGTTTAAAATGTCATTTATTAATTACTCTGGTCGAAGATCGTTAATTGACTTTTTTAACATATTCCTGTCATAGTGTGAGCAATGAACTAGTTCTTCCAAAACAGAATAACTTTTCTCATATGTTATGTTTCCGGTGACAAATGCATTCATGCAACAGTCAGTGTTATGAACTGTATGTTCCCACTCACCGACGGCTACCTAAGACTATATAATTTGTCTTGATGACTGCTCCATTGCGCTAGTCGACAGGGAGTTTACATTTGGGAATCATTACATTGCACTGTAGCGTAAGCAGATGCGTGGCTGTATTGGCACCACGTCTTTATCTCTCTGTAGATCCGCATTTGTTAGTCCAAGTAGTTGTGCATGCCCAAGAGGGCGGCGTGTGTCTAGACCAGTGGTTCCCAACTCCTCTAGGGCCATAGACAATTAACCGAATAAAAAAATATCATTGACCATTTCATTTTTGACCAAGCTAAAAAAGTACACGCAACAAGCGTTATTGCTGATAGGTGCCAGTAGGTACATTTTTAAGTGGGAATAATAAATATAATAAAAAGAATTTATATTCTTTTGTTAATTAAAGACCCAGTAAAATCTAAATTACCAGTACTGTATATAGTCATTTTCGGTTTGTTGACAAATACAGTGGAAATCTTGCGGATCACATAAAAACCATCATGCACCACTAGTGGTCAATGGACTCCACTTTGGAACCAGCGGCCTAGTGGGTCTCTAATTCAGCTGTTTTGTACCCTATCTACTTTGTGATTCTAAATCTGAAAACCTGTTTTCTAAATCTTCTCCAATTTGTAGTTAATCTTGTATTTCATTAGGTTTATGTTTTCAGAACGCACTGAGTGTGACAAATGGATTAGATAATTAATATGATACTTGCAAAATAACAACCAGTTGCATATACGACGGTTATTATTACAGCATTTGATTTATATGCACAGTTTTTAGCATTCTTGAAACATTTACATAAACTGCACTAACTAACAGCCCATCGGGATTGTGGATTCCATTTTAGATCCATTTTAGATTTTGGCTCTGAGGGGAGCTCCATGGTAAAGCTTAGTAACGAATTAATAGAAGATGGGTAAGATAAGTAACGAATTAATAGAAGATGGGTAAGATAAGTAACGAATTAATAGAAGATGGGTAAGATAGCAGCAGCTGACTACATATGGGGCTGTGTGATCGTTGCGATCGCTTGTACATTGGAGGCACTGCTCTCCCATTATCTGTCACGTGCGCTCAGTACAGAGATATTGATCGAAACCCACAAAATCTTCGTTTCTTTACAACTGTGCAAAATGTGAAAGCAAATCTAGGCTGGACATTCTATCTGTTTTTGATGCGACAATTTTTGGAACAACAATTTTTGTATTTTAGATGCAAACCCAACCCGCTGCTGATATTCGAATTTTACAATCCTCGTACATTTTCATACTTAAGCCAGAGCTGAAAGAGAGCGCATTAGCTTTAAAACTCTCTCTAATTTCATAGTACCTGCATAGCATATGCCCTAGACTGATTTGATTTCTGTTGTTCTTAAGCACTTTTTATAAGCCTGAGTTTTGATAATTTCAGAACACGGATGACGGATTTTTAGCAATCCCAACGTGTCTTTCTAGAATGCCTGTTTCTAGAACGCCTGTGCTCACGTTGATGTTTCTTTTTATCAGCCGCGAGCGAATCGAAAAGTCATGATAATATTTTCGTTTACATTTATGTATCTGTTTGTTGGTCTGTCCACCCGAAAAGTTTTTTTTTCAGGCAGTCATGTGGATAGACCTAGATGTGGAATATTCCAGAAGTCTAGAGTGAGCCGGCCACCTAAAATGACGACATTGAATTTGCAATTCTTGCCTCAGCACTTTCAGTGGCTCCCCACTCCCACCCCCAGGGGTGATGGTCTTACGCCACGAGCCCTTTAAGTTATCTTGAGACTTAGATTCCTACCGGATCAACCCATTTCTGGCACACTGACAATGAATTTCCAAGAAGACAGGCGGGTTGTTTCAATACTTTAATGAATTTATTTCAAAATCTTTTCTATTTGGAAATTATAATTGGCAAACACTATAGACAACTGCTCGATAGATGGCCATTCTCCAGTTAGCTCGTCAAGGGATTAAACTGAAAATGAGAGAGCCAAAGACACTGTATTCTAAAATTAGGAGAATCACAGCCACAAGCAGCTTCAATAATCAAATGGGTTCACAGGAAGCTTTAATATTGTTGTTAATTTTAATGGCCCTGTACTCTAGACAGGATGATATCTCCATTAACACCAATATAATTCAGAGAGCCATCGTCTGTCTCAAGCTTTGCCGAAGCTTTAAGAGCGCAAAGTTTACGAGCTTCGGCCACCGCTAGCGTATAACCTTAGCTGTCTTACAACTTTGAGTCTACTGTTGATATAGTTCTCAAATATCAAGGCCGAACTAATTGTTCAAGTTATTTTTTGGCATTTAGCTTAACTATTTTGAAATTTGGGGCGACTCGTACTAACGATATAACATTGAAATGTCGAACTTGAAGTATTTACGTAATTTACCGTAGCTATTCTCATCTTCCCTGCCAGAAAATCCCAGGCATTCATCCAGCATCTACGGGGCGGCACTTTTTATTTCCTGATAAACGCCTACAAATCTCAATTTAAGCTGGCTTTCCTATTGGCATTTTTAAAAATATTTGTGCTGCTAATGCTGATGATATAACACTGGGATATCAAACCTAAAGTTCTAATATAATTCGTCTATAGTGATTTTCACCTTGGGATATCTAACCTATTGCACAGGCGTCTATGCATAGATCCATTGTTGAAACTGAACAGTAACCCGTGTCACACAACCAACAGTAATTTTAAGTTGTTGAATAGTTTTAGTACGTAACTTAAGTATTAGTAGAAACGCCTCAACATTTATCAAAATTTATGCCCTAAGGAAATTTTTAAGTAACTAGTGCCAGTTTTAAATTTTAATAGCGATAAGTAAGCGACACTTCTGACGCCTATAGATAACTGTTGTGTCTTCCAGAGCTTTATAGCTTACCGGTATGTAAAGTAAATAGTTAAAATGTGGAGAGGAAGAAGAATGTGAAGTTAGGTACCGTAGCTGTAAGTGCAATTTTGTTCGCATATTTCAAGAAAGTATTGCCTAATTATTATATGAATATGATTATCAAGTTTATCAGACGATACACACAATGTAAAGTTTCTTTATATTACATCCAGTTCTGGTCTTCTTTTCAATAATAAACTGGAGCACTCTGAGAGCGCATACCTCCTCCAAGCGAGGCAACGGTAGCACAAAATTCAAATTGGCTCTGAAACCATAATTTTCATTGCATAAATTCCAAAATCTAATTATTTCTGCCTTTAGATAATAATAACAGCTTGTGCACAAGTGATTAGATTTTGGCGTTGTTACCGCTGCCTCGCTTGGAGGAGGTATGCGCTCTCAGAGTGCTCCAGTTTATTATTGAAATGAAGACCAGAAGTTGATGTAATACAAAGGAACTTTGCACTGTGTGTATCGTCTAGTAAACTTAATAATAAGATTTCCTTTGAGGGACGCAGTTCACGCGGAATTTTTTAACGAGACACGTGTGACTTACGGAGCTTCGCTGTGTGGCCGCTGTTCTGCCCGTGTCCGGATGGCTATTAGCCTCGTCTTTTTCAGAGCAAGCGTAATTTAATTAGACTGTAAAGGACTATGGCTTCCAATTAAAACTGGAATTGCAATGGGTTCAGTGCCAATGGTTAGAGTACGATAGCTTTGACAGTATTGCATATATTTTGGGAAATATGTTTGGGTATGTGCATACCTAAATTGCTTCTGTTGGTACAGTGCAAGCCATTGCTCTAACATGGATAATTATTTTATCCAATTACTGAAAAAAATTCGTTGCTACTCGTACAATAGAATAAAAATATTCTTGTGGTCGTGAGTTATCTGCTTCTGTTCTTTAATTTAATAGTTTATGCACTATTGAGTGAGCCTTGATTATCTTGTGTTTTTTTTTTTCTACTAGACAATTCTGTATAGCACACAGAAAAATGATTGTTTGCCATTAAGCAAAATTAGTTTACTGTAAACTACCTTGTCGTTTGAATTTGAGCCAATGCACATCGTCGTTTGTGATGAACAACAGATGAACTAGAGCGTTGTGATGAAAAACAGTGTCGTTTACGATTAATTATTATTGCTTTGTAGCTAAAATATTACTTCGTCAGTGATAAAAAAAACAGGTGTTTTTTATCGTAAAGAACATATTTTTCTGCTTGTAAAAAACGTAAAAATTTTCTCGGTTGCCTGATATTTTACATGAGGTTAGGATTTTTATTTTGCAAAGAAAAAAAATGAGTGAGACAATTAGGCAGTTATCGTACAATAACAAAACAACTGTCATCCGTTGCCCAGCAATTTTTAATTTTCTAGCATTAGTAAATTGTTAGCCTGCAGTGGGCGCTGGCGCTGTGCTATAGGACCCTGCCCCAGAAGCTATCGTTAAAGTAAGAACAGATATTTCGATTAAATGCACTAGACAATATTTAATTAACCGAGTGATATAATTTGCCAATAAGACATTTATGAGGTATTCCAGAAAGTTTTTGGGTTGTTTTTAATAGATAATTTTCCGTCAAAATCACTACGGTTTTCGTCTTCAAATGAAAGTGCACGGTATAAAAAAAATTACGGAGTGCCCTGAAATTACTAAGCCAAAAGAAGCATGTATGAAACACGTTTTAACATTTCCTTTTGTACAGATATGTAACACCCCGTACCGCAACAGTCGTGTTTGCACCCTTATCTTACGTAGGTTGAGATATGTCATATAGTCCAGTACTTACATCAGAAACACTTTGCCCCTTACCAGTAACACTTCATCCCTTACTTTTACCGTGGCGAATTCGATAGTGCGAGCTACATTATTCTCGAACAAGAGTGTGATGTCAGCATAGGGCAAGAGTGTGATGTCAGCATAGGGCAAGAGTGTGATGTCAGCATAGGGCAAATATCAAAGATGTGGTAAAGCTAATTAATCTATAGTTTTAATTTTTCTTCACGCTGTTGACAGTGTCACATTTCACCAAAGAATTACAATGAGAATTCCTCATTTAATGTCCTTCAATATTGATGAATGTATATAGAGAGGGCCATGCCTACCAAAGGCCATATTTTCTAATCGTAAAACGTTATTCTACTACATGAGTCTACATCCAATTTTTCCTCTGATGCAGCCAAGCACTGCACTGCTAAATGTATGGAGTTATGTTGTGAATGGTCTCTCACTAAAGAATTCATCGACTTGCCTTGTCCGGAACTGTGTAGAGGAACGTTAGTCTCGCATCTGAATCGTGTTGCTAGTGTTGAAAGCAAACCAAGTACTCTTGAGATGGCAGATAACTTTATTTTACGAAACAGGAATAAGTTTTCAAGAGCTTCCAATGTAATCAGTCAAGGCTTACCTCTAGTTTTTATAACCCTACTGATGATGACCTCCTAAGTCCAACACCTATAATGATTTATGCTATACTGATATAATTTAAATTATATAGAAGTTACTAACTTATTATGCCTTTTGACAATGAAGGTACTAAAGTAAATTGCCTCGGGCCATTATCAGTTGAGTAGCGATTTCACTTATCCAGCATTTCGGACACGTGAGATAGCTTTGCGTTGTTGGGCCGGGTTACAGGAGCTAACCCGTAATTGATTAGCTACCATGGAAACATCTGAAAACTCATCAGTGCTTCATAAAATAGTTTCTTATACGAGGGTCGTTCCAAATGTAATACTTCCTTGTTGTTTATTCCGCCCTAAGGTATTCAATTGCAAGTTCCATTGCTATGATGACTGAAGGTATGCACTCATCACCTGAAAGTTTCATCTCATTGTTTCAAGTATTGACGGTGTGACACTTTAAGAAACCATTCTCTGTCATAGACGTGCGTCAAAAGCAGAGATACATAATGAAATTCCTCCATACAGCAAAGCTGAACCAATTAACATTCACCGCCACCTGTTGAACGTTCGCGAAGCTGATACAGTTGATGTCAGAGCAGTTAGGAGATGTGCTCGTCGATTTCAGAGTGGCAACAGAGATGTGAAGTGACAAAGCACGCTCCACACGCCATGCATAGCCACCCCGGAAAAGAAATGTCGCCTCGATGAACTCATCCGCGCCGATCGGTGGATAACGGTGAATTAAATGCGTGTAGAGTTGAATGTGGGTTCCAGTGCACTAAAAATGATGTTGTCATCACTATGATAGAGCAAAGTGTGTGCTAGGTGATGAGTTCCCCGAATGCCCATGCAGAAACAACAATACCACCGATGGGAGTCGGTCAAGGCTCTCGTTTATCGCTGGCAAAAGTGCGGTAAAGCTAATTAATCTATAGTTTTAATTTTTCTTCACGTTGTTGACAGTGTCACATTTCACCAAAGAATTACAATGAGAATTCCTCATTGAATGTTCTTCAATATTGATGAATGTAGAGAGGGCCATGCCTACCAAAGGTAGGCATGAATAAATTCTGGAGCACAAAAAGAAGCTCGTTTTAATGGTGCTACTTGTGTCTCCGTAGCTCTTCAACTTTTTGAGAAAAAAAATTGGAGTCATAACATTTGGAATGATCCTCATGTTAGCCTAATTACCTCCATGTTTCTAACACGTCCTCCATTTCGTTGTAAATCCTCATTTATGGGTTCACTGCGCACGAAAGAAAATATTATATAACAACCGCACAATCAACTTAGTCTTTTAGAATGACAGAGGCTCAGGAGAGACTGAGAGCTATGTGTTGCCTCGTCTCTGGGAATGGGTCGCTTGATCCGCCAAATGCAGATATCTAATATAGAAAAAAGTGATTTTGAGGATTGGCACACAAATATTTTCCTGTTGCATTTCAACCTGCACCTTCGATAGCTGCGCTCTTGTCTTGCGACCTTCGAAGTACCAGATCTGGAAAAGTTTGGATGAGAGTTTTGCCCAAGTCACGTTTCCCCATGTACACGGGCAACAGTTATATGTATCGCTAATAATGTGCAACATGAACTAGAGCATTGTGGGAGCGCATACCTCCGCCAAACAGAGCAACATTCACGAAAATTTCAAGTTGGTTCTGGAACTATGATTTCGATTTTATCAGCAACAAAACTTGGTCATTTGTGTCTTTGACAGACAGTAATATGTAACAGGTTCTATGATTTTCTTGAAGTTGTTTTGGTAAATTCATGAGTTATGTTCTGACAAACATTTTGATAAAGAATAGTCAAAAACACAAACGGTCGACAAACCGATCATCACCAATATTTTAGTCATTTGTGTCTTTCAACATTTCTGACAGTATATTATTGTTGTAACGTTCATAAAGATCCGTTCAAAACTTGTTTTAGTTATTTTACTAACAAACATAAAATCAAACACAGAGACAATCAAAGAAACAGATCGTCACTAAAATTTGGTCATTTACTTTTTTGTAATACATATACCTAACAACTCGTGTTAATTTCATAAAAATCCGTCATAATTTTTATGAGTTATGGCATCAAGAGAAAAGAGGCAGAACAAACCCATGGATGAACAAATCTTTATCAAAAGCTAAGCATATTTTCCTCCTAGCATTCCTAATAATCCTGTAAAATTCGTAAACATCCGTCGATGACTTTTTGAGCTATCTTGGTGACAGACAAACATAGGACAGACATACAGAGAGATAAACAAGCTCAACGAAAACATAACTTCCATCAATAAGGTAATTATCTGAACTAGCTTTTCATCAAACGCTGTTATGCCCGCAGGCATATCGTCTCCTCAACACAACGTATTTTTTTTACTGTATTGTAAAAGGTACATAAAATATTGATTTATTATTTTAATTTAAATAGCTCGCCATCATTTATCTCATCTTACTATTGACTTAGCACACTCTGTAGTACCAGATGAACGATAACATGAGATAACTCACCAGAAATGCAATTGGTTTAAAATTTTCATCAGGCAATTGTCACAGTAACTTTGAGGGTGGAAAGGAAATAGATACAACTGAATTAGCCAAAAAAATAAATATATTTATTTCGTCAATATTAAAGTCCCACAAGAGGCAACACTTTAATGGAAATTATGCATAAAGATTATGCTAAGCTAAAACTTCCTTCTTACACATTTAATCGAGTCGGACACGGAGGGAACATTCGTTCGTACGAGTGTATCGTCGATTTCACTTTCTATAGTATGAGCAAATAATATTTCCACAGTTTCCAGGCTTCACATAATCATTCATCGAGGATTTAAGTTATTTTTTCTCTTCACCAACAGTTATAGCACTTTTTCGTTGAGGGGTTATCAAAGTCATGCTTCACAGATATCTCGTACGTGTCACGGGCGTTTGAGAATTACGCAAATAAATCCGAATATCATTCATCAACATTTAGTAACTCTGTTAAAAACACTTTTAGACTAGGGAGAAAATTACCATGCATACCATTTACCATTATTATTTAAATTGAGCCCTGTCGCAGAACGTTACGATTTTATTTTATTTCCATCGGCACTGAGTATCGTCATTTCTATAATCAGTATCGCATTCATGTCTATATTTTTCGCTACAAATATTTTTTATTTGCAAGATGATTATCAAGGTGGGGAAATAGCGGGTTTATTTACAGTTTTTACACCTCCGTTAGCACTGGCACTCGCAGTTGTCATGTGTCACAGTCTTGGTTCCTTGGATAACTAAAGAATTCCCGCGGCGGCCGCGCAATTTTGGTCACCAAAATATTCAAGAGCTGCGTCAGAACAATATAAATATTCCCGGATGGCGTGGAGTTTCAAGATGAGCGTTACAAGATGGATTGCTTGCTCGGTCCAAGAAGCACACTTAGCTGATGGAAGCCGCGTCAACAGCAGCGTAAAATACAAGGAAAAGAATGGGTGGGCGGGCATGGTTGGACCTCCACCATAAAGTTTTTAATGTTGCTTCTCATCCACAGAGCTCGAAGGTTCGTGATCTCTGGAGGCATGCAGATCTTCTCGTCGACAAAAGAAAAGTTTGGGAAAAAAGCATGGCACGAGGAAAGTGAGCGTGAAGATCGAAGGGAATGAATTATTGTGGTCACGGGACGTCTAATATGAGTCCCTAAGGCGTTTGAAAATCTGGAAAAAACGCCCGGGGTTTCCTTATTCTTCTCTTTAGCTGAGTGCAAGATTCATCTTGTGCATAATTTCCGAGGAGGAAAAGTGGAATTTGTATTCGCGTGCGAATTTTTGTTCTTTGCTTAATTTCTCATTAATGACTATACATTCCCCATAGGTGACTGTTAGGGCATTTCAGATAAGAGGAATATGTGGAAGTAGGAATCATTATTTAGTAGCTTACAGAGACACGAAGTGGAGACTAGCATACACAGGAAGAAAGTTATCGCGGTTTTAGTGCCGGGAATACAAGATATTTTGTGTCGCTGTTTGCAAAATTGGTAACAATATAGAGGATAAAACATGTGAAACAGTGCGCATTTAAAGGTTTGAACTGCTTGCCGAATGACACTAATTTCATTAAGTTAATCAGTTTAAGAGAAGCAAATTCTTTCTGTATTGCAGCTTTCCTTGGCAACGCAATTCTGTGTGTTTTTTATTCTGTCGTATTAACGCTCTAAGCGTAGAAGAACTTTTCTCTAATATAGCAACTCTCGATATGCAAATTTCTGTCATCTTGACAGAGTTTTTTTTTTTATTGTTGTTGTTGTTCTAGAGAGTTAGAATATATAAACAGACAACTAACTGCACTCGGCAACTAGCAACAAAAAAAATACTTATTGTACGCACCAGCTGCCGCTAAGTTCGTGAGCAAAGTCAAGGAGCCCTTAGTAAGTACGTTAGTGATGACCATGGTGATGATGGCCATGATGTCCCTTCTTGTGTCCGTACTTTTTATGGTGGCCGTGGTGACCTTTGTGGCCGTAGTGCTTCTTGTGGCCTTTGTGGAAGTCGTGGAAGTGACCCTTCTTGTGGTGCCCCTTTTTGCCATATTTGTTGTGGTGCTTGCCTCCCTGGAAATGAATACAAAATATTTCTGAACAGAGTGTCTTCAGCTCTACATTAGTCACTTGTTTTTTTTTCAGAAATTGACTGCCTGTATAGTTACACAGGGTGTTTATACAGCTCGGGACAAAATTTATGTTTATTGTATAATTATTAAGCAACACCTAGTAACTTATCTATTGGATCAAAGTATATTATGTGCAATCGCTGCTGAACAAATTTGTTCGTTATGAAAATAATGCAATAAAATAAAGTGATCTATAGAGAAAATTTATAACAATTAGTGTACATGAAACTTTTTGGTGACACTGCGTAGGCCGAGTTCAGGGTTAACTGTTCTTTAAACTTCTGTGGAAGTGGCTTCATTATTAATCTTTTGCTTTTAATTAAGTCAACGTTAACTTAATTTTTAGTGTCTCCCCGAATTCAGAACATAATTTTGGGCATTATTTATTCTATTTATTTATTTTTTGTCCTATAGTACGGCATGGTGCCCTTTATGTCAACGCTTTTTCGAGCATTGACGACTTGCCGAAGAAACAATTTGCTGCAGAGCCACACTCTGCGATCACCAGCTCAGGTTATAAGCGGACATTCAGCTCACACGTCGTCCCGATACACCATGAAAATCGGTAACTATGATACCCATGGAAAAAACTTATTAAGCTGAACATCCGTTCATATGATGAGGCTGCGAGTGCATAATGCAGGCCTGATCATTCTCGACTGATGACTATCAATAGCAATTATCATCCGATGAGAGGTTCCCCTTTTCTTAGCATACTCTCTTCCCCTTCCTCTCTTCAAACGTCGGGGTTAGAAAAGGAAATCAGCCTTTGTAATAATGGCGATAATAATCTAAGTCTTACCCCATATTTCTTCCCCTTGTGGTGGCCGAAAATCAGCCTTTGTAATAATGGCGATAATAATCTAAGTCTTACCCCGTATTTCTTGCCCTTGTGGTGGCCAGCGTTGTGCTTCTTGAAGTACTTGTGGAGGTTGTCGTAGTTCTTGTAGTGCTTCTTGTGGTCCTTGTCGTCCCACCACTTCTTCTTGTGGCCGAATTCTTCTTTGTGGTACACGTTATGGAATCCCTGGCAACACAGGAGCCGTAAGTGATCAAGGTGTAGGCTACGTTTAATTCATTCTCAAACTGTTTTCCCTCGCATTGTGTAACTTATTTAACTACCTTTCTATATGCTAATTTTTAAATTGATACCATAATACAGTTCCTTTTGTTATAGCGTTGTAATTTGAAACAAATTGCGATGAACTCCTCCAATAGTCTTGCAACATGAAGGGAAGAGTCTATATTTTTAACGAATTTCGAGATATCTCTAGTCGCAGCTGCCCACGTTACTGTAATATTTTATGCCAGGGTTTCGAATTGAAGCGAGTTTTGTCTCAAT
Source organism: Parhyale hawaiensis (assembly GCA_001587735.2). Taxonomy (NCBI): domain Eukaryota; kingdom Metazoa; phylum Arthropoda; class Malacostraca; order Amphipoda; family Hyalidae; genus Parhyale; species Parhyale hawaiensis. Next base: position 8,447,043 of record LQNS02276481.1, on the reverse strand, counting down.
TTACACATACATACTGTGCTCAGAAAACAGGTTTTACCCTGGTGCTCACTCTATTACTTTAAAAATACCAAACAAAATTATCACCGTTAAAGTCATGCACACGGTCGCCCTCCCGGAGATACCCATTCATGTTGGTAGTTTATCACCACAAATCTTACTAGACAAATTGTGTGTATTTTTCTCGAAGTTGACACACGGATACTATTTGACAGCTCCTCATATTTCACCTACATCACATATTTTTCATGATCTAAGTTATTTGCTGAAATGTTTTCTACCTCTTGATTTATTTTATTTTATTTTTTTATTTTATTATTTTTTTTTTGCAATGCAAGCTATCATTTTGAACTTACTGTCCTTAAGATGACACCTATTCTACTTCTCACCTTTTTGCTGTGTCCTTTCTTGTGGTGTCCTTTGATACCTTTTTTGTGTCCTCGTCTGCCCTTGATACCCTTGAGGAAGTGGCCGTGGTATCCTTTCTTGTGGTGATGGCCACCGTATTTCTTGCCGCCTTTATCGAAGAATCCCTGAGGTAGGGAAATTTATGTGAGTATCAGCCATGCCAACGGGAGATCTACTCTTCGGCTGGTGGTCAGGCTTAAAAGAATACTTTACACGGCAGATAAATTGCGTAATAAAGTACTGATTTAGGAATATCGTGCAGTTTGATAAGGAAAGGGTAACAGTAATACATAGAAAAAAAGGATGTCGTACCAGATGAGCAAGCGATGGCATACTTCAGGATCGATAATGAAACGTACCAATACTATTATTAATTTCTAATGTGCTAATCAAAGAAAAGTTAAGCGGACCAATAAAGGAAGAAGTAACGGAATATAAAGGGAAGTAACGGTACATAAACTAATGGAAGTGGTAACGTACTAATAGAGGCAAATGATATCGTATTAATAAAGGGAAGAGGTGACACATTAACCGAAGGAATTCGTAAAATTCTAATTGAGAATAAGACTGACGTACGACTTGAGGAAACGGTAACGCATTCGTAAGGCGAAATGGTAGCATACTTATAAAGTAGGGGACCTGGAGGCAACGTACTAAGCGAGAGGGGGTATAGAAAAATGTAAGAAATAGAAAGAAACTAGGGGGCGATGTCATGATTGATACTCGTATTTCCTGGCGCCATAAAAAATCCACACTGCCACATACCTAAAATACTAACTTCTTCGAGTGTTCAAATCGCTCTGTAATATTCTGCATTACAGTCCCTGAAAGGAAAATCCAGAGCGTAAATTCTTTGGCAAGGTAATTTCTTCCATCATATCGGGCAATATCCTACTCACTTAATGGCAATAGCTCTTAAAAGGCCGGGGCGTAAGTTTCGGTGTCTCTTTGAGAATGGGCCTATTGGTTCGTCTACTACCGCCTATCTAATCTAATCTATATACAGTTCTTTGTGGTCGGTAAACACTATTATTATTTAAGCTGTAATGTAGGGTTAACTTGCTAGAAGCTGTCCTGATGGTCACAGAATTGAGCAGCACCTCTGTAAAATGACGGGCCGCGTGCATAGCGTCACCTGGACCTCGTCCAAAAGATTTTCATGGTATTCAAAATGAGGATTCCGGAATCCTGTATTTGTTATTCACTGGTAGTTTGACCCGCGAATAACTAAAATGCACGAAATAATTGGATCCGCAAACTTACTTTCTTGTGAGCTTTTCCATAGTGCCCTTTGTGGAATTTCTTGTGTCCTTTTTTGGCGTGGTGCCCTTTATGGCCTTTGTGTCCGTGCTTTTTATGGAAGCCTTTATGGTGGTGGCCGAAGTGACCGAAGAATCCTGGGGAAAAAATTTAACATTAAAGCCATCAACGTGAGTGTTCATTTAAGTTAAGAACAAGGCATTAGCTACGAGAAACAGACATATCATTATTAAAGCAACAAATGATTGCCAACTGCATGTAGGCTGCCTCCTGTTACCCGAGATTAAGCAACGAAAACTTGTATAAACCAACTTATTGAGATGAACCAAGTTATTCACTGTGATTAATATGGGCAGACGACAGTAATGAAGTACCGTCAGATGGGATTATTTAGTCCAGCGGATTTTCACAAAAGAGTAATACCCTACAGTGTCTGGGAATTGTTTCGGTAGTTATTCCTGTAATTATTCCCATATTCCCACATCTATGCTAATTCCCACATCTATCTAGTTTATTGAAACTGGAGGAAGTGACTGCACAAAGTATCCTCATTTCATCTACTTCATTTCCATGTAAGTAAACGTTGAGCTCACAAATGTTTAAGCGGAAAAATTTGTTAGCAATATATTCTGTGGGAATTTTGAAATGACTGTTTAACGTTTTACATAGTGCAGCCAAATTGTTTTTTCGTCCTGTATACCGTAGACACCAAAGCTGTTCTTTGTACTCCGTTTGGGATATATTACATGAATTCACAATTGAAAATGCAATGTTTTATTTCATATGGTAAAGAATTTGAACGTCAACGAGAAGTTTAGGGTATGATAATGTATCTTTTCATGATCGTTCCTATAGTCACTCTTCTTTTTTCAGTTATGTTTATGAGTAATAGTCAATAATCTGTCTGCTCGTTGCCAGTTGTTGGAGTTACATATATTAAACTCTTTCACTACTGACGTCATCTCTAGCTGCTAACATCACTGTTGTTAATGCTACTCACAAAACCAGAGCTCGCTACATTTTTCTAAGATATCAAAACATTCTCAACAGTCACTCCGAAAATGATGCAAAATATTGGTGAATTTTTGCAACCAATAAGTAATTTGCCTTATGAACAATGAGTAAATGAATATATATGCACTTGTATGAGCAAACGTTTCCTTAACGAAAGGGTCAAAGTACAGCTAGAGATCCAACGCTTGGGACAAGAAGCTCGTGTCCTATATGTGAATCCTTGCGATTCCTAAAAGTTGTCATCAACAACATTGAGTGAAAATAATCAATGTATGGGAATTACCCAATTGCCGAACTCACTCCATTTCCGAACAAACAGTTATATTTGATAGGTGAAAATAATAATCCCATCAAATAATAACTGTTTGTTCGGAAATAGAGTTCGTTCGGCAGTTGGGTAAATACCTTATATCTGTACTGTGCAAGAAGACGAGGAGAAATATAAGTAGATGCACATGTGAGATCAAACCATTTCCATAAAACTACGATTTACGTGATTTTCTGCGTACAGTAATAAATGTTTAAAACGCTCTAGCGATAAGTGCATATTAGGTGATGAATGACATCTTGGAATATCAAACTACAGCAAAACGTGGAAACAAGATGTAACAGTGTCGGTCGCTAAGCAGATCAACATTATAGTGTCCAATGTTAGCTATACATCACGCTTCAACAACATTTTTTATAAAGCATTAGAAAATACTAATTTGGCTAATGAATTCAAAGTCTATAGAGCCAACTCGGTGTACCAGATGCTACTGTATCCACGGGCACTTCGTCAAAAGTAGGCACCTGTCAACTTTGACTGATCGTCAAATCACCCCTATCTCACCTGTAGCTGCAGTTTCCATGGGCGCTTCAACAACTGTCGACACTTGTTGACTTTGACTGGTGGCCAGGTCTTCCCCCGCAATAGGTTCATATAGCGCATCATTTTCTTCTGATTCCGCTCGAGTTGCCACAACCGTGGCGGCTATCACTGCCGCCAACACCACCCAAGTGACCTGCCAAGGATCGATCTCATTCGACTAAATTCAATTTGAAATCGCGTTACGAGATGCTCAATTGATGGCGACATGTTCCTGGGAACTCTGCCGTAGGGAAGTGGCAGTTCTAAAAGTGCTACGAGTACTTTTGATGCAGAGTCGTTCTAGTTCTCTCGCCCTATAGAACAGAAATTATTGTATTTTATGTTTTTTGGTCTATTTTCTCATGCTATCGTACTCTTGGCAGCTGGTATATCTCTAATGTTTTCTTTCCTGGGATGAATGGCGACGTATTGTATAAAAAATGTTTTAAAATAATTATGTATAAAGATATCTCATGAGGACACCTCCAGCAAGCTGTATTGGGAACAGTGTCGTCTCTTGCGTGTATACATCTGTGAGTCCGCATTTGCTTATCCGAATCATTAGTTACGAGCCTACAGCGAAATGTGAAAGTTGCGTTCTGTGAGAATGATGGTGCATGAACTATAACGGGCTGAGTGTGTCCAGAATGATCTTTACCTTATATTAAAATATTTTGTTGAACAGTATATTGCGAAATTGTTTAATTATATCTCTTGTTTTCAGGAATCAGTACGACAGTGTCTATTATTTCATACGATATCATCACTTGTCAACGTGCACTCTTTGTTATGATGTAGCATGAAGCATTTCGTCTGTAGAGTTTCTTTAAAATTCTTTCTGCAGAACAAACATCAAATTTTGCACATAATAGCAAAGATAAGACGCCCACAAGTACATTCTTTATGAGCTAACAGGCAGCTTCCCTTCAGTTTTGTTGTTGTATAAATACTACCGAGTAGAACTGGCGTAAAAACACCAATGCTGAAGCAAATTGCATTTAATTTCATTCTGTTTGAGGATTTCTGAAAACTCAAAAAGATATATACATTCATTCGGCTCATATTGAATATTGATTATCAAAATTGCAAGTGTTATCTTTGTTGAAATATCTGTAAAGACTCGAAAAGATATATTACCTTCGCTCGGCTCATGTTGAATATCGATGACAAGCTAAGAACTGAGTCGTTGTTCCAAGCACTACCTAAATCTATTGTCGTTTCGACTACACTTCGATCGGAACTATGCTCAGGTAGCGTCGAGCCTCCTTT
>LQNS02276481.1:8395461-8406215 GCA_001587735.2 Parhyale hawaiensis | reverse complement strand
TCCAGGTAGCGGCAGTTGGCTGCCGACAAGTAATTGTTTTACGACCTTCTCAATTGCAACCTGTTGAATTGCAACAGTCGGCAGTTCTTTTGTGCTCATCCTGAGAGGGTAAAATTAATGGAAGCTACAATCCTTGCCAAATGTTAAAATAAACGTAAGGATGAAACTAACAGAAACTACAAAATTGTTGCCAAACCTAAGAATAAGCAACACAGTAAGTAGGTTCACCTTTGGAATAATGTTCTTAATTTTTTGTTGCCTCTCAGAGTTTATATTAAAATGTTTCGATAAAATTGTTTTGCGGCTTACACACTCCTTTAGTTCCATGCACTGCCTACTCCAGTCAATGAAATAGTTTATGCTAACCGAAAAAAATTAAAATAGAACTAAATAAATGAAAAGACAATTAAAAACGAGAAATTGAATATTTTCATCAACTAATAAACTTGTCAGCTTGACCGTTTGCCAGCTATGGTATATTTTCTAAGTCAATGCTTGTGCTTCCTGCTCTTGTGTTGAAACGACAGCAGTTCTTCATGTTGATTCATGAATAACAAAGCTTTAATACAAATCTAACTCAAGAACCATTCAATCACCCCTTCTGACTAGACCAACTATTTCCGCAAACATTGCAAGAATCTCACCTGCTTCATTGAATGAGGGTTGATTAGCCATCTGCATCAGTGCACAAATTGTATAGGAACGTCGGAAACGGATCTTGATTGTTCCAAAGTCACTTCCTCTTTCGAATCCAAAGCACGCGCAGAGGAGCCACGCTGAGCTATATAAGCAAGGTGGCACCCGCACTTCCGATCAGTCTGCGTCATCCATCGGTACTTGGCGGTTGGTTGGTGACAGGAAGTTCTGCACGGAGACATGGCGGTTAGTATGCATTAAAAGACAATTATTTTAATGATCTGGAAGCTTTGCACGGAGACATGGCGGTTAGTATGTATTAATGGGCAATTATTTTAATGATCTGGAAGCTTTGCACGGAGACATGGCGGTTAGTAAGCATTAATGGGCAATTATTCGAAGGATTGAATCAACATCCAAACATCTACTGCCGCCTATCTAATCTAATCATTATATTAGAGACCAACTATTATTCATGTATTTATTTATACAAGTGATGCAAATTCATTACTCTCGATATTTCTAACCGAGACCTCATACATACAATACATCGCGTGTCTGTTTTTCCGCTGTTATTTAAACATATTCCTACATATACGTAAATGCATTTCTGAGTACAGTGTAATTTGGAATTCTGCTGAAATAAAGCAAAAGAAAGAGGTCGTATTGGCTATGAAATAGGTTTTTTACCGTGTGTCTGGAAATGTCTATTTGGACTTACTGCATGCAGACTCTTGTGTTATTAGACGGTATCCTTTGCGATAGGCAGTGGGCTTCCGCTAGCACCTTAGGTTTCCATTTCATCGAATAGAATCATATATTTGTCTGAGATACTATTACTGCAGTTCAATTGTTAAAATAGCAATGCTAAATACTTTGTTTTTTATATATCAGTAAATTGCTCACGGGTGTGGTAGTGATATAGTTATTGGAGATATTAGCACAAGGCTGCTTGATTCCGAATTGAAATATTAATTAAAAAGATAGGTCCGGAGTTTCAACTTCGGCATGGCATTACCCTCTTCTTATCCACATTGCCGAAATTTTATTGAAAATAAATGAAAGTTTTCTTATTTTCTCTCTTTCAATAATTTGTCGAATTTCCAGATCTGTAGCCAGTACATTGAAAGGTATCCACTAATATCGGTAGCTATGATGCAGATTTTTTTGTAAGCGTATTTCCAGTTTATAAGACAAATCCATGACTAACGAGGGCTATAGCACAGAACTTTTGTCAGCAAATTTCCAGAGTATCAGACGACTCTTTGAATACCACCAGCCACAGCGATGAATTGCTGTAGCGTTTTGATTGTAGAATTCCAGTTCACATATCCGAGCTAAGAGCTTGAGCGGATACCCCATGGTAAGCTACTGCATTTATTTTTGAAATTTTAAAAACATTCTCGGTATTAAATAGAGTCTTCCCGTTGAGCCTTATCGCCGGGAGGTCTTAAACTGGGGTCGTAACATCCTTGGGGTTGTGAATGCACTTACTATGCCATCAGATAGATGCAATCTTCTGAGTTTTCGGCCCTCGGTCGCTCATGAGAGATAAGAAACCGCGAACAACTATCATTTTTCTGGTTTAAATATGGGCTTTATTGAGTGATTAAAAAACTTACTCATGAAAAAGAGTGTCGCACAATTATTGCGCTGAACGATGAAAAATGTTTTTATGTTAATTAATTGTGTTGCCGAATTACGCTATTAAACGAAAAATTTGAGGGATGTTAAAGTGTGTTACACTGTTACGTCGCATGACAAAAAAAAACCTAATACTGTAATGTTAAAATCTGGTGTAGAACTGCGCTGTATGGGAAAGAAAGCCATTAATGCTGAGGTCACATATCAACCGCATCAACGCGTTCACTCATCCGCTCGTCGGAAAGTCTTGTAGCGTCGTTGTCAGTAGCAATTTTTGTACCCCACGAAAAGTTTTTAAAGTGTTTACCGTCAAGTCAGTTTCCTCGTCAAGTGTCACTAAGAAAGTCAAGAATAGCTCTTCAACTTTGCAGTAAAAATTAATAAACCTCAGAAAACAATGTGCTTTTCTGCTATTTCTAGGGCAAAGTGACCCATTCGCAGCAGTGGTGAACCTGTCCCAAGGGAGAAGAGTAGCAGAGCTATGCATGTTTTATAAGGTGTACAATAATGAGAGGCATTGGTTGTATTCTTCTGTCCCTGCCCTCAAGGTTTTTTGGGAGAGAGACTCGTGCTGCGTGCGGAGCGCACTCTTTCAATTTGGAGGCCGTCGGATGTCGAACTAGTCAGTTCTGTCGGTGCGTCGTGCCCTGGTCGGCTAAGGTTTGGAATTTGTTGCCGGCATCGGCTTATGGTCGTATTGGCCTGCAGGCGTTTAAGTCAGCTGTTAATGGTTTTTTGCTGGATTTTCTTTAGCAGCGTTTTGGGCTTCCTGGTGTTGCAAGATGCTTCATTTGGGTTGTATTACCTGTCCGTGGGAGCCCAAGCATGAAGTTTTAATAATAAAGAGGATGAGCGAACGCATTGACATGAATGACGTGTGAACTCGCCCTAACTTTAAATTGTGTTGCAGAGTCGAGTTCTGTTGCCCGCGCTGCTGCTGTGGGCTGCCGTAGCGACCAGTCCCGATACGTCAGTTAGGGTCGGCGCGACGAGGGCAGTCGGTTCGTCCAGAACCGATCTGCAGCAACGTCCTAAGTTACCCAGCTTTCCAGCAAAATCAGAAAGGATGGCCTATTCTTCAAAGTCCGTGGTCAGCGGCACAACCCCTGAGAAGAACAACCAGCCAAAAACCGCCCGAGCACGTCGTGGCGTGCGACCCGATGCGAGGGACTCCTTGGAGTTAGAAGAAACCAATCTAGTCGTTGATCTTCCTTCAATTTTGCTACCTCCGCCACCTCGAGATAATGGGGATGTAACTATGAATGATCGTGATTATCAGGCAACTAAAATGTTCAAGTTCGGTTCTAAAAAGCGGCCAAGAAAGCGCATTCCTTTGGAAAAAGTTCGGGACAACAGAAAAAAGTCGACAACTGCGCAGAGACGTTCGTCGAAACTTGGACTTGAAGACAGTTTGCCAGCGAGTGGGAGTGTTGAAAAAGATGCACTCAAAGGTCCTCGAGGTAGAGAATACGTGTACATCCAACGGAGACCATCCGTGAATCCTGATGCAGGGCGTAACTTCAGTTCTACAGGAAACGAGGAACGAAACTTGAGAAACCAAGGATCAAAGGGACCCCAAACTGATCCACATGCATCCAGTGCCAGATATGAGAGAAGGGACAGTGACAAAAAACTTCCTTTCGGTGGTTCAAGAGGAAATAACCATGACTTCAGGGATAGGATGGCAGCTGGTCAAGAGCAACAAGGACGCAAGCGAGCGAGCTTCGAAGCGACTAAATTTGTTCGGGAAAATGAAGTATTGCCTGACGAAAAACGCGTCATCTATAGAGCGAAAGATGGTGACGAAGGAGTGAGTTTCAGTGGTGCAGTGATTCCGTCCACGCAGAATAATGAAGGAAGAGAGCCAACAAACTCTCAGCCAACTCGTCAGTATCAAACTTGGGTAGAGACAGGTGACGGACAGACTATCCCGATTTCTGACGATTCAAACTCAAATCTCATTCTGCAAAGCCAGTCTGGAAGCAGTGGGGATGAAATTCCAAATGGTGCAAAGAAAGCCAACGTGGCCGGGACCCAAGCAGATACTACAGGAATAGACGCAATTACGATGCTGAAGGCAATTCAAGAACACCAGTTGGCTTTGGCGCAAGTGCGAATGGCAAACTCAAAACCAGGCGACGTATCCTCGCTTGAACCATTGGCAGAAGAAGCAACTGGAATCAAAATTCCTTCTTTGAAATTAGAGCCACCTGGACCTAGGATCTCGCATGCGTCATCAGAGCAAGTTTCTTACCACTTGCCGGTTGAAACAACTGCTAAGACAAGAAAGAATGTGTCTAGGTATGAAGACAGTCTACAACAAGCAAAACCCTCCAATCGAAGAAACTCACCCAATGCTGGTGCAAAGCATTCGAGTCATGGTCAAGACAACCCAGATGATTCAAGAGCAGATAAAAGGAATCGTGGCCATTCTCAAAGGAAGGAAATAATTCGGAACTATAAAACAACATCAGAAGACGTCGAACCCCGAATCGCTGCTAACCAGGATGTTAGGCTCTCGAAAACAGAAGGGCATTCATTTGATGTAGCTGGTGAGAGGCACCATAATAGAGAAGGTCCTGGTGACGAAACAAGACGTTATTTGCGTAGGCAAGATGAACTTCCAACTAAAAATGAGATAAGGTATAAAAAGATTCGAAAGAATGAGGATCGGGAATCCGGTCATAGAGCACTGGCTTCGGATCACGACCATAATTCGACTAGAGAAAAGAAATTAAATGGACTCAGAGAACAACAATATAGCCCCAAAGGGAAGAAAAATTCCTATGAAAAGCCTTTTGTAAAAAAGATGTCAGAATCTGACAGAGACAACGACCATTATTCAGGAAGAAACGGGAATCTCAAAATTCTCTCCGGCCGCCAGCAAAACAGACGTTTTCGCCCCCGACACGGAAAACTCGACGGCCCCGAACCCTTGGAAAACAAAAGACAACATGATGAAAATACCCATGGACAAAGTCGCCTGCATAAGAAAGTAGAAACTAGCAATCATGAATTACACCATACAGACGAAAAACTACCCGCAGAACAGCAACAGAGGCAAGTCAATATGAGACAGCATAGCCACCAGGATGAAAGACCCCGAAAGCAAAAATTCAATGTTCGCCAGAACCACCGGGAACTGCAGCAGTCTTACCCAGAGTCGAATCAGTTGCATAAGAAGCAGGTGGATACTTCAAACCATGAAGTAATAAACAAGAACCATGACATGAGACAACCTTCCAAGAAGCAGCAGCGCATTGTTCACAAGTCCCGTACTCCCCGGAAAAGGCAAAGGAAATCAGACAGGTCTCCCAAACGCTATGAGAAGGTTATAGAAGTTAGACAACCTGCGAAGCAGAGTCAACAGGTCTCGCGGGTTGCCAAGAAACCTCTAGCGTCGTCGGCCACAGGAAAAGGAAAAAAGAAAGACAAAAGTGAGTATTCATAGACAATATTTACAAATTATAGATTATTAATACGACGCTGCTCCGTCAGAGACGAAGTATCCGTAGGGAATAGTTACAAGTAAAAGATAAGTAATATTTTACTCCATCTGAGAGCGAGTAATCGTAGTGAACAGTAACATAACTGGTAGATAATCAAATAGATGATACTCCAACAAAGCTTGATTAACCATAATGAATGGTTACAAGTGCACATTTTACAAGCGTGATTACAATTTTCGATCGTATCAGGGTATAACAAAACTGTGAGTAATTTAGATTCCCGCCACCATAATTTTCATTTTTCTAGGTCATGGATTCAAGAAGTCTCACAAGTCTGGACACAAGGAGAGGGAGGGACATAAAACCAAAAAGGGGGAGACGAAGAAGAAAGGACACAAGAAAACTACGAAAGGCCACTATGACAAGGATCACAATGAGGTAATATTTTCTTTAGTTACTGGAGACAGTCGCACGACATTTTCGCATCAACATATCAGTTTACTATAAAATTTTCGGAAACCTTGAAGAAGAGTTTCATAATATTGCCTTAAATTGAACACAAATTAACTCCATATTAAACAAAATACCTCCCTGCACGAGCTTTTATAATCTATTGGAATGTAACATCGGTAGGAGTTTGAAAGTTAAATGTAGCAAAGTGGGCACGAAGGAAAGACATCCCGAAGGCCTAGCTAAGACTAAGGTAACCTACAGGGCCAAGGTTACTCGTAACATGGAGTGGGTGAACCTAACTAACCTATCCCTATGTGGCCAATCATGGGTTTACTGCACCACCAGCCGGGCCTTTTTTCCGATCAGATTGTTTCTTGTCTCCCGAAACCAAACGAGATGACGCCATCACCAGAAATATAAAACGCTATAGGCCAAGATTTATTGTTGTTATGCGAGCACATATAGTTTCGGAGACCGCAGACTCAAACAACAGCTACAAGGGGTTTACCTCCCTATATATTTTCCCAATGGTAAAGGTGCGTTTGCGTCTTGAATAGTGTTGTGTTTTTCTTGTGTTATGAAATAAAATTTCGAGAGCGAAATATCTAATTAAACAAATGGCGTTACTCCTCTACACTGTAACTCCCGGCATCTTTATTCGATTAATCAGATGCGATGAAATCAATGTCCAGGTGTGGAGGCTTAGGCCCATCAGCAAATTACGAAGGTGAAAAGCAGGACTGAAAGAAACCAACATCAAAGCAAACGTGGGCTGACTTCACTGAAGTGTGATCAATGAGGCCGAAAAATCAAATGTATTCCTGTAGGCGTTAGTTTCCATCTACAAAGGGAGGTGAGGCAACTATTTGTCAGCAGAAGCAGTGAAAAGAAGAAAACGAAGAGTACGTACTTTTTTCAGTTCTATTGAATTATCGTGTAATTGATTCCAGTTGATTGCCTTGGGCCCGGTGGTATTCGAAAATCTTTAGCCAACGTTCATTCATCACAGCGTCCGAATGCGTTTATTGAATCAGTTTGAACTAAATAAGCGCAGTATTCTGAGTAGCAATTTCGTCAAAATTGAAGAGGGTGGAGGCGTTAATCAAGACTTGGTAGCCAACAAAAATATTTTCAGAGTGGTAGCTACTACAACCTAGATAATTAACTACTGTAACTACCTACTTTATTTAGGGTTAACACGCTGTCGGTAGCTTCACTCTGATCGCCAAAGCAGCGTGCGTGCATCAGATATGAGTTTGTATCCATGTGGTGCAACAATGATAGACCAAACTTCGCAAATGATATTTGCTAAATCAGATAACATAACTTTCAACATGTTAGCAAGTCTTTGATATTCGTATCCGTACGGCAATTTTTACAAGAATAACATGTAGCGGTCGAATATCTTCATGTGTGAACGCAGTTCAAGAAACTGTCATACTGCCTTCTGCTGGTAATATTCCAGGCCCGTCAGTAGTTTCAGTTCCTATTAATTGACTTGCTCAAGAAATATAGTAACGTCATTATTTAGTAAGACAAGAAGTGTACAAAAATGTGCAGCATTAGTGATCAAGTATCCCTGGTATAGTTCTTTTGTCATTGTTTTTTTTCTTTTATTATTAGTCTCCCTACTCACGGCAAAACAATGCGTATTATTTTACTTCAAGGTATTCTTTCGGCTTTTATTCAGTTTCATAGATATAACCGTCCTAGATTGCTCTTTCTGATAATGAGTTTCTTTTAGCTACTGTTCATTACCAATATGAATTTGAACATAGCCTGGGTGCCATTCACGGGAACTGTAGACTCTCTTCCTCCAAATCTTTCTCTCTATTGTATGTATATATTGTACCTACAACACTATCCTATGGCAAATTACAAATAATGAAAAGAAAGTCGACAGCAAGTTAAAATTTAACGTTTCGGGACTTTCTTCCCATCATCAGAAATATGAATAAAAACTATAAAGGATACCTATCAAAATATTTTTGTTTTAGATGACCTACGTTTTAAAAGGTTTTGACAGGGTGGGACCTACCACTGTCAACAGCCATCACTTTCTGAGATGTAACCGTTATCTATTGTGATATATATTATAGAACTAAAGTTCGCAGCTTATGAGTGGTGCTTAGGTTTACTCAAGAGCGTATAGTTTTCTAGGTGACTTTGTTTCGAATGTAGGTGTTCTTTTGTACAACGAAGTGCTTTTTCAGCTGGGAAAGCGCTTCAGGTTAGGCGAAGTGTTTTTTCGTAAGTGTATGGTAGGTTTGGATTACTAAGCAATATCAGGTAAAGTTGAATACCCTAAATTTTAAAGTAGCACAAGCTGTTCATCGGAATCTATTTTAGATAACGATGTGCTAGAGCCGTGGGGAAATCCACGTGACCTATAGTCACATAGCTCAGAGCGTAATCCACCTACTCCATACTTTGATAGGCCATCTGCCACATTCTACGACCAGGGTTATACAAAACTTCGTATATGAAGCGGCTAGTTGTAAGACATGACCAACTTATGGAACAACTATACCGATTAGCAATCATATATTTGGCATTGGTAAACGTACTTTCGGTGTGTCACTCACTGTCGTAATTATGCTCTAAATTGTATAGTTCCTGTTGCGCCGTGAGTTATTTTAAATTCAGGGTCGTTATGCAGGTGCCGAAGAATAAAACTGAACCATAGTTTACGATACAGAATTGAATTATCTGTTATTCAAATAATGTTCGGCATCCACTGGACACAGGTGCAGTAGAGTACAACTGCTTTAAATATTTTTAAACTTAAGCTAGCTCATCCCATATCGTATGGTGACACACTACTGTAGTATAATTTTTAAATATATTTATACCCTAATCCCGATTTGTATTTAGTAGATACAGTTGGGGCCCATTGACTTAGAAAAAATAAATAGAATGACGCTCTACTACAACCCAAGAAGAGGGTTATTGTCGTGATCAGCTCTCCAGGCAGGTTAACAATATTTGTAACTTTCCAGTATAACAAGCTGCCTCTCCCTCGAAAATTTTGTAATTTTTTCCCTGGAGAGATCTTAATTTACTTCGTAATAATTTATTCGTAGTCTCATCAATCATTTATGACTTAAAACTTTTTCTGCGCGGGATAAATAAAATTCGTGCATTGTAGAAGACATTAAGATGATAGAAAAAGAACTATGGTAGGTGTGTTATTGAGGGGCTTATTAGCGCACGTACTATACGACGCACAAACTGATGCTTAGCCTTAGCAAAGGTGCTGAAACACGAGCCTCTGCTTAGGAGCCTTCCTTGAATTTACACGAAACGCTGCACTTTCCAATGAAATGGACTTGGTTAGACAACGCGCACTTCCTGAAACAAATTGCTCAAATATATCAAGTTTTGAGAGCGAGGTCAGCTTCTTTTAAATAACAGGATTTTTGTTCAAGCTATGAGTCACGCTTGAATTTGAATGGATCAACTGAAGGCGTGTGGAGCCTTTTACCTTGTCAGTTTATACGTTGCGTGATAAACCAAAAAATCAATTTACTACGCTCTTTTTGTTGAAACTTGTGCATAGTTGATCTATGTCAACAAAAGTCGTGGTCTAGAATTCCTCAAAGTAAGGTGGTCCAGATGCTGAGAAGTTATCAAAATTTTCATACTACATATAGCCTATATATAGGCATTGCATACTATCAATTAAAACTTTCATAAATTAGAAAATCTAAAAACAACTGAAATATGGCAGAACCGAATTGCTATATAAAGTTGTAATTTGTGGACTCCGCAGTTGGCAACTTTTACTTTCACATCACTCATTCACAAAATGGAACAATTCTAATCAGTGCTATTTATCCACCTAATCTGAATTCCAGCATGACGTTTAAACGTCGTAAATCCTTCCCCAAAAATGAAGGCTGCTACGAATTTGAGGGCATGCCCAACAAATCTGTTCGCTCTTATGCAGACTAAATTGGTTTCACCCAAACCAATTTCCTAGCCCGAAACTGTTCATCTTCCGATAAAACACATCATAGCCTTTTTATTACATAGCAATATTCGACTTTGAAAGTTTTCTCGAAGCCATTCCTCACGCGGGCTCTTTTGACATTTCCGCTGAAGACCTTCATTCTTCAATCCAACGGTCTGCGTTTTCTACGTTATAGTGGACAACAGCAACGGCATCAATATATGGAAGACAATTGATGTTGGCAGGTTGTAACTATGACATGCGAGCAATACAAATATAAAATTAATTAACCTTCAAAAAAGAGAGGGGATTACAATCGCCTTAAATTACAAGTACGTTGCACTGAACGTATCAGTATCTTGAAAAACGGATAATTTTCGACGACGTAGCCACCGAATTCATAAGAAACTACTAAATAGCAACGAATAGAGGGGTGTATCATTCTTAGAACTGGGTGACTATTTACTTTCAGGGTCACCACGACAAAGGCGGAGTCCATCACAAGTCCGACCACCACGGTGAGCACCATAAAGGGGACTATGAAAAGGGCAAAAAAGGCATGAAAGGCCATAAGAAAGGTTCGCACATGCATCATCAAAAAGGACATAAAGATAAGGTAT
>LQNS02276481.1:8362513-8374614 GCA_001587735.2 Parhyale hawaiensis | reverse complement strand
ACAGTGCTGTAGATAGCAAAAATATACTAAAAACACAAGTATCCTATATTTTTAAAACCAGAGCTGACTCGCGGAAATGAATGAAATTTTCGAGTTCAGCATCAAAAACTGTTAAAAAAAAAAACAGTAGGAAAAATCTCAAAGGCGGATTTTTTTTTTAAATGCAGGCTAGTGATATTAAAACCGAATCTCAAAACGGAAAGAATATCAAAACCGGATTTCAAAGCAGAAAGAATATCAAAACCGGATCTCAAAACAGAAAGAATATCAAAACCGGTTCTCAAAACAGAAAGAATATCAAAACCGAATCTAAAAACAGAAAGAATATCAAAACTGGTTCTCAAAACAGAAAGAATATCAAAACCGAATCTAAAAACAGAAAGAATATCAAAACCGGATCTCAAAACAGAAAGAATATCAAAACCGAATCTCAAAACAGAAAGAATATCAAAACCGAATCTCAAAACAGAAAGAATATCAAAACCGGATCTCAAAACAGAAAAAAATATCAAAACCGGTTCTCAAAACAGAAAGAATATCAAATCCGGATCTCAAAACAGAAAGAATATCAAAACCGAATCTCAAAACAGAAAGAATATCAAAACCGAATCTCAAAACAGAAAGAATATCAACACCGAATCTCAAAACAGAAAGAATATAAAAACAAGATATCAAAACAGAAATAATATCAAAACCGGATCTCAAAACAGAAAGAATATCAAAACCGAATCTCAAAACAGAAAGAATATAAAAACTGAATCCCAAAACACAAAGAATATCAAAACCGGATCTCAAAACAGAAAGAATATCAAAACCGAATCTCAAAACAGAAAGAATATTAAAACCGAATCCCAAAACAGAAAGAATATCAAAACCGAATCCCAAAACAGAAAGAATATCAAAACCGAATCCCAAAACAGAAAGAATATCAAAACCGAATCCCAAAAGAGAAAGAATATCAGAACCGAATCCCAAAACAGAAAGAATATCAAAACCGAATCTCAAAAGCGATACTGCCTTAGACGTAGAAAATCAATAAATGTTGACAAACAAAGCGCCATCTTTAGGGCATGTCTTGTGACTAGTAGAGTAGTGCTGTAAAACTTAATCGGTATCGTACACTATAGCTTGTCTCCACAGTTTGCTCTGTTGTTTGCTAAAAAAAAATCATTTTAAGACTGAAGGAAAAACAGAGGTAGATTGTAGAAATTGATGCCTCGGAACGGAGATATTTCCGTCTACGTGGAACGGGTCTCACTGAACTGTAATAATTAACTTTATTAAATACCCATTGGAGACATTACATTGGAGACATGTTGAAATGCCACATGTATGGTACACAAGAGAATGTATTATTTCCCGCATCTGATATCGAAGAGGCATTAGAGGGTTCTGTGTATATTAAAATTCTATTCAAGTGACGCTTTCATGAAGTGGGGGATTGGGTGAAGATGTCTTCTATTGCATTTGCCTGGGGTAATATGAAGTCTTGAGGTGCTCCAGCTGCTCCATTTGGAGCTAGGCCGCAAACAAGATTAATGTTACCAACTTTTTCAAGCCCTTAGTAGGTGCTACAAGCCCATGACGCTGTATGATGGAAAAATGAGAGAGCCCAATTTCCCAAAATATGTCATAGGCAAGCCAGGTCTATTTCTCTTTAGTTTACCCTATAACTCATTGACTTTCTGCTGAAACATCGTTTCTACTTTTTTTTTGTCCATGAAGTAGGCCTCCAATCAATTGCATTATTTTTCACCCGACAATTTATATTTTTTCCTACCTCAATGTCATATCTGGATTTTCCAGTCCATGTAGCAGGCAAAACAGGCCTTATTCTTCCAGAAGAATTTAATCTATTGCATTATTTTTGGCTTGAAAGTGTTGCAAATTCTACCTACAAAGCCTGTCGGGTTCAGCGAGCTGGGAAGAAGAGATAGCGTGTCTGCTTGTTGTTCTTCCCGTCCTGATCAGCCGACCTCAGATAGCTTCGGCGGCTGTTGAGAAATTCCTTGTTTTTTGCAGAACCTTTGTTTTGCGGCGGCTCATTCTTCCCTCCGTGCCATTGTTGAAGCTCTACGGTAATGATCAAAGGAGGAACTTTTTTGAAGCCCTCGCCTCTCTGTATTTTATTTTTTGGGGGATTGCTAAAGATCTTTAGCTTTAATTGTTTACAATTTAGGGTGGGACAAGGAGTTGGCGCTGCGAATAGCAGAAAAAAAGTATACTTATAAATGTAAATGTGCTTCAAAATTTTGTTCGCCAGTATCCGGTATGTGCATATTTGCGTTTTGATGTCCAATCTGCAGAAGGGAACATCCACTATTCCCTGAATTCCTTCTCCCAATTTCGCTTTTCTACCAACTCGGCGAGCGAGCACCGAACTGCTGCTCCTTTAATAAAACACCTACCTGCCAGTACTAGCAACATAATAAGCAGAGGTAGTGATTCTAACATGCAAATAAAGTTCCTCTTTGAAAATATTCAGCTGATGATGAGTTCATTAAGAGGATGTACACAGACAGTCACAGCTGCTCTTGCTTTTGATAATTGTAAGTAAAACTTAGATCACCCTCTCCAAAAATCTGAGGGGAAATTAATGTTTACAAACACCTACAAAAACACATGAGAGGGGAAGTTGTTTTACTTAATAATGCGCAGCTTCCGTCATAGCGCAGATTTGCATATCATTCATACGTGATTAAGTCACATTAAGGTTAATAAAATACAAATGGCTGAATGCCGGCAAACCCCTTACCATCATTACAAAAAAAGTATTTTCGCACCATCAATTCATATAGTACTCGGTTCCAGAAGCAATATTCCCTGTCCGAGTGAGCTTTAGCAAAGCATAATCAAGCAGCAATACGACAAGAATTATGAAGAGACATTCGTCGTGGTCGACGACCATGAAGTTCCTTCTTGTTCAGATAACGCTGTTTTGTCCTCAGAGGTGGGGGTACCCTGCGTAAATCGGCAATGTTTCGAATTGATGACAAAATTTTCGCACAGTTCTTTGTTACCGATTTCTGTTTCCAAACTTTCTCGTTCACGTGAAATCTCCACTCCGCCAATTTGGCTACACTTTTTTTTTGTAGAAACTTCTGTGTATCTTTTTGTACGGTAGAGTTCGGGGTGACACACCTTTCAGTGATGTAACTGTGACTATTTCCTGCTCTTTGGAGGTCAATAATCTTTTGGATCAAGGCCACATTAAGCTCTCTTGTCTGCCCATCGTGTGAATAAGAGAGCGTAATAGTTCTTATATAACAATGCGTTTATTTTATTTCATTTTCTGGAATACTTGTACCAAAGAATGGTCTAGGATAGGTTTGATAGGTTTATTACACACACATATACATTACAATACTGAAGAACTTTAGAAATACAATTACAGGATGCTCAACACAAGAAGAAAACTAATCCAATTACCGTACTGTTATACGTATATTTGTTTCTGCAAAGATTTTATGAATAAATCTAACTCCTCGCTTTTGTGATACTTACATTTTGTTTTTGTTCAACATAACTTATTGTTCTGAAATGATGAATGAGTTCGTTATTGCTTTTGACGGGGTGATGCATATAGAAACAACTTATGACTACAGCCGCTAGGTTTTAAGACATTAGTCATGAGATTGAATATTGGCGGGTGTATGGTTGTTTTTATGGTTATTTTTATCACTGACTTCACCTAGTGATAGCTCAGTAAGCAGAATTCTTATGTAACATTCATTTGTTTAGTAGTGGAACAAGTAATTAAATTTATCAGGCAAAGAAGTTACAATGGCTCTTCGTTAGCACAATGATGTTCTTGGCTGTACTATAAGGAGATTGCATGGCATTAATAAGGTATTATAAACTCCATTTTAATAAGCACTGTGGTAATTTTCAGAGCAGTCCAAGTTACTAAAAAATAAATAAATTTGTGCTTGCGACTTTTTTGAAACAACTAAAGCCGAGAGAGATTGATTACCTTAGAGCGCTTGCTTCAGGTGTGGCTATGTCATACAGCGTTTGTTTCAGGTGTGGCTATGCCATACAGTTCTTGCTTCAGGTGTGGCTATGTCATACAGCTCTTGCTTCAGGTGTGGCTATGTCATACAGCGTTTGTTTCAGGTGTGGCTATGTCATATAGCTCTTGTTTCAGGTGTGGCTATGCCATACAGCTCTTGTTTCAGGTGTGGCTATGCCATATAGCTCTTGTTTCAGGTGTGGCTATGCCATACAGCTCTTGTTTCAGGTGTGGCTATGCCATACAGCTCTTGTTTCAGGTGTGGCTATGTCATAACCAGATAATATGAAGAGTTGCTTGCTAACTATGTGCAAGCAAATTTTAGCATTTTTAAAAAGAATTGAGAATTGAAAAAGAACATGAAGAAAGATTCTAAAAAGAGGCGGCAGCATTGCCCGGACACCTCTTCTAACAGAGAAAAGAACAACGGAGTACTCTCCAAAGAGATCACAGGATGAAAAACACTCGTATCACAATAGGACAAAACATTTGTTGCTAGATAAGAAATCGGTTATCTCTCTTTAAGTTTGCGCTATCTGCTTCGCTTGAAGCTCAATTAATTACTAACTATGGACTTTAAAGGTCATAGCAGCTTTGCACAGCCTATAGTAGGCTATTGGGTGCTACTTTGTACTTGTTTAATCAACGTCTATTCAGCTTGTTCATTCGTGGATCAAATTCTGCATATCCATGCAGAGGGAGGGGGGGGGCTCTTTCGTTCATCCTTGTGCTTTAATAGAATTAATAATTATAAAGAGCCGAGTGAGGAAATCGAACTGGGGGATATTGCGTTGCGTTTACACTGTGGTGGCATAGTGGTAGCGTGGCAATCTCTAGGTCCGTAGATCGAGTCTCCAACTCGATTGTTTGTATTTTTATAGATATATACACACATACATATCGGTTTATGCTATATAGTTTTGACTAGTTGAACAGTCTGTTAAATTTCATGCAGGGATGATTAATAATAATAATAGAGGTAAGAACGGCTAAGAAGATCAAAAGCTGAATGTTCTTGCAAAGCTGAAATCATATTTACTCGCTCATTGGTTGCATGAATGACTGGAACACATATTTGATGGGATAGGATGACTGGAAGCCTGTTACTGTCGGGAGAGAGCAGCCATAAAAAAATCCCTAGCGTATACTGCCACATATACTGGCTGTATTAAACCTCCTTCACTTCACGGTCGACCGTAGCATTGCTGGGCGTACATCGAGGCTCAGGTTCGTTGTAGCCCTATGGGCGACAGTCTTAGACCCTATTTGTGCATCCTCACCTCACGAATAACGCATGATATAGGATCAGTGCCTGTCAGACTGTTGTTGTTGAGCTATCCTATGATGCGGGCAGTGAGTTTCCTCAAGGGCTTTAGCCTACGGACGTTTTTACTTTAATCCAAGTGCTGCATGCTGATAAGGAGCTGTATCGACGCAAAGTAAAACATTAAACAGAAAGAATAGAGCCTGGAAAACACTTACCGGACAAGTAATCATCTACTGATACGGCGATCATAACGGTGTTGCCGCAAGCAAACCAGACTCGCTATAATTACTCTTGTTTATGAAAAAAAAAAAATCCAGCATCAAGCTTCATGCTATGACGTAGATCGGAGCCGGGGTATATTGGACAATTTTTGGTTAGTGTTCATATACCCTGGTCGGAGCCACCCAAGGTATAGAAAAAGTGAATAAGGTACACTTTTACTATCCTTTTCAAGTAGTAGTAGTAGCAATGCAGAAACTGTTTGGCGCTTCCTCAAGAAACGCCGGAGTGACAATTCACTTTCTCATACGCTCTTGCGAACAACTGTAACACATAATGAGGATTACTTTTGGCTGTATTGGTGGTTGTATTATACACCTTCTAAACGACCAGAATGACAGTCGGAAATGCCAATCTAAACGAATGTATTGGACAATAATTGGTTTTATGAATAATTGGCTAGCCTTAAAGTAATTTAACAGTCAAGTGTTGAATCGAGTCATTTGCTACTTCTTTGTAATTCTCAGCACAATAGATCAGTTATTATCGGTAGGATTCGTCCTAGTGGACACAGAAAGTAATTCGGAATACCAATTCATGGTTTTTAATAAGAAGGTGTCTGAATACAGACTTTCTGGCAATGTAGTTTGGTTCGGCTTCAACGAATGACGTCACAGCCCCCCCCCGCACCACTAATTTCGCTAATTCTTCTCTGGCTTACTCGTTACTGTTCTCTTACCTCGGGTTATTACTACGTTTTCAACCTTCTAGCAAATAATTAACGGAGAACGGGATAATTTCTCTCTATTTCAATCTTGCTCGTTTTCATGAAGTAAATAATATCACCTCAATTTTGATTGTCTTTCTCCATAATTTACTTCCAGAAGAGAAACGAGAAAAAAATATAAAAAATGAGCAGAATTTTAACAATTAAATGCAGAATTTTTTTTTAATAAATTTCGGTGTTGATTGTTTTCTTTCTCCATTGAACTCTGACTTCGATGTTACCAGCAGCTCTACAATGAACCGTTTTTCATGTGGCTAATACTCTCGCGTATCATTCGTAGCCACTCACCATTACTTACATATAAATTAAGCCTTACTGTTAGAGATATTCTTGAATGAAACATTTATTTTTATAATTATAATCCACAACAGTCTTGCGTGCTGAACTGGTGTGCTAAAGCTGCCGAAATCGAGGCCCTATGCAGGTAAGCGATCTTTATGACTTCCGGTGAGCAGAGTCATCAAACTACCTTGATATCCACAGCTACCGTGGGGGCACATACTAGCCTAGAAATAGAAGGGTAGGGGGCGCGAGTCGTTGAACCTTCCGTTGCTGGCAACATAGGTCTTAACGACCTGTGGTTGACTACAGCCATACTTACTCCTCTGAGGCCAGTTGGCTTATAAGTATATGCAGCACGAGCCAGTGCGTGTGGGTTTCCCAGTCAAGGGTGCAGTCAAGTTGACTTTACATATACCTTTATAACTTCATTGCGTTATTCTATGCACTGCATTGTCGTTTATAAGTAAGCCTTGCTTTGTCAGCTGTCCTACAAAAGAATACGTTTTAGTACTTATAACTTCTTTAAATTTCTTGCAGTCTCCTTATTGTCTCTTATCAACCACCTCTACCTTCCCAGCTGCTCTCCAATGGAGCTTATTTTATTACTATACTAGTGTATCCGCGCTGTCACAAATGACAGCGAAGAATTTGTGTTGATCCTGCGTCATTAACCATATTTTCCCTCATACAAATGCTAACCTTAAAGTTCATGCAGATGAGATTTCAAGGCTTCATATTGCTCAGCAGCGATACTGTTATTTTCTTTCTCTGACATGAAAAAAATTAATTACTCCTGCAGGAAGTTCAAAAACACAGAAAAGACTTGATTCGATTTGGTATCATGGATACTCTAGCGTGTCATATTTGTCCGATAGTCTTTTTTTTTAAGATGTTTCGTCGACAATTACATCAAAGTTGGAAGAATAGCTGCTAATGCAACGAAATCATCTGTGGGAAGAAACTACGAATTAAGATGCTAATGGAACTTTAGATATCTTCAGTACTGAGATTCCAACTTCGGGAATGCAAAAAGTGCAGTCATGCGTAAGGTCGCCCTATACCTTGCCATAGATTCGATATATGGAGAAGATAATACTCGTACAAATCAGATTCAACTTTCGATATCTTCCTTGTTTAAATTATTTCAACTGTCCATGATTAGTTTTACTATTGCAAATGCCTCCATGATTCAGAGCGTATCAAAGATACCCAGCTTGGGTGACTATATAGCTACTTCATTGTCAATGGCATCAAATTTCGTGTTCGAAAGACGTGCAGGCCGAAACTTAATATCATGTAAAGCAAAGCTTTTTTGGCCCAATAAATGCGGAGCAACCGAAATGGAAACAAATTATTTGCTGCCAAGAAATCTTTGTGGTGTTTACCCGCCTGCTGAGCGTTGAAGAATATCTTACACTTTGCTTCGTTGATTATGTAGTCAGATAAGAGCATCAGAACTTCAAGTTTGGCTGAAGGAATCCTCAGAGGAGAGTACAAATCACGACGCAAGAGATTGCTTTGAGAAGCTTAATGTATCTGCATTGAGTGGACGTCAACGAAGGCAAAGGAAGAACTACATTCAGATATACGTATGCCATCATCTTTAACCTGGCCTATTCTCTACCTATAAGTTTTCAATAGAACTTGAGAGGACGACCAAAGCCTCTAACCTGGGCTAAGTTCCGCCTATCTGTTTTGTTAAAGCGTGACAGAAAATGGACAAAGAAATATAAATATAAATAAACAAATAGATAAATACACATCAGTCTTTATTATATTGTAGGTACAACTTCTTTTTATGATTCGCAGTCCCTACATCAGTGACTATAAAGAACTTTATTGTTACCAGCTGCTTTCTAATGGAACACTTTAACTTCTTTCCATTATTCACAGTAACTTTGTAATGAGTTGCCAGAACATCTGAAGGAAGAAATGTCACTTTCTATTTAAAATTAGATATAAAGACCATGTAATGACTCAGTATAGAGACTTACTGTGTTTCCTTTGTGGGTGAATCCGGGGTTCAGCTAGCCTTCAATGTTGCAAATTCTGTCTAGATCAAACCAAACGTACCAACATTTTAATGTGCTGGATCGGGTGTAGCATGCATTGTGCGATGGGAGTGACCGAGTGCTCCGCGGTTATCGTAATCTGGGGGTTTCAGCGTAGGCGCGGCACTCGGTCACCACAGGGTGAGAGCTGGAACCCCGGGTGCAACCCGCTCCAGTCTCTGGGTTGTTTCTGTGTGGTGCTGTAGTGTATCATGTTCAACGACTAATTTTATTAATTGTGTACTACGAGTGTGTGATGTACCGAATGTGAAATCTCACCTATATATTATCTGGGTCGCAAACGAGCGAAATTGTCAGAATGAGTTATACGCCTGAGTTGGTCGAGGCTGTGAAGTATCTCATCGAAGTCAAGGTCGAAAGTTAACCTGCCTAGTGTGTGACTGTAGGTAAAAATACCAGTTTATGTCTCTTATTGTGAATTTCCTATGTTGACGTTGAAGATTACATTAGTTTTACTTTATGACAGCAATCGTCTTGAGCGTCCCATAAGTAACTACTGCTTTCAGATGGGCGCATTCTCAATTGATAGTGCGTTGTTTTTAGTTTCCTTTGCATATGATGCTTGAGAATAAGTAAAGGTGTAACTGATTATAAATAACTTCATTGTTACCAGCTGCTCTCCAATGCCGCACGTTTTTGTTACCCTAAGTTCATTCCGTTATTTCCGTCACCCCGTCACCGCTTCCAAATCATCCCACTCTTCTAGCTCAGAGAAACCCACGCTGTTTTCTATTTACGGCCCCTGGAGCCCACCAAAATCAGCCGCCTCTGAAGTAGCCGCGGATGATTGATGGATGGCGGCTTCAGTGAAAGTCGCCGGGTCTCGGCAGCGCTTCCAAAGAATTTCGTAGTCCAAGCCATAAAATTTAATTTTCAATGATGCTGACTACGAGCTAAAAATCAAACTAGAGTGCCTTGTAATTTTCCAATTAAAAGTTAAATTAGCATAGGGGAAGTAATGGATGTGTTGGGTATGCTGGATAACATCTACTTAAATTTTTTATTGGCCGAATAGTTAATTCTTGACTAGCACTTGGTTTGATTGCTTGATTTCATTCACATCACAGAAAGTCAAGTTTTACTCAGTTCGTCTGTTTGATCAGCAATGATTTAAAATGTACACGGTGATTTCAATAAAATAATTATTATTATTAGGAAACTGTATTTGCAAATTTGAGGTTCCATGCTCCGTTTCATTTTCGGAAACAAAGAAAGATATTAAGTCCCCGAAAAAGTGTTTCCCGATTTTTATGAGGAAATTAAAGATAAGTAATTTTATTTCGAAACGTGTTATGAAAAATAAACCTTTACACCCGATACCTTATCGGTTCAACAACTTAGCTACTTCAGTTTTTAAACTAACTAGCAGAAAATTTGCAACTTCTCTAAGCTTGCTGTATGAGTTTAGATTTGGCACAAACACATCCGCTGTATTTCGAAAGAACTGCAAAGCCTTCAGTACAGACTAATTGAGTAAAAGAAAGAGTTGCCCGTAGTTGATTACAAAAGCTTAGTGTTTGGTAACACGTAGCAAAAATTACTCAAGGCAGCATTACTTAACTTGAGTGGGAGATTATAGATTTCCTGCACTATACTCATCAACAGATTTTCCACTGTTTCATAGTTTGGATAATCACGTGGAAACCAGAATATAAGTTAAAGTACTGTACATTACATGAGAAAATGGAAGCGAAAGACTTGGTTCATACAATTACATTTTATATATATTGAAGGCTGGAATTTAAATGCAAAATGGTGTTTATTATGATAGGAGAATCAAAATTGGATGTAACAATAAAGTACCTGACGATGCAAATTGCATTCATAGTACACGTGCAGTTTCGTTATTAACCAGAATAGGTGGAAATGAGATGAACAAGAGTCGATAAAATATATTTTTGTACCTGGCATTTTAGATTCAAAACAGCAGCTTTCATATTAATGAAGTGTATTTGTAGGAATATTAAAAATACAAAAATATCTCTAGTCAACGTCAAGTTACGTTAAACCTAAAAACCCAAAAGGCTGGACTTGTTCGGAGCGATAGATTAGAACGTTGGCTTGTCCCACATTAACTCGTGTTTGTATGTGTAGCAGGAACCCGATTACGTTTGAGACAACTGAAAGCCTTGTTATACGAAAATGATTGCATTGTCGGAAGCCTCAAAAGGGTGCAAGACTTTGAGGTTTACGCAAAAATGTCGATTTAACGGGTCGAAACCAGCGCACCTGTCTTATGTCTGGAGAAGTCAAATCTTTTGGATTTCATATCGCCAGTCAATCGATGGTGCCTCTAGTTTTCTTGTAATCCATAAGGGTAAATTTACAGTGCGCATAATGGACTCCTCTATCAAGGAATTTAATGTCAATCTTGTTAATTTTATCTTTTGCGGCAATGGGAGAGAGAGGGAAGGGCCCGCCCTAAGTCAAATAATAGCACAAATTATCGAGATCGGATCTGGTTTAGTATAAGTAAAGATAGAAATGCATCTTTATAACTGTACAATAAAAATGTATATCAGTATTAGCAGTAGTAGTGGCAGCAGCAGTAAGATAAGTTTATAGTAGCACTTCAGTGGTCAAGCTAATATTGCGAAGCACGCGTCGCAATATTTGTATTTCGGCATTTCTGCCAGAAGATCTCGTGTAGTAGCAGAAGAAGTAGACAGTTTACTGGAATTCCAGTGGCTATGGACTCCTGTTTCGCCGTAAGCCTTAAACCAGCATACTTGCATCATATTATTCATACACTTCAGTTTTGTGATTTACTACGATATTTGTCTAGAAAATCAAAATTCATATTCTCTGAACCTCTGTATGGGAAGACATGTCATAAATTTCCATTGAGAACGCTCAATCTCGCCTCTTTAGCAGGAATAACACTATTAGGTACGTATCATATATTGATACAACGGTATAGTGAACGGATATACTGGATATTACAGGGATAAAAGAACTCTTGTAGCTTTTAATACACACAGCCCAGATTCAGAAGAAACATTTACAATGAAGATTAAAGAAAATTACATCAGGAAGGGCAGTAACTGCCGTGAAAAGAAGGAAAATGAGATACTTCTGCAGAAATTGTATTCAGTAGGTATCCGTGATTCCGTCTGGCGTTGGTTAGCGCACTAGTTGTCTAACAGACACCAACAAGTCTGTGTCAATGGTTCCCATTCCTCTAGCGTACGCGTGGAGACCTTTGGGCCCCAGGGCTCAATATTAGGCCCTCTGCTCTTTTTAATATACATTAATGATACGTATAAGGCTTGTTACCTCCGCCAAGGAGGTTATGTTTTTGTCGTGTTTGTCTGTCTGTCTCTTTGTCTGGCTGTTTGTCTGTCACCAAGATAACTCAAAAAGTTATGAACCGATTCGGATGAAATTTGCAGGGATTGTTAGGTATGTTAGGAGGAACAGTTGATTAACTTTTGGTGAAGATATGTCCATCCGTTTGTTTGT
>LQNS02276481.1:8335952-8351271 GCA_001587735.2 Parhyale hawaiensis | reverse complement strand
ATACGAGCTAGTTGATGGTAGACTCATGTACAGACTGTGGCCCGTTCTTTCTTCTCATTTCCCTGGGCAATTCATTTGAACGTTGTAGGCTCGATCCAATCCACTGACGTGGATTGCGGGCTGGGAGGTCCCGTCGTTCATCGGTTCTAGTAATAGGAGAAATAAAAAGGAAGGAAGCCAGCGGCAAATAACTGAGGGAACTGAAATAAATTTCATTGACAGAAGTAAGATTTTATAGATTATCAGAGCAGTTTGATGACATTGTCTCAGTGGACGTGCGACCGTACTGCGTATACCGAGCGTATGTTGTAAGAATTTGAAACTCCAAGAGCAGAAAATAATGCTACAACTCCGAAACAATACACGGCAGTGACGACGCATGGAGCTTAGCCTCTCTAGTGTGCCCAGCCATAAGCTGTTGCCTTTGTTACGATTTCAAAGCCATATTGTAAACAATCGAAAACTCCAACTTCGTATTGTTTGCAGATTCGAGGGCGCTGTAACCTATTCATTTATAAGTATATGGCCTATGGACTAATTTCAAGCTACGATACATTATTGCGTATAGCATATAAAAGACACTGGAATACAGAGGAATAGCTAGTAACTCTTATATTTAGGCAGGTCATGTTTATGTTAGCATCAAATTGAATGGAAAATTAAAAAAAGAATAGTAAAGTCACTGACGAGGCGAATCCCAAGCTGTAGTTTAAAAATAGCGCTAGTTCAATGACTATCTTCGTTAGAAGTTTATGTCTATTGCATGCGATACATGAGTTAAGTACGTTTCGGTAACGGTTGCCAAACGAAATAGAATATTGAAAGATATAATCTATGAAATTGATTTTTAGTGAATATACATTATTGTCTACAGCCCATAAGAGTGAGCGGCATACATACTGTAGGTATGATAGCAATCATATTTAAGCAGATTATCTCTAATTTAGGGGCAAATTTAATCGAAAATTGGGGGCGATTGTAATTACATATGTATTAATTAGGTTTGAAGATAAATGTGTCGTAGATAAATGGTAATTTTATTGTTAAATAGAATTCAAAACAGCCATAAAGACATAAAAAAAATCAATAAAAACAAGCAAAGCAACGATACGAGGGAGTAAATGGATACATAATGATGATATATATATATATATAGATTCGAATAATTACAGTCCTATAATGTAATTCCCTGAATGGGAACTGAAGACGTCTCAGGTATATGCGGTCATGCGTAAGCGTTGCGGCTTCTCACTTTCCATAAGCCACCGAAGCGTCGCATTCTTGAGCGGCATTTCCTGGAATTGAGCCAGTTATCGCTTGTGGTTCACAGTGGTGTAGAAATTTTCTAATCGGTTGCGCTTCGCCGCTGTCTAAGGCTTCCTTCTGTAGGCTATTGTTGCGCAGTCCGTTGCCTATCACCAGGTTTTTATAATCATGTAGAAGCTGAGACAGAGACTGGGAACTACTTTTACTTTCGAGTGATAGTTAGCTGAATTATCAATTTTTATTCTGCATTACTGAAACAAAATACTATGTACATGATCCTGCATTTAATTGACAAATAAAATAGTCTTCGGACAATGTCTTCATACTAGTGTTTACGAATTCATCAGAGAGAGGATGTTAGTGCAATCGTATATTTTTAATATTTTAAAGTTTCTAAATATTTGCAATGTTTGTTAAAAATTAAAGAATGCAATTGGGGCAAGCTACAGCACCAAAGTAGGCCATAATTATTCCAGTATTCCTAAGAATTGAGCCAGAAAATCATCATGAAAAGTTGAGCTCGGTCAATCGTTCAACCGAGACAGTTGAAGAAAAGCAGAAGCGAGCAGCTATTTCAGCACAAGCTGGTAAACATATTGCGTTGGCATTATTATAATATTTCTTTGAAGAAATTGGCTATATTTTTTGGATACAATCCTTGCACCCGGTAATACTGACACTCAGACTTGTCCTACTGGAGCCCAACCTTGTCTGCCTTCCTGGACAAGCGCAATCTCAACTCTTTTCTCTCTGTAGGCACTATAACACATTTTTTTTTTAGTTGCTTCGTCTCTGAGCAGGCATAATCTTGGAGTCCGTCCACAACCACTACGCCATCCCTTAGCAGGAATGAATAAGCATTCTGTCCCTGAGCAGGTACTAACACATATTACGCTCCTGAGCAAGACTAACGTAATATTATATTACGTCTCTGAGCAGGTAGTAACTCGTACTCCATCCTGTTCCCTAAGCCCTTACTCCTATTCCTTCCCTGAGCAGGCAGTCGTGCTGCTCGTGGCAGTATGGGCAGCCTGCCCAAAGACAGCCACCAGCGCCCATGAGGAGACTAATGTAGTCCTTATGGGTCCGGCAGCACGGAAGGCCGGCCTAAGAAAGTCCGCCTACAGCCTCGCCGGCCCTAATCCGCCCCAAGTCGGCGATATGGCGGCCAGCGCCAGTGCTCAGGTGTCGGCTCTGATTGACGAGCCAATGCTTGCAGCTGCAGGTGAGCCTAAGAGTAGCAAAGCAGAGTCAGTTAACTTCTTTGTGGCTTCCATCCCCCAAAAATGCGGTGAAGAGAAGCCACAGTATATTACTGAAAGAAGATAAAAAACTATACTTATTGCTATTTCATTGCTGAAACGGGGATGCGTTGAAAGTGGTGTGGGGGTAATGAAAATGGTAACGCTATCGTGATGGTGTGCATAACGATCAGCGATAATGAAAGCGTCTATAGGACAACATATGATATAACACGTTAACAGCGGAGAATATGAAAAAATAATAGTAAGCGTTAAAAAGGGGTCATCGTATGAAGCCCATCGTCTTTCCTGAAAGTTATTTCCTTGTGTTTGTATTTCCTACGGGAAGCGGCAATATTAGTTGATCCCGACAGCGTCAATACCTAGTTTCATGGCAGAGCAACATCTTGCTAGGTGAGACCGCAGTGTGCAGACAGATAAGAAATCTTAACGAGGAGCCTTGCTTAAAAGTTATGATAACGGTGGTCTCACAGCTGAACTACTGCGATAAGGTTGCTGTTGCTGGAGAAGTCCGAATGAATAAGCTGTGTTGTTTTTGAGACTAGGTCTCTCAACCGATGTAGCTTTTAATTTGGACCGTTTTAACACTGACGATGGTTAATTAGTCACTTTCCAAAAATTTTGGTATTTTTAATAAATACATATAAGCTGCACAACCTTAACCCAACCTTATGACCTATAGCCTTTCCTGCACCGCTGAACAGCAGTGCAATAAAATAATACTACAGTGTGTAGTTAAAAAATATATTTATGGTTGCAGTGTTTATATGTTGATAGGAGGATGCGAGGAAGTGGCGTAGAGACAAAAAAATATGGTACCGCTTTCGTGATGGCAATAATAAAGTTGTAACGATGATGCTCATATGACGCCAGAGGCTGTAAGATAACCCGACAACACAATGTCTTTTCGAAATCATTCCAATTTGGTATGAATCATCTGAAGACACTAGGCAACTGAAAGGTAGATATACTAAGGTTAGTCCGGTTCTGAATTAAAAGCGAAAGGCAATATTGATTTCTGTTAAAACCGTATTATATATACGTCTAGCATATGAAGAGGATAGCTTCAACGACTGAAAAGATGTGACGGGTTATGAAAAATTTCACATGACGTCATGAAGCACATACTAATCTTAATTATCAGATAATAAATATAAAGTCGACTAATAATGAAATTTATTTTATGATTATTGTCTCAGTTTTATTTTATTTACTAATTCTCTATATTTATCAGCGTTGTGTTCGTATCCACAAAATAAATTTAATCCTGATTTGTAAAACGGCCATGTAGATAAAAGTCGATGGCCATCTTGCTGATATTAGGCGAAAATTGAATGTTGAATGCTACTACACTAAATGAAACATGTACTTAGAAATCCGTAGACCTTTCTGTTGGATATCACGGAAATTAAATGAAACTTGCTGTTAACGATCCGTAGACTTTGTAGAAGAAATCGTAAACATCTAATGTATCTTGCATCAAACGAACAAGGTATTCAGCACTCATTGAACTTAACTGGAAGTTCATACTAATGATATATACCATGCAAACTGAACTCTTTAAATTATTCTTACCGTTGAAATAATTTTTATTAGTAAAATATTTGGTAAACGCTGCAATGGTGAGGGCGAAAGAAAGAATTATGGTAAAAGATATAAGATTACGCTACAAAAATATGTTAGGTGTATTAAATACACCCCCCCAGTAACCAAGTGGTAGATTAATTAGTTGAATTTATTCACTACTCTGCAGCAGCAGCAGCAGCTACTACATGAAATATTACGCGCAATCAAAAATGAAAATTATAATACAGTAAGATGATGCATTTCTAATACGTTTCTCACATAAAACTCGTCCAGTGGAAACAACATTTCAATGATGTGGTATTATATTCAACAGATTTAATGAGATTCAGATACGTTGTAAAGTAATTATGCGTTTCTCATATAACACTGGTTTCGTTTTACTCGATACGGCCATAATGTCGTCGTAGTAGCAAGAAGTATACTCTCTGCACATACGCTGTCAAAGCTTTAGCGGTAAAAATCCTCACAGAAAATTATCACGCTTTACGATGACATTGCGCTGTAAAACATTTTTTCCAAGAACTCATTACGAAGATTTCCGGGAGGGTAAATTACAGAACGGTATTACCTGGTAGCCAAGTTGAATTTTGCGGAAAGAAGAACTAATGAGTGCAAGTTTTATGGCTTCGCTTAACGAGGCTCTTTGTTTTTCGAAATGAAAAAAAAAAAAAAAAACTGAACGTGTCGACAGAGATTTTGCATCTGTTTGATGAGGCCGCTTGATGTACACCGTAGGGAGATATGAGATAGAAATCTACTATACTAGTGATGTGTACTAGTGTACTATATAGTGATGTGTACTAGTGTCTTGCATGAGCAGCTCAAATTTTCATTAAGATTCATGTTTTCGTTGGCTAATGCTAAAAGTATATATTTTATCTAAGTTTCTTTATCGAAGGGAATGGTGCTCCACACAAGCAAGGGACAAGGGACTTGTAGTATGTTAAAGAAAATGAGAGACATCCGTAAAGGATCAGCACACATAGGGAGAGGAACTGAGGAAAGAGGAGTAAATTATATCCAAGGTAATGGTCTTCCGAAACGAGAAAAGAGTAAGGGACATATAGTATGTTGAAATAATACGAGAAACGTATGCGTAAACCATAATAGCGCTTGGGGATAAGAACTCAGGAACTATTAGAAGAAGAAGGCTTGTTCGTATGGTCGTGTAGCCAAAATCATAGCTCGATGTCTTGTACGAATAGCACAACTTGAAATGTCACACCCCTATCAGAACATAGATATAATCTATACTTATAGCTACGGTAGAAATTGATTGGCGGTATTAGCTTCTAGGGCCGTTCATTATTCTGATAGAGACAAGACTGACACTAGACGGTATAGGTTGATATATTTGATGTAAATTTAACAAATTATTGGCAAGACTAACACTAGGCGGAATATATATATATATATATATATATATATATATATTTTATGTAAATTTAACTAATTATTGGGTCGTTTCACTCCAATTTCCCCATGGGAATACCACTCTAAGAAAAGAGGCTGTGAATGGGAATATATGCTGGGAAGTAAGTAGATTTGACCCAAAGCGACTGGAATTAAATCAGGTGTGACGCCACTACCAATAAGATGGTCGATAGTCACTTGGTGAGGCAGCTGATGAAGCGCAATTGGCCGTGACTTGCTGTGATGCAACGCACGGCTTTGTTTTGGTCACGGGAGATTACACTTTTCTCTATTCTGGGCAACTTGGTTTGGCGATCTTTATTGAGCGTACTGTCCACTTTTTTTCGTGTTTCACGAAATGTTAATCCAATGAGGAAGTAAATATTGGTTCTGCAGCTTAGGGCTCGTGTTTTGGAATAAACAGCTGCGCCTACTTTTAGTGAGGAGTAACACATTTTCTGATCTAATATTTCTGGAATAAAATTGCGACCAGGAATGATGTGGAACTCTGGGACTAAGGTTTTGAAGGTCTAGCTGCAATTGCTTATTTAAACAAAAAAATACAATCTAAAAAGAAATAGGAAACAGAAAACCTCACACTATTTTATTTGGCAGGTAAACATGGGCACTCGAGTAAGCACCATAAGCACCATAAGAAGAGTCATGGTGAGAAAGGTCATGAAGGTCATCATGCCAAAAAAGGGCACAAGAAGCACCATAAGGGAGATTACAAAAAAGCTCATAAGAAGGTAAGTAAATAAATTACGTCGTCTTAGGTTTTGTCTGTCCAGCAACCAAAATTTTCAAAGAATGGGTGGCCGACTTCAAGTAATTTTTTTACGCTAAATACACAGAATATATTTTTGAATTCTATTTATTTGAGCAGAAGATGCTTTCTTGTACAAAATAGGTTGCCAGTTTTTCGCCTATATCTCTTCGATGCATTTTATTGGTAGACATAGATCCGGAAGTAATCTCTTGTAATAATGGTATGGATTGCTTTCAGAAAGCAAAAGCCTAATTTCGTGAAATACTATCTCTTGAATTTTCTTTCAGTCAGAGTGAGAACAAATGTTTAGGGGACGTGTTTCCTACTTTGAACTACGTAAGTCTTGCGTGTTATGCTAGGCGAGCTAAAAACACGATATACTGCAGTAAGAAAAACTGAGCTATCACTCTTTCTTCAGTTGTTGCAGCGCACTCGGGCGACAGGGCAGTGAGGACATAATTTAGAGGCAAGAGTTCCTTGTGTGTCCACAAATCCGTTCAGGGCGCGATCATGGTTCGTCTAGAGCAGCGATTTTCTTTCAGTTTCCCATGCACCTCCAGCGAAAACGAATTGAAACACGCGAACTTCCTGGCATTAAAATGGCCTTAACTTACTTTATGCTATACTGATTGATTACAGTACATTTCTGCAAATACAAGGAGCGTTAAACGAATATCATTTAGTTAAGAGGGTTGATCAGAAGCATAGCACAATGCATCAAACATACAATTAATTAATGCTTGATCTCATTTATACAGTAAATCTTCTACCTGAGCACTCCTGAATCAATTTTTCTACGCCTGGAATGACTGTTTATAGTGAATTACAGTAATTTTGTGTTGGAATCACCATTATCAAAAAGTCTGAAGCGTTCTAATATAGAAAAAAAAACTTTTGGTGGTAACTAAGTTAAAATTATATTTGAAAATGACTAAAAATAGTTCACAAATTTAATAAAAAGCACAAATCGTTGTTCTGTACTGCCCAATACGGTAAAAGCTATAAAATATTGTCATAGAACCTTTACGAGTTATGAACAAGTTAGGGCTCCGTGCATGAACCCATAAGCCTAGTTCACACCTGGCGAGTACTCGGCCGAGACAGTACAGTGGGCCGAATAGTAACCCGATGTGAACAAAAGAGACAGTACTTGCCTGAGTAACAAGTCGAGGAACTCGGCCGAGTACTCCAACATTTTGGTTGGATGCCCAAGGTTGATCTGAACACCGTATGAACACAAAAAAGTGAACTCGCTCAAAAAATCATCCACAAGGTGTTCACATTGTTCGAGCACGTTATGACTCAGTGCCAGGGGCTGAACTCGGCTCAGAGGGTAGAAACCACTCTTTCCTACTCGCCCGCTGGATTTGCTCGGCCGAGTACTGTGTCTCTTGTTCACATTGGGTTACTACTCGGCCGACTGTACTGCTCGGCCGAGTACTCGCCTGGTGTCAACTAGGCTATAGAGGGTGCGTGGTTTCATACGCGCTTAAAGGAAACCACTGGTCTACAGAGTCATGGGCTTTTGTCATACTCTTGCCGTTTGAGGTTGTGCAGCGCTGCTGTACTGTGAGTGCCCGTGAGGAATGTACTTGTTAAGGGCTAACTATGCAGATTTATTCATCAAATAGTTATTAAAACATGTCACCAATTACGTAGAATATTCGTGTCTCCAATGGGGAGGAGAGATATATAGCCATATTAGCAAATTAGCACAGGCTGGTATTAGACCTCCTTGGACATGCAAAGGACGATTGAACGAGGAAAAAGATGAAGGAAAATCTAGTATGTTTAGAGGGTAGAAATATGTGGAGACCATGCACTGGGTGTTACCACACAGGGTCGACGCGCAAGGTTACAATAAGTTGAAAAAAAAAATAAAATAAAATTGGCACGAACTAAAGACGTACTTCGGGCCGTTACTCCCCATAAAAAAGGATGGGCGAATCTCTTCTAAATGTGGATACTGCAAGATACAATTACTTTTTTCATCTGTGTAGCATTGTCTTAATTTGCACTCAGGTTTCATTGTGTGTAGAAAAATACAAGCTGTTATTTTTCAGGGCTTCTTCGATAAAGGAGCGAAGCATCATAAAGGTCACCATCACAAGAAGCACTACAAAGGCCACTTTAAGAAAGGAAAAAAGGGAATCAAAGGCCACAAGAAAGGCAAAAAAGGTCACAAGCATAAAGGACACAAGCATAAGGTAAAATTTGCTGTTTTTCTATATAAGATGATAACTGCAATTAGTTATTTTCCATTGATGACAACGTACTTTCTTCACCCATCTGAAGACAGTTTTTTAACTTGCCAACAGTAACACCTTTGAAGGCGGATGTCAACATATTTCCGTAGGATGTTGCTATTTTGTCGTGTTTGTCTTTCTATTTGTCTGTCACAAGATAACTCAAAAAGTTATGAACGATTCTTTACGAAATTTACAGGGCTTATTGGGCATGATAACAGTAACATATGATTAACTTTTGGTGGAAACCCGTTATTCTGTTCGTTTTTATATTTTTTATAGTGCAATAACTCAAAAAGTTATGGATGGATTTTCATGAAATTTACATGAGTTGTTAGATTTATAACGACAAGTAAATTGCTAATTTCTGTTAATGATCTGTTTCTTTGTTCGTTTGTTTGTTGCTGTTTTAAACTTTATGCTTGCTAGCACAATATCTCAAAAATTTCTCTATGGATCTTTATGAAATTTACAGGATTTGTTAGTTATGTTTAAAGACATAGATGATTAAATTTTAGGGCAGATCGGTTGGCCAGCTTGGGTGTTTGACTTATGTGTGTCATAATGTTGGTTAGCAGCGTAACTCAAAAAGTTATGAACGGATCTTGAAGAAAATTTTAGAAACTGTTAATACTATCAAAAGACACAGATCAGATTTTGGTGTTGATACATTAATACAAAGAAATCACGGTTTCAGAGCAAATTTGAATTGTTCATTACCGTTGCTTTACTTGGCGGAGATATGCGCTCTCAGAGTGCTGTATTTTAAAATATTGTTAACGGTGTTCTTTAGACTAAAGAAACGCTTGCTTACTTCGAACCTAGTGAATTCCGTAGCCTGAATTGAGCCAAGCCCACTAACCTTACGTCGGTAAGTTTAAGATTGTTTACAAACAGTATCTCTCTCTACGAATACACTACAATCAACAACATTATTCAGCATGCAGAATCAATGAAAATAAAAAGTCAAGGTGCCTTTGATTGGCGATATTAAGATTTCGGGACTTAACTTGATTGGAATTTCGGAGAGCTACGTTGGCTTCTAGCCGCTAAATGGAGTTTCAGGAATTAACACTCTATCTCTTACCCTCCATGTATATATTCGAAACCTCTATGCTATTTCGTAGAATGGGATTTCTAGTCTGCTCAACGTAATTGAGCTGCCTCTAACACCTGCCACGTGATTCCAAGGGGTATTTCAAAGTTCAGGGCAAGTCAAGCGTCAAGGTTTTGATTTCGATGGCCAATTGAGCGTACTGTTAAAGCAGAACATGAAGCTTCGAGAAACAACTATCACAACTGAGGGATTGCTAAGTTTAATTGGTGGAATTCGTGTTACGAAATCCCATACATATATCAAGTGTGATAAAGTTAACGCTATTGTGTATTACGTTTTGCAAAATAGTTTTTAAGAGACGTATCTTACCTTTACTTGGTATTCGATCAGCGATTGTTGGAAATAAGAAATACTTTGTAGAAGATCATTCCATAGTTTGTGTATACTTTAATTTTTTTCATTTTTTTAGACATCAAGAACCTCCTAGAGGCTCCCATATTGCGACGCACTACAGTCAAACATTTCATGCTATATTGCAGCTAAATTCAGTGTTCCTGAGCTCATAGAACAATAGACTCCTGGAGGAAAAAACATGAGTAAAACGCTAAATATTGGGATTTATTATTTTGGTGTTCCAGGGCTTCAAGAGCGTTTATGGCAAGAAAGAATTCGGCAAGAAGAAAAAATTCTACCACGATGACGAAGTCAAGAAACACTTCAAGAAGCACGATGGACATCACAAGCATCATAAGAAGCATAAGGCCGGCCACTTCAAGAAAGGAAGCAAAAAGGTAGGCATATCAAACCTCAGGATAGAAGTAGTCGTTACTAGTGCGATCGCTGCAAGCATAGACTTTGTATTTAGGTTCGAAGCTGTTCATTTTAGGTATCCGTTGTATGCACTCCTGATTAATAAGTACATATATCGAACACATGGAACTCAAAATTGTGAATTAAACAGAAAAATAGAAAACTGCCCGAAAAGATATGGCCTTCTTGTACATAGAGTGCATAACAGGTCGCCAGCTTGCACCCTAATGAAGATATATGCTAAAAAGATAATGGCATCACAATAACAGAATAGCCTTCACTTCAACGCCCATTAATCTTTATATCGATTTTGCAAGGCTCAGATTTCGTTGGTGAAGAGTGAAGAAGTTTCAAATTTGATTGTGAAACATTCTCCATTTTCTAGTATGCCCTTTAAATTCTCAACTTTTTGAAACAGACACATGTAGCAATGATGTCCTTTTTTTTCGTTTCCAGGCTAGCTACATTGCCCCACCAACTCAAATGATTATGTTAATAGTTGCCGTAATATTAAGTCACGTGAGACACGTTTTGATTCAGCGGCTGAAAACCAAACTAGCAATTTAAAATTTCATGGTTGAAGTTGCGGCGCAGGACGTCTTTGAAACAACGTATTAAGGGCGAAAATGTTTCTTTCTCACATAACTGAATGGAGTTGAAAGCTGAGTGATACTCATACGAGAGTGCTTCAGTTAGTTCTAAAAAGTTGAAACAAAATTGGTTTGATTTAAAAATTCTGTTCCTTAGGTCCTCCAAAATAATGTACTGCTCTTTCAAGTATAACATTTAACTCTTTACGTGTCAAGTGACCATACAGAGTTATGTCCATGATTTATTCCTGTGAAAAAAATTTCGAATCGCCCGCTAAGCTGCTAACTGTATTGTATCTGCTTATTCCCGGCACTTATGAATCAAGTAGTGAGGGCAATCTATTATTTAGTCAATTCAATCTAAAATTTCGCTAGGCTTTACCTCAATAACAATTGCCCTTTCAGTAAATCGAAGGCAATTAATTTATCCGATACCCATAGGGGATGACATCTTTTTACAACAGATAACTACCTAAAAATTTACAATTGGGAGCTAGGAGTAAGGCAAAGCTTATGCATGTTGTTTGAAAATGGGCTGCCTGCACCGTATATTGTCCGGTTTATTGTATCATAAGAGCAAGGTGCAGGACGTTTGGTACAAACATGTTAATTTTCGCTGGTTTGAGTTTATCCAAGTTTGCTCTCAGTTCGATCATTGAAAATATGAATTCGGTGAGCAAGGATACATTCTCTGATTGTTCATATTTGAACACTAGCGTAATGAATATTTTAACATAATATTATCTAGAAACTCAGGGTCAGTATATCTCAAAACTATAACGAGCTATCGTCGGCTGATTTGTGACGTAGTAGTAGTGTTAACTCATTGTTTACATATATTGAAATTATGCAATACGTTTCGTGTTCAGGGTCACAAGCACCACGACAAGCATCATAAGAAAGGTCACCATAAGAAGGGCCATCATCATCACCATGACAAAGGCCACAAAAAACATCACGGCCATAAGGGTCACCATAAGCATCACAAGTCTTACGGCCATAAGAAAGGAAGTCATGAACACCATAAGGGACATAAAGGCCACGATGATCACAAAGGACACGATGATCATTGGAAGCATGATGATCATCATGGGCACGATGACCACCATTGGAAGCACGACGATCACCATGGCCATGATGACCACCACTGGAAGCATGATGACCACAAAGGTCACGATGATCACTGGAAGCACGATGACCACAAAGGTCACCACGATCATTGGAAGCATGATGACCATAAGGGTCACGATCATTGGAAGCACGATGACCACAAAGGTCACCACGATCACTGGAAGCACGATGACCACAAAGGTCACCACGATCATTGGAAGCACGATGACCATAAGGGTCACGATCATTGGAAGCACGATGACCACAAAGGTCACCATGATCATTGGAAGCACGATGACCATAAGGGTCACGATGATCATTGGAAGCACGATGATCACAAAGGCCACGACGATCACTGGAAGCACGATGACCATCATGGGCACGATGACCACCATTGGAAGCATGACGATCACCATGGCCATGATGACCACCACTGGAAGCATGATGACCATCATGGGCACGATGACCACCATTGGAAGCATGACGATCACCATGGCCATGATGACCACCACTGGAAGCATGATGACCATCATGGGCACGATGACCACCATTGGAAGCATGATGATCACCACGGATGGCACTAAACGCTTAGATTTTTTAAAATTCTTTTGTATAATATAACGTTGTGTTTGACAAATATTTATGCTCAACAAGTTTAATTGTGATCGTTTTCTTTACCCACCATAGAACCGATAAATGTGTTTTATACACTACTGTGAAGAACGTAAGGGTATGTTGAGATGGACTAATGTCTTCACGTGTGCCCAGGGGAATACTGCGAGGATTCGTGCATGGGGACAAGTAGACAGATGGGATAGAATAAGGAGAACAGAACACAGACAAACAAAAGGAATTTAAAAATCGAGTGAACACAGTATGAACGATATCCAAAAGGCTCAGTGAACGCTAAGAAAAAAAAGGTACCCTATTAAGGGCCAGAGTCCTTTACATGATACTTAGGGAGAACATATAGAAAACGCGCCGCTATGAAATGAGGGTAGAAAAAAGTACTTCAAAGTAACCATTGTTTCCTTTGCTGCTATCTATTCCTTAACAGACTTCTCTAACGAAATGATATATTCTGCATGTAAGCTTGACTGAAGCCAAATGGCATC
The DNA here is from genome assembly GCA_001587735.2 of Parhyale hawaiensis. Taxonomy (NCBI): domain Eukaryota; kingdom Metazoa; phylum Arthropoda; class Malacostraca; order Amphipoda; family Hyalidae; genus Parhyale; species Parhyale hawaiensis. The sequence goes on along the minus strand of LQNS02276481.1, from coordinate 8,338,046 downwards.
TTCCTACCCACATGCCATGAGAGGTTCTGATTCACGTTGTAGTCTCCCTGACCCCAATAATAAAATTGTCGTTATGGATAGCGGTAGATGTGTTCATTGTATGTAGGTGAGGTGACCAGAGTAGCTGAAAGCAGCTTTGTTCTGAATGCTATTTGACTCTGATTGCTGCATGAATATAGTCTCATGCTGAATACTCATTGCAGCGAAGAATGAACGTGCCACACTGGTCTTGGTAGTAACATAAATATTCATATTTGTTGGCGAGGTTGCCCGTGTGAGTTATTAATAACATCTTGTTTACTTTGGATTTTGCTGACAGCCTGCAGCCCTGCGTGGCCCAGAGCAACACGGGATCCGAAGCAATCAGAACTCGTGACAGGAATTGATTGGCTGCCAGGACCATGTGTTCCTGGAAGGTAGCAAGGTTCCAGAAATAGTGTGCTTTTGGTGCTTCGGTTACTCAATGTTGGTCGAATAGGCGCAGGCTATATTTGTCTCGATGTCAGTGTTGGGCACTGGAAATGGAGAAAGTTGTTCGGGTAGAGGCAGAGAATACCATTTCGGGTGTCGGTGCTGCTCACTGGAAACGCAGTATCCCGGTCATTATCTTAGTTGGCATCCACGTTATGAGACTCGAAAGTACACATCCACTACATATATCTATCTGTTATGTACTGTTACACTGTAAATTTTATTTACTTGCCTGGTAGTTTATTTGCTTGTTTGCACACAATCTGTGTCATTCGATATAACATAGGAAAAAATAAACTAAGCGCACAAGTTGGGGGAACCTCCGGACAAAAAATTAAATAAATAAATCTTTCAGGCTTCGTAGCTTGGAATACTAAGGATAGATTGTTAGCAGCTTAGTATTACCTATACTAAAACTCTGTGAACTTTATTTACTTGTTTATTTACATGCTTATTACTTGTTTGTTTGCACTCAATCTATTTTCCCTATGTTACATAGGGAAAAATAAACTGAGCAGCACAGAATTCCACAGGTTCCAGCTAGTAGGGAATAAACTGAGAGGTGATCCGAGACTTCAGAGCAATAATGCTTTAATTCATTTCAGTTCATCATTAATATAGCTGTGAGGCGACTGTATCCTGTATACTTCTCGGTTGTAGTTTTATTTCAGAAAAAAATATTCGTCTCTCTCTCTGTATTTTGGTTGGCACTTGATAAACATCTGACATAACGTAGTTCAATTCACGAATTGAGCAAAAGAAAAAGGGATATCTTGGATAATTGGGTCAAGGGCAGTCTAGTTTAATTAAAGAACTCTGGTAATCTTGCACCTTCGTTTGCTTGTTTGTTTGTCACCATGCACACAATCTTCGGTATTATACATGGAGAATGAACTGAGATGAGCTCGGAGACTGCAAAATGATAATGCTCCGATTTTGTATTCAGTTCGTCATTAGTATAGCTTCGTGACCACTGTATCCTGGATACGCCTCGATAGTACTTTTTTCGGAAAAATATTCGTCTCTCTTTTTAGAACAAAATATACATACCTACCTTTTGTATCAGATACAAGAAAATTCGAGCTTTATTGAGTTCGGGAAGCTGGCGTATCTGTGATACGGCTGGTGACTAATCTCTCGGCCACAGGCCAGGTCTCTTTAGTGTTTATACGCCCGAATTTTTTAAGAATAAATCTCTATGAACCTGCATCGTGGTTTACTGCCAAATGAATTCCACGTGTCCAGTTAGACAGAACAACTTATAAATATATCCAACGGGTCCACTTAGACAAGGGCAGCTTCAGTAATTATTATCAGAAAAAGGCTGGTAGTATAAGATATCATGCATCGAATCTCGGTGTTGTTTGTGATGTTGATGGGGAATTCCCATGGTACAATGCGAAGGTTTCACTGATCTAACTGAAGCGCCTGAAGCCAGACCGAGAACGTTTCACGGGTGTTGCTAGCTTATATAAATATTCCACGGGTCCAATGATACGCGGAGGTCAGCAGTCCTGTGCAGCTGAGCAAGGTCTTTTTTTAATCATTTTTATGCCCCTGGGCTTTTCTGAATGAACGGGTTGGGACCTGGAAAATTTCCACGTGGGGGTGGGCACTATAGGA
>LQNS02276481.1:8321221-8335671 GCA_001587735.2 Parhyale hawaiensis | reverse complement strand
CTCCACTGCAGGGAATTCTGGATATTATTATCAACCAAGAGGATGGACTTAATATATCACACATCGAGTCCCTGTGTTAAAGAATAAGTGCGGTGTTACCATACTGAAATATGAACCTTTCACGGGTCTGTCTGGTAGGCCTTGCAAAGCCGTGAAAGTTTCACGGGTCCAGCTAGTAAAATTAATTTTATGATACGTTTTTGTGGCCTAATGGGTCACGGGCAATCTAGTTAAAACGGCGTGACCTCTATTTATTTACTTGTTTATTTAGTTGCTTATTTATTTACTTTCGTGTTGGCACACTTACCATTTTATTATACGAAGGGAAAATAAACTGAGCCCACAAGTTGGCGGAACCTGCTGGGTACGCATTAGCGTTCATGATTCAGTCGGAGGCGGATACTTAAGGAGTATCAAAACTATACCGACTTCTATATACAGTATATTGAGTACGCAAAAAAATTGAAGTTCTGAAAGCTTAGCCGCGTGACCGGTAGCTAATGCAAACGAAGAATAGCATCAGCCAGCTGTATTTAAAGGTTGAATGAATATCAACATTTGCTATAGTTATAATCAGAAAATTTAAGTCTCCGTTTCCGAGAGGAACGATATCACAGGGGAAAGAGCAAGGGACATATAGCATGTCGATGGAACGGAGTACCCATGCACGAAGGTGTTCCCACACAGGATCAACGCGCATGGGACCAGAATAAAGCGTAGAGCAAGTAGGAGTATGAAATCGGGAAGGTAGCAACGTGGGCACGAAAGACAGACGTCCTGAAGGCATAGCTAATGGCTAAGGTAACCTACATAAGCCCCCTGTGGTTGCCGAGCCCTGTAACATAGGATGGGCGAACCTAACTAACCTAACCCTATGGCCAATCCTATGCCCCCTGAGGGGTCAACATTAGTTATAAGACAGGAAGAATATATAGTGCTGAAGATTTAATGGGACTATTTGAATGTGGGCATTAGTGATGGGGGGGGGGGGGCACGAGCTTGGCTGTATAAACGTGTACGCTTTATGTAAAGGTGGTACGAGAAATGTACCTGGACAATATTATATAAGTACATCTTGGGTCGCACTGTACTGATGTCCTGAAGGCCTAGCTAATGGCTAAGTTAACTTATACTGTATAAGCTCCCTGGGATCGCTACTCAGCACAACATATATAATGGGCGAGCCTAACTAACCAATCCCAATGGCCTATAGCCCCTCCTATGCCTACTAAGGGTACTCGACTTTCAAGTATTTCGAAACTAATATTCGCCCTTTTGCTGGCAAGAAGGAAATTTTGTCATCGCAAATTCATGATGGCACAGCATTCTTTCACTCAGTCAACCGTAAAGGTATGAGGCACATTTTGCAGCAAAACCCGTACCGCATGTACAGGTATATAAATTAAGAACTATAGACAGCTTCAAAACGAAACTCTTACCGTTATTTTTGAAGACTGGGTACTCTAGTTAGTGAATAAGTAGTAGAGCATGAATCTTACCAGTTTCCGCTATATTGAAGATTGAAAAAATATGACATACACCAAAGCGCGATGAAAAATTTATAGGTTTATTCAATTGTTCGCAAAGTAAAAAGGTAAAGTCAATTTTGATTGCACCCTTCACTGGGAAATCCACTCGTACTGGTTCGTGTGGCTGACATAGACCAACTGGCCCCAGAGGAGTAAGTGTAGCTGCAGCCGACTACTAGTCGCTAAGAACTATGGCACCGAAACGGAAAGTTCAACAACAAGCCTAGGGCAGGTACCCCTTAGTATAGCTATGCGCGGTACATATTTGTTTCTTTGTGTCACGTTCTGGTGAAAACCGAAATAGACCAGGACAAGAACCACCGACTAGTTCGGAATCTAACATTCTCCAAACGAAATCAGCGCATCAACTGCAGCTCGTGTAATCCTCTTAAGGACCTCGAGAGCGTATAATTTTCGAGTTATTCTACTAACAAACATTCAGACAAACATTAGTTAAGCACACATGCAAATTAGCCGATCATTACCATAATTTGATCATTTATGTCTTTCGTCATTGTTAAAAAATTCCTGTAAATTTCTTGAGGATGAGTTTGTAAACATTTCTGTTATTTTGCTAACAAAAAAACGGCAAATATAGAACAAAAACGAACAGGCAGATTGTCAGAAAAATTTGATCATTTGCTCTTTGTGTTATGCCAAACAACGCATGTAAATTTCACAAATATCCGTCCAACACTTTTTAAGTTATAGCCTTAATAAAAAGGGACCGACAAACAACCAAACAACGGATCTTCACCAAAAGGTAATCATTTGTTCCTCCTAACATACCTAACAATCCCTGTAAATTTCACCAACACCCGTCCATAAGTTTTTGAGTTATCTTGGTGACAGACAGTCAGTAAAACACTAAACTCGATAAAAACATCACATCCTATAGGCGGAGGTAATAACTTGAGCTCTCATGAACGCACACAGACCGCAGCATAGCACAGCTTCCAAAAACAAAGGTCTAAGAAGCACTAACCTCCATACAGGCACTGCCCAACACTGGGCGTGGACATAAGAGTTACATTGCAGTAGCTTACCACAAATACGCAAGTCTTCAGTAGCGCGCTTTTTGTGGAAATTTCTTGCGGTAATATCGCCTAGTATATTAATCACTATGAAACTTATTATTCAGATGCATTCACCGGGCAATGAATTTACTAGGTTTTGACTTTGCCAGTCAAAAAATGTACTTTAGGCGATGAATTACCAGTCTATAAATTTATTAGGCAATAAATTTATTTTGCGATAAGTGTGCCAAACAATGAATTTTACCATCGATGAATTTACCAAAGGCGATGAATTTAGGCGAGTTTTGAATTTACCCGACGGTAAAATTATCAAACAATTAGAATGCCTCGAGGCGTAAGACCATCACCTGTGATGGGGAGTAAATTCAACGCCGTTAATTTTTATGGCCTTCTTACTCTAGAGTTTTGACATTTTTTCCATCTCAGTCAACCCACCGGACTGTCTGAAAAAGTTTATGATAATGGCTTAACTCTTTCTGCCTCTTTTTGGGCGGAGTTACTGATTCAACGCCGTCATTTATGATGGCCAGTTCACTGAAGATTATTCCACTTTTCACATCTCAGTCAACTCACCTGACTGCCTAAAAAATTATTATTATTCAATCAACGCCTTCTGCCTCTTTTTGGGTGGACAGACAACAAAATTCATCGCTGTAATTTTTGATGGCCATCTAATTTCAGTTTTTTCCTGCATTGATCACAGCTAGGTCAACCCGCCAGACTCGCTGCAAAACATAATAAAAATTGTTCAACTCCTTGTTTTTGGCGGACAGACGAACATATATATATATATATACAAAGTTAAATCTTCAGCGAAAACATTATCACTTCTCTCACTTCGTTCGCGGGTGGTAATGCATTTACTGAAATGAATATACTTGTTACTAGCCAGCGTTGGCAATTTAATGTTGGGCCGTATGATACAAAGGCCGTAGTGGCCCATATCACAGCCCAATCACAGAGGAATTTTACATTCCTTTGTGACATAAAAGGCGATAGCGGAGAAAACTACATATAAATAGATCTCTAAAACTACTAAGTTTCTATAAACTCCCAAGTTATCCAAATGTGCTTCAAATTTAACTCAAATTCACTAAGGCGAACGTCTTCGTCGTTCTTGTTGGCCTCTCTACGCAATATTTTATTTTAGCTAAGGCTTCATTTCCATAATGAGAATTATTCGTCACCAAATGTGCTTGTATTGAGATTCCCACAGTACGTAGAGCTTCAATGTAGAGTAATAGCTTTGTATTCATATCCTAGTACGTGAGGTGGTGCTATAATTCGTCCATTTCTCCCCCGTCTAAGCGGAAGCTGAAATTCCTGTAGGGAATTCCTTCATATTAAGCCTAATGCACTCCTCTGCGAGCGTTATGGAGGTCGGAATAGAATAAAATATTGATGCAGAGGAAAGTCCATTGCTGGAATGTCGGCTTAGAATATCAACGTGCTGCAGTCCATGGTCTTCGTCTTGCAGCAGTACAACTACTATAGATATCACCCAGTAGTTGCAATGTAAAGGATAAAGCAACTTCTCGGATATTGTTATGAGGGTATTTATATACTGCGTATCTGATACTCAGAAAGTTGACTCAGTGCTGTAATACGTACGTAAAACTTGGGTATTATTATCAAGCATGTCTTGCTACAGGAGCTACGGCAATGCGATGATATGGCTGTCCTGTTAATTTACGCGGTGTATAGAGGCACTGGGAAAATAAATAGATCACCAATGTATTTTAATATTTTGAAGTCATATTTACTGTAGAGTCGAATGAATGTGTATGCATGACACAAGTTGTGGTACTACTTTTATATTTTTTCTGTGTACAAGCTGGTTTTGTAGATAAATTAAAGGAACAATCGAGGAGGAAACAATCAGCATAAATTAGTATTGGCGTAACTGGTTTACTAGGAGATAACAAGCATCATAAATCAGCTTCAAAGAAGTGGTTCCATATATAAAAAGAGGGCCGCCATTGCAATTTCAGGGTTTTTTAAGATAAAAACTACGATGTACTTCCTAAAGCGTTACTTTTATAGTGATTCCCGGGAAGCCATTTACGAGGAACGCAAACAGTATCATAAGAACTACGTTCTCCTACTTAACCGATCGTAGTCACGCCTATTTTTTCTTTTTTCACTTTGTTTACTCAATTGAAGGTTCACCAAAACATCACCTAAACGTTAGCCATGCTTGCTGGCTTAGAAAATGCCCCTAGTAGAGTTTTGAGTACCTCCTAATGCTTGGAGTAAATTGGAAAGTTGAGCCCATTCTGCTGTTTTATTAAATCGTCGACGCAACACAGCCGGCTGTTATGAATAACGAGCGTACGACAGAAGTGTATCGTGTGAGCCCATCATATGCCGGGACCACACTGTGTATTTGCATGTGCAAATTGATGTGAGGATGTGCAACGCATATGACGTTCATGCTACCGTATCTATGCTACCGACTTTAAATATATACCGGGACTGAATGATAGCTACACATCCTCGCATGAAGTTGTGAGAGCGAATAGCTAGTGTGAGGTCACCTTAACTCACATGGTGTATTTTAAATGCTGCACAAATAACACCATCAACAATAACACGGTAAATGGATTCAGTGCGAGTACCAGCAATAACACGAGGACGAGAGCCCGAAAGAAACAAACATATGCAATTTTTATCGGCAAGTAAAACTTAAACGAAAACAAGCCGTAAAATCTTGACGACGATTAAAAAATAACTAGAGCACTCCGAGAGCGCATACCTCCGCCAAGCGAGGCAACAGTAACGAAAAATTTAATTCAGCTTTGAAACCCTGCTTTTCTTTGTATCAACTCCAAAATCTAATCATTCGTGCTTTTTGATGGTATTAACAGTTTGTGCAATTTTCGTGAAAATCCGTTCCTAACTTTTTGAGTCATGCTGCTAACAAACATTATGATATAAATGAGTCAAACAAATAAACGAACAAACCGATCTGCACCAAAATGAAATAATTCATGTCTTTAAACATTACTAACAACTCCCATCAATTTCATAAAGATCCATTTTCATTTTTTAAGTTATTGTGCAAATAAACATAAAATTAAAATAGTGACAAACGAACGAACGAACCAACAAATCCCTGTAAAAATTTTTTTAGTCATTTATTCTTCGTTACATACCTAACAACTCATGTAAATTTCATCAAAATCCGTCCATAACTTTTTGAGTTATGGCCTTAAGAAAAATTTAGCAGACAAACAAACGGATGGACAGATCTTCACCAAAAGTTAATCATCTCATCCTCCTAACATACAGAACAATCTCTGCAAATTTCATCAAAATCAGTTTATAACGTTTTGAGTTATCTGGGTGACAGACAGACAGAATAACAGACAGACAGACAAAGCCGACGAAAACATAACCTCCTTGGCGGAGGTAACAAGAGATATCAGCGCAAGCACAAATAGCTGTGATAAAACGCTAACAGACAAATTACAACGCTAGCACACAAATTACAACGCAAAATGATACTGACTCATACAACAGAGATATGCAGCAGCACAAATTGGCGCTAACATATGCAACAACAATAGCAACAACACAAATTGGTGCTAGCACATACAACAGTAATAGCAGCAACACAAATTGGCACTAGCGGATATAACAGCAATAACAGCAGCAGCAGCACACAGTTGCACCAACACATGCAACATCACATTAGCAGCAGCAGCACACATTGGCACTACCACATGCAATAGCATTAGCAGCAGCGCACATTGGCACTAACACATATAACAGCAATAAGAGCAGCTCACAGCGGCACTAACTCATACAACAGCAATAACAGCAGCTCACATTGGCACTAACACATGCAACAGCAATAGCAGCAGCTCACATTGGCACTAACACATACAACAGCAATAACAGCAGCTCATGTTGGAACTAACACATACAACAGCAATAACTGCAGCTTACATTAGCACCAATACTTAAAACAGCAATAACAGTAGCTCACATTGGCACTAACCCATACAACAGCAATAGCAGTAGCTCACATTGGCACTAACACATAAACACATACAACAGCAATAGCAGCAGTACACATTAGCACTAAAACATACAACAGCAATAGCAGCAGTTCACACATTGGCACTAATAGTCTTGCAGCCAAAGGGGCAATTTTGGGGAAACCAAGTTTTTGACTGATTAAGTTTTTTTCTTTGCAGATTCTGATAGTTTAAACTTCATATGTCTCGTACGCGGAGCACCTCTAGTCTCTCTCGTGTGGTAGGCCATGAAAGGGGCCGTCCACTCAAATGTCTTTCTCTATCCTTTGCGCCTTTCTCCTGCGCAGTGGTGGTGCACTGTGCCAACTTCTTCCACATGTATATGACGGAGGAGACGATTAACTTTTGGTGAAGATATGTTCATCCGTTTGGTGAAGATATGTTCATCCGTATGCCTGCCTCATTTTTCTCAATGCCATAACTAAAAAAGTAATGGATGAATTTTTCTGAAATTAACTTGAATTGTTTGGGTATATAACAAAGAGTAGATGACCAAGTTTTGGTAATGATCCGTTTGTTCGTTCGTTTGTCACTATTTTTTAATTTTATGCTTGTTAGCCCAATAACTCAAAAAATACTGAATGGGTCTTTATGAATTTCATATAGGATGTTAGTAATCTTAAAAGACATAAATGGTTGAATTTTGTTGCAGATCGGTGAGTTCGTTTATATGTTCGACTCATGTTTGTCTTAACGTTTGTTAGCAGCATAACTCAAAAAGTTATGAATGGATCTTCAAGAAAATTTCACGAGCTGTTATTACTATCAAAAGGCGCAAATGATTGAAGTTAGGAGTTTATACAAAGAAAATTATGGTTTCAGAGCCAATTAGAAATTTTTGCTACCGTTGCCTAACTTAGCGGAGGTATGTGCTCTCAGTGTGCTTTAGTTAACATTATAAACAACCGGAATCAACAAAGAAAAAAAAAACTTAATCAAAACATGGTTGACCTCTTCAGCTTCCGGACTATAACACATAACACAGCAATAGCAGCAGCACAAATTGGCACTAACACATACAGCACCTCAAACCAAGCATCACACAACTCGCAGGCAACANTCTATAGATACCACCCAGTAGTTGCAATGTAAAGGATATAGCAACGCTTCGGATATTGTTATGAGGGTGTGTGTATATGTTGCGCGCGTTTGGTGGACTTGCGCGATCGATCGATCGCGCAAATCCACCAAACGCGCACAACATATATACTGCGTATCAGATGCTTAGAAAGTTGACTCAGTGCTCTAATACGTACGTCAGACTTGAGTGTTATTATCAGGCATGTCTTGCTACAAGAGCTACGGCAATGCGATGATATGGCTGTAATGCTAATTTACGCGGTGTATAGAGACACGAGGGAAATAAATAGATCACCAATGCATTTTAATATTTTGAAGTCGGATGCATGTGTATGACACAAGTTATGGTACTACTTTTCTATTCTTTTGTTCTTTCTGTCAGCTGGTTTTGTAGCTAAATTAAAGGAAGAATCGAGGAGCAAACAATCAGCGTAAACCAGTGCTGGCGTAACTGATTTACTTGGAGATGACAAGCATCATAAATCAGTTTCAAAGAAATGGTTCCATATCTAAAAAAAATACAGCCATTGTAATTTCAGGGTTTTAGAGATGAAAACTACGGTACTTCCTAAAACATTACTTTTATAGTGATTCCCGGGAAGCCATTTACGAGGAACGCAAACAGTATCATTAGAATTACGTTCAATGGCCGTGTTCTCATACTTAACCGATCGTAGTCACGTCTATTTTTTTCTTGTTTCACTTTGTTTACTCAATTGTAAGTTCACCAAAAGATTACCTAAACGTCAGCTAAGCTTGCTGGAGTAGGAAATGCCACTAGTAGAGTTTTGAGTACCTCCTAATGCTTGAAGTAAATTGGAAATTACAAAGTTGAGCCCATTCTACTCTTTAATTATATCGTCGACCTAACACATCCGGCCGGTGCGAATTGCGAGCGTACGACAGAAGGGTATCGCGTGAGCCCATCTTATGCCGGGGTAACACTGTGCATTTGCATGTGCAAATTGATGCGAGGATGTACAGCGCGCATGACGTTCATGCTATGCTACCGACTTTAAATATATAACGGGACTGAATGATAGCTATACATCCTCGTATGAAGTTGCACGAGCGAATGCTTAGTGTGAGGTTATCTTAACTCACACGGTGTATTTAATTGCTGAACAAATAACTCCATCAACAATAACACGGTAAATGGCTTCAGTGTGAATAGCAGCAGTAACACGATGACGGGAGCAAGAAAGAAACAAGCATAAGCAATGTTTATTGGCTATCGGGTGTAAGCGCAAATGAAAATTACACGAAAAACAAACCGTAAAAATCTTGACGACCACAAAAACTAATTAAAGCACTCCGAGAGCACATACCACCGCCAAGCGAGGCAACGGTTACGAAAAAATTCAATTTAGCATTGAAACCTTTGTATCTACTCCAAAATCTAATCATATAATCATCCGTTCATAACTTTTTGAGTTATGCTGCTAACAAACACGATGACAAACATGAGTCAAACATACAAACAAGCAAACAGATCTGTACGAAAATAAATCTTTCATGTCTTTAAACATTACTAACAACACCTATAAATTTCATAAAGATCCATTAATCATTTTTAAGTTATTGTGCTGACAAGCATAAAATTAAAACAGTGAAAAACAAACGGAGGAACCAACAAATCCCCCAAAAATTTGGTCATTACTCTTCGTTATATACCTAACAACACATCTAAATTTCATCAAAATCCGTCTATAACTTTTTGAGTTATGGCATTGAAGAAAATGAGGCAGACAAACAAACAAACGGTTGGACGGATCTTCACCAAAAGTTAATCATTTGTCCCTCCTAACATACCTAACAATCTGCAAATTTGATCAAAATCCGTCCATAACTTTTTGAGTTATCTTGGTGACAGACAGAATAACAGACCGACAAAGCCGACCAAAACATAACCTCCTTGGCGGAGATAACAACAGATATCAGCGCAAGCAAAAATAGCTCTGATAAAATGCCGGCAGCACAAACCAAAAGTTACACAAATAACAACGCAAAATGATACTGACACATACAACGGCAATAGCAGCAGCAGCACACTTTGGCACTAACACATACAACAGCAATAGTAGCAGCACAAATCGCACTAACACATACAACAGCAATAGCAGCAGCAGAAATCGCACTAACACATACAACAGCAATAGTAGCAGCACACATTGGCACTAACAGTTTGGCAGCCAAAGGGGCAAATTTGGCTAAACCAAGTTTTGACTGATTAAGTTTTTTCTTTGCAGATTCGTTAAGTTTAGAATCTATATAATGTCGCCTGGGTGGGTGAGGAGCTCTCACCCTTGAGCAATTTTCCATAAACACGAAAATCCAATGTGGCCGCTGTGCGATGGAGATAATATTTGGAATACCCATAACCTTTTTAATATTTACAATAGAAACCTGTTCTTGGTGTCTATACTTAGGTTTTAAGGTATAAGGATTGCAGTCAGATGTGTGTTTTCCTTGTTTGGTGATTACAAACATCTTAAACATGATGTAGTATTTTTTTTCTTATTTATCAGATATCTCGGAAATGTTTTTATGGGCTATCCAGCATGCATACATTTTTATGCTTAATTACTTGAGATAATATTCCAGTGACGTAAGAATATTCCAATTTCTGCTGAGGATTATATATTTCTTCATGTATGTAATATACTACTTCTATAGACATGAACAGATAAGTGTGAAATACATTATGACATACATTAGGGTAGCGTGGGAATCCAATGGAATATACACTTGCAGTTGTCGAGGAGATAATTCCTCTCGTTTTCTTTGCTGCAGAGCATGTGAACTACGCACGATCAGCCTCATGGTACATGAGAAGCGTGTTTAATCTACCCAGTGGATTACTGCAACAGATGTTCAGAGACCAACATTCCATGCACCACATTCCTGGTCCATTTAATAGCACTGCGCTATGACCGCAGCAGGCACTACATCATTGGCATCACTTTGAAAACCAAAGCTGTATGGACACGGGCCCACGTTCATCTAACATACCTTCTCAAATCCTCTAAATAGCCTGAACGATGTACGCAATGACCAACACATGTCCATAAGTCACTCCATGCCAACGACTCGCAAGCACATGAAGGTTGGCGAGTACAAGATCGTTGACATGGAGGCAACTTATACGACAGCAATGAGTCTGCAGAACACCTCAAGAGAACTTGAACATTAAAATTTCATATCCTATGAATTATCACTTATGTTAACTACATTCTTTAGCGATCATGGAGACGAGCTTGACAAACTCCAAGTGCTACGGGATAACGCTTGCAAAGTGGAAATCGCTCAAAGAAAATCAACCTAGGCCCCTGGGTGCCACTGTACTGGATGAACGTGCCATTCTGTGGGTCGCTCCATGGCCGCCGAGTGGCACAGTTGGCCAAGACTACCTACCTGAAAAAAGTTCGGATGCACACTCACAAGCGCTTGAAGCAGGTTGATGTGTTGCTGATGCTTGATTGCTATACACAGAGCAGCAGAAAAGCTGCAATAATATCGTCCAAGGAGAACAAATCCAGCAGAGTGTACAGGCTGACCAACATAATTCGTCTTCTAGTTGGGTCCGTTGTTCTGACCGTGTCAAAGAACAATAATTGCTCAGCTGTTTGCCATCAATATTAATTATCTTAAGATTCATATCCATGTATTTTGGAGAAAACTAAAATCTGTGACAATGGATCCGATTCCCTATGAAATGAACTGTGGATAAATAATACAGCGACATGATATGTCAGCAAGCCTGGAAGAAGATGACACCATCATAATAAGGCAGGTCTCCCGAGGTATGAAAGAAACTGTCCTGGTTGTGGCAGATGATTTTGATGTATTTTCGCTTCTGCTGTATTAGTGGAAGAGAGTCGAGATCTCTTGCACAGTATTCATGACTTCCCTTATCGAAGGGAGATGCTTCTCGGACATGAATGCGTCTGAGAAGACCGGCCAACAAATCATACTACCAGACATGTTATCAGCCTAAGCTCGCACTGGATCCCACACTGTCCCATCGCCTCGCGGCATTGGCATGATCACAGGCCCGAGGGTGTTCAAAAGCCAGACTTGGGGGTGCTTGATCAATTGGATCTATTTACAGCCATTGACACCAGTTGGTGAAAACGGGTTTATAACATTTCTCCTTGTATGTTATTGCATAAGAAGCTACCAGTCTCTCACTGACGTTCGCCAGAAGATTTGGATCATGAATATTGCCCAAAGACGAGCTTGTGCCCCACAGCTGACGTCATTACTGCTACTGACGAGGCTGCCAGAGGAGAAAATCCTTCGAGTTGAGTCACAGGAATCAATCTGGCGACACGCATTAGGCCCCCATTCACCTGACCTTCCTGTAATATCAAATGAATAGTCAAGACGCCTAATAACGGACATTTTCCATTCAGCAACTGTTTCTGAGGGGTTGCTATGATACCCCAGGAACTGGTTCAAGTCATCAAGTGCTCCTGTCAAGCGGAAAGACTCTACAGAGCACAACGTAGTAGCTGCCAAAATGCCAGTCTCCGACGCAGCTCTTTCTGGACATGAAAAGGCGAGGCTTTCTGTCAGAACACGAAGTTTTCCTTTGATCCTGAAGTTAACCGATATACTCTGACTGACATGTAAATACCACAGTGTTCAAGATCTCAAGCGTTGATCTTTCAAAAACTTTTGATGCATGTTGATAATGGGGACTCAGTGGAACGCATACTACGCCGAATTTCTAGTGATAATTTTGAAAAATACCAGTTTCATATGTAGGATCTGGACAGCTACAATGGGAATAAATGTGACGTTTAAAATATTTTAGCCATTTAGGTTCACTTAGTTTATATAAAAATCATCTTACTGAAATCTTTGATCGTGAAAACCTAGGTATAAACACCAAAATCAAGTTTCTATTGCAAATTTTAACAGTCATCAAGATGACTCAAAAAGTTATGAACCGATTTAGACGAAATTTACAGGGATTGTTAGGTATGTTAAGAGGAACAGATGATTAACTTTTGGTGAAGATATGTGCATCCGTTTGTTTGTTTGTTTGTTTGTCTGCCTCATTTTTCTCATGCCATAACACAAAAAGTTAGGGATGGATTTTTATGAAATTAACATGAGTTGGTAGGTATATAACAAAGAGTGGATGATCAAGTTTTGGCAATGATCCGTTTGTTCGTTCATTTTCGCTGTTTTTAATTTTGTGTTTGTTAGCACAATAACTAAAAAAATAATGAATGGATCGTTATGAAATTCATAGGGGAAACAAGTAATGTTAAAAGATTTAAATGATTAAATTTTGGTGTAGATCGGTTTGCTCGTTTATATGTTTATCTAAACGTTTGTTAGCAGTATAACTCAAAAAGTTATGGACGCATCTTCAAGAAAATTGCACAAGCTGTTATTACTATCAAAAGGCACAAATGATTAGATTTTGGAGTTTATACAAAGAAAATTAGGATTTCAGAGCCAAGTTGATTTTTTTGCTACCGTTGCTTCGCTTGGCGGAGGTATGCACTCTTAGAGTGCTCTAATTAACCTTATAAACAACCGGAATCTACAAAGAAAAAAACTTAATCAATCAAAACATGGTTGTCCTCTGCGGCTTCCAGGCTATAACACAAAACGGCAATAGCAGCAGCACACATTGGCGTTACACATACAACAGCAGCACAAATTGGGACTAACATATACAGCACTTCAAATCAATCATCACACAACTCGCAACACAAATTAGCACAAACACACAGACCCAGCAGCTGCACCAGCGCTTCACGGTCCGTTTTCATCTTCCTCTTTCACTTTCCACGGAGCCTCGCTCGCCCGATGTCGTCTGAAAGTGAGAGCAGCGGCGGACGTTTTTTTACGATTCGCCGAATTTTCTGCCGCGATGCGAGTACGTGACATGTCGAAGTGGGGGGGGGGGAGTGGGAATGGGACGGTGGGGTGAGACTCGGACGTTGGTGGTGGGGGAGAAATGCGGTGAAGGAGTGAGGAGCGCAACCCCTCCCCCCCGCCGTCCTCCACACCCCAATCTCTGAGCTGCTGGTGTTGCTGTTGTTTCTGCAAGAGCTAATCTCTGAGCTGCTGGTGTTGCTGTTGTTTCTGCAAGAGCTAACCTCTGAGATGCTGGTGTTGCTGTTGTTTCTGCAAGAGCTAATCTCTGAGCTGCTGGTGTTGCTGTTGTTTCTGCAAGAGCTAATCTCTGAGCTGCTGGTGTTGCTGTTGTTTCTGCAAGAGCTAATCTCTGAGATGCTGGTGTTGCTGTTGTTTCTGCAAGAGCTAATCTCTGAGCTGCTGGTGCTGCTGTTGTTTCTGTAAGAGCTTTAACGTGTGTTGCCTAGCTTGGCCTACAATATTTGAATCCTACTCTCTTGAATGATGTTTGTGATATTAATCTATAAATTCTATTGGCCCGGGTTGCTCACATTATTGCATGTACTTACGAGGTTACATATTTGTTGAGATTGTCGGTCTGTTTTTCTATTACCGTGATAACTCAAAAGTTATGGGTGCAGTTTTTTATGAAATTTACAGGAATTTGGAGGTATGTTAGGAGTAATAGACGATTTAGTTTTGGTGAAAATCTGTTCGAACAGTTTGTTTATTTCTCAATCTTTTTTTTTTCTGGTAGCATAACGCAAAAAGTTTTGGACGGATCTCTATGCAATTTTCAGGACTAATTGTTGGGTTGTTACCAGGAGCAAAAGACCAAAGTTTTGTGCTGATCTTTTTGCTTGTTAAAACGTTTTCAGCAA
>LQNS02276481.1:8286420-8320671 GCA_001587735.2 Parhyale hawaiensis | reverse complement strand
CTCTATATCCTACTAACATAATGGCAATAGCTCATAGAGTGCCGGGGCGTATGTTCCGGTGTCTCTTTGGGAATGGGCCTATTGGTTCGTCTACTGCTGCCTATCTAATCTAATCTAATCTACTTAAAAAGTTATGGACTGATTTTCATAAAACTTGAAGGAATTGCTATACGTTTTCATAGGCATAAACGGCCAAACTTTAGTGTTGATCGGTTCGTACGTTTGTGTGTTTGACTATTTGTCATTGAAATGTCTGTCAGCGTAACTCAAAAAGTTACGGACAGTTATTTAAGAAAATTACAGAAGCTGTTGTTACTGTCAATAGGAACAAATTATGAAAGTTTAGTGATGATAAAGAGGAACGCGTAATTTCAGGACAAATTTGCACTCTCGGTTGAAACTGCCATGCTTGGCGGAGGCATGCGCTTCCAGAGTGCTCTAGTTCATAAATATTTTGGTATTGGTTTTCAGATCATTAAAGTTCCGCACTGTTTTTTTAGCCAGTCTGGGTGAAAGTTTTTGTTTCTCCCTCGTTCTTTGCAGTTTTAACTCTACGTAGCTTTTCATCTTTTTTCATATGCCCAGAACGATTAAGTCAAAGACTATTAATCGTCTGTCTCGATATGGCCTTAATTATAACCCTTGCAATTTCTCATGCATCGATAATTTGCAATCATAAAAAATGCTTAACTCTTTCTTTTTTACTGTTTTGATTTATCGGCGATCAGTGTGAAACGATAATATTTAATATTATAAATAGACGATATTATACCATAATAGCATAGAAATTGTGTCACAATCCAACAGAATAGTATACATTCTCCGCCAACGAGTTAGTTTACTTACAAAAACTATTAAAGTGGATATCAGTAAATCTGAGCGTTGTGTATTGTTTCATTTTTCCATTTGTGGAGTCTCACAAGACACTGCGCTTGGTCCAATACTCTTCCTCATCATGATAAATGACATGGGGCATCAATGCAAGTTTGCCATTCCGTCATCGTTCGCTGATGACACACTGATATTAGCAGCGGTACAATCAACACTGGACGTACGGAACGTGCAACTAGACCTAACCAACATCTTTCACTGGACATCGGTTAACAACATGACCTTCAACGAATCAAAATTGAACTTTTACGATACGGAAAGAACTTCTCCCTTACTGAATCCACGTCCTACACGACGAGAGATGGGAGCGATATCGAGAGGAAGCAAATTTTAAGGGATCTAGGGGTGAGAATACAAGATAATACCACTTTTGAAGATCACGTGGCTTGAGTTGTCACTATAGGCAAGAAGTGGAGCGGATGGGTGCTCGAACTTTCTCTTCACGAGAGGCAGACACAATGCTCACCTTATGGAAACAACTGATACTGACAAGGATGGAATACTGTTCACCTCTTCGGATGCCAAGCAAACGGAAAGACTTAGAGCGCCTCGAGGCTATCCAGACATCGTTCACTGCAAAAATCCGAGGAATGAAAGATTTCTCAATTCAAAGGAGATTCGAGCACTGTACGATCATAATTATATGTTAGGAAAATTCTAGATGGAATTGCTGTCAACGCCAATGGCGAATCCAGGCCAGCAACTCAGGCCGTATTGGTCGCACTTGTGAGATGCGCATTCCGATCAAAACTGGTGGTGATGCGATAGCCACAAAGTATTCTAATAGTTTCGTGGTCCGAGCGGCGAGATTATTCAACAAACTGCCTCGTCACATCCGAAATGTCACCGGTACAGAGACTGCGAAATTTAAAAACTTACTGGACGCAAACTTACTGAAAGTGCCTGATAAACCTGCGGTAAGAGGCTACGTGAACTGTGGGGATAACTCACTTTTAGCCAACCCGCTGGTCACGGACTGCAGCATCACCTCTGCGCACGATGGGTGGCGTGCATAACGTCACCTGGACCTCGTCCGAAGTATCATCAAAGGTATTACAGATTTTGAAGAAATAATTTCCGGTTGCCACACTATTATTACATTTTGTTTGAGAATAGCCCTGCAAGTTTGAACTGAACTATACGTTGTTGCGAATTGACTGAATGATTCAAATGTAAAAAAGAAACGTAAGTTGCAAATAATTTCGGGCTTGACTGGATTCAAGGTGATGATAAAATTTCTCAAAGTGAGCCGAAGCCTAAAAGTATATGACTTTTATATAGGAATAGGCTTCTTGATCCGTCTATCATCCAAAAGGAAAGATAATGAAAAATATGTATATATCTCTTGATTGATACGGCACAGATGTTGAAATTATCGCAGTAAACAACCATGATTTTGGTCGAATATGGACATACATCATAAGTAGTCAACGGCATTAGTTTGGTGCTTTCCAACTTTAATAGATGAGCTACTTCCAAGATTCCAGCCATAATTATGGAAGGAAAGTTGTCCATGAAAATGCTGAATCAAGATTTACAAATTCGACGCCGTCATCTTTGATGGCCAGATATATCTAGATCTTTAACATTTTTCACATCTCACTCAATCCGCCTGCCTGCCTGAAAAAATTGTGATGAAGGCTCAACTCCTTCTGCCCCTTTTTTGGTTTTTGGTGGATAGACAAACAAGCATACAACCGTAAAAGAAACCAAAACGCCTCGAGTGCAAGACCACAACCCGCGGTCAGGGGAGGGGACAAATTTCAACGCCGCCATTCTTTATGGCCTGCTGACCTTAGAGCTTTGAGAGCTTTAGCATTTTTCACATCTAGGTCAACCCAGCTGACTCCTGGCAAGAAAATTACGAACATTGCTAACTCCTTCTCCCTCTTTTTGGGCGGAGACACAAATATATTCAAATCTTCTACGAAAACATTATCACCTCTTCGCTCGCCGGTGATAAACATTCATAATGAGCTCTAATATGAGTACAAGCTCACCACCCATAATCACCGATGTTTCCGCAGAAAAGTTTTGATTTTCATGCGACAAATTAATCACAAGAGAGCATAAGAGATTACGATTTCTGTCCTGGGATGAACTCAATGGCTAATAGATAATTCGACAAGTAGGCTAACCACAGCATATCCAATCAAGCAATTTCTGTAGCCCCCATGTGGGCTACTGCTCACGCGCACTTGATTAGCACATGAAAAACGTTCAGAGAAACAAACAAGGTGCCATGCAGGGTAATTATATATATATATCCCATGATTTAGTTGCAGCAACAGCGGGCAGACACGAAGCAATGAGAGAATTATTAGGACTAATATTTTAGTGGGCAATTAGTTTGATTCTCTGGATCAGCTCCATTGAAATTAAATTGCGGGTTAAACTAAAATATAATAATTAAATTGGTGGGTTTCACCAAAGTTATTATGTAGTTAAGAGTACAAGAGAGCGATGTACATTTATGAGTATACCCTACATAACTTACACATGTAATATTAAATGATACTAACTCATGATTGAATAAGAAATATAGACAGCAAACAAAAAACAATGTTGTCCGATTACAAAGATTTTGGATGTGGTGGTCAAAAAGACTCAGACAACTCTTGCTTCACTGAATTAGTATGAAACGCCAGTATGCTCGTTCTCAAAATTTTAGTGCTACTATGTAAATTGACATCATTTTTGTATGTCCTTCCAACATGAACTATCTTGCAAGTCGGACTGCTCTTTTACCCTTAAACTTAACCTTCAGTTAACGCGGGGTAAATCACGTGTTTCAATATAATGTTTCACAGAGGAAAGGTACACTGATTATACATACCAGCACCCAAAAGTTTCAACGACGATCGCCGGGTTCAAGATATTCCCAGTTTCATTACAAATCAACGCTTTTATACTGATTTCTAATCTTAGCTTCTGGTCAGAGGCAATTTTTATTAGTTCAGACAACAGTTCATTTACTACAGATAGTTATGTCAGACAATAGAGCCTGCAGCATCTGCAGTTGAAGCATAGTGACGTCACTCAAAAATGTATCGGCCAGTAGCGTCCCTCCTTTTGTAGTGGGGCATCCTGAGTAATCCCAAGACAGAGACATCTCGGGTAATTTCCAATATGGCGTCGTGTGTGCGAGAGGTGAAGTGTGTGTCGCGATTGTTTATTATATAAAACTTGGTAAAATTGTTCAGTTGTAGTTTATTGCGCTTTTCATGCGAGTATAACATTCTACTTTATAACCTGCTGTAATGTAAAATTTTCTTGGTGAATGAAAAGCGCCTAATTNCGAGAGGTGAAGAGTGTGTCGCGATTGTTTATTATATAAAACTTGGTAAAATTGTTCAGTTGTAGTTTATTGCGCTTTTCATGCGAGTATAACATTCTACTTTATAACCTGCTGTAATGTAAAATTTTCTTGGTGAATGAAAAGCGTCTAATTTTGTCTTTTTCAACTCATGGGTAACATTCTATTTCGCGCAAAGCCTTCGCTTCAACTTAGGCGAACATTTTCGGATGATTTTCCACAGTTTATTTTATGGCGCTGGAAATCAATACACTGCATCAAATCTATATGGTTTATTATTTTCCTTTACTTATGTAATTAAGTGTATGGGTAATTCCAATTTGAGATAATAGATGATAAACAATTGGCGGGAAAGGTTTTCTGGTCTACTGCAGTACCACGAACCGGCGGAGCTACCGCTCGCGGCCTCTTTTGTTTACACCAGCTTAGTGACATGGCAGTCACCCATTGGCTGAAATTGACGCCAGTCACAGCGGTTGCTGATTGGCTGAGCTTGGACGAAAGGGTATTCGCTTAGAGCTGACATAACTTTCTGTAGTAAATGAACTGTGGTTCAGACTCATTGGAAGGCGGCACAAAATGCATTTCATTGTCACAAATAATTGCGCCTAGAATGAGCAGCATTCCAAATTGGCCTTCATCCCTATTGGAAATCATAGGTCTGTAGGGGGCTGCATTAGATAATTTTGGATAATCACGTAAAAAATTCCGATTGGGATATATATATATTTCTTTCAATTCTTTTTTTTTAAATTGTGCACAGAAATAAAGGACTGGAAAATTAAAGCCAACCATGAGCTCAAGCATCATGATTTTAACTGGAAAGCGAATCTCACACGAAGTTAAGTTTGCAGTATTTTTCATAGCGATAAAGTAAAGTACTTAGTAACGAACGCATTTGGCTATTTTATCTATAATATTAATAGCGTTGTTCCTTTGTTCGTTCGTGTGTTACCCTCTTCAATAATAGAGAGAAAAAATTGGAGCGAACAGTGTTAAAGCCCAGCAGCTGTCATCGTCAAATTGCTTGGAAGAAAGTCTGCAAAATCTTCAAAATAATGTGAATCAGGCAGCATTATGAAGCTAACGTAGGTATCTATGATACAGCGGGGATCATCAATTGGATGCAACATTGCAAGGCTTTTCTAAAAATTATTTTTATGCACCTAATTCGAATTGTTCTGTGTCAGCGCGTTAGAATCTGTATCATTGTTTGCCGTTACCGTGGGAATTCCGCCAGAAGAGTGCGATGTCTGAGCAAATACAATGACAGTTTAAGAACAAAAGATTACCCTGCTGCGAGTGAAGAAATTGAAATAATCTGCTTTTTTTTATTACCTACCTATGGCATTAAACAAAGCAGAAAAATGATGGGCTATTGATCAGTGCCCACAGGTCCCGAAATAGTGAGAAAAATCGAATACGCCGACAAATAATTGAAAAGCGTATAAGATAAGAAAGGGCTAAATGACTTCTAAACTGTGGGAAACAGAGCTTGGAAAAGGTGTACAAATATATTGGGAAACAATGCAAGAAGTACCGTCATGCTTCTGTCTTTATCAAGTCACCAGGGCGAATTCTTTGCTGACAGAATAAATTCGTGATCAATTTTAGTGGAGAATTAAAAATACTACAAAAGGTTAGGCGAGATGTAAGGTAGACGGACTGCGTAACGAAAGACAGGAGTAAGCGACGGAATTCAGCTCAGACGGGTTGGGTTCAGTTAGAAGCACTACCTCAGGTTAAACTATGGTAAGTAAAAACATTTACCAACCATACTATATGCACGTGTCCCGTAGAGGACAGATACCTAAATAGGAGGACAACTATCCCCATAGGAGGTTAACTGCCACTTTGCAGGACAACTACCCCGAGGAGGACAACTATACCCCTGGGAAGTTTTAACTACTCCCAGGAGGGCAACTACCTACTGGGAGGGCAACTACCGATTTGCACGAATAATGAAGATAAAATTAGATGTGCAAATAACTACATTAAAATCCAGTAACAAGCATACCGGTACCAGGAATTTTTCCACCTCTTAAAATAGAGTTAGTAAACCGTGAATTTTTTCCCGGGTCCAGCTAGTTTTTTATTATTCCATGAAAACTGAAGTTAGCATTGTTTTGACGGTTTTAAGGCTTACGAATGTAAATAATTATGAAGATCTAGTACCAAAGCTACAAGGCACAGCTGCAAGGTAGAACGCCTTAACCCTATCTGCTCCGATGCGAGACAAACTTGTACTGCCCTACCGTTTTTCGTTCACAGTTCTGCTCCTAGGGATTTTCAGCTCCCAAACCGTGACTTTACATAATTCATCATGAATATCAATAAAAGTCTAATACACCAGCTCATAATAGCCAAAAATCTTGGTAAATATAAATATTTTAGAAAATTAGATGATTAAATGTCCGTGACCGCTTGCTTCTGGACCTAAGTCAGGAAGCATTACAGTAGCAGCTATGCATTGTTAGTGGCCCACTAGCAAGCAGAACTAGGTAGTGTGGCACACACACTCCTCACTGTTTGATTGGGTGCAATCGTAGATTTCCTTTGCAAAAAATAACTTTTGAAGTGATTACTAACAGACAGCAACAAGGCTAGAAATAAAAAAAAAACAGAAGTTATAATACCTTCAGTTCGTTGAACTAAAAGCTCATGATCTAAAGTTGCAACATGCAGTTGGTAGTACTAGTAGTAGTAGTAGTAGTAGTATTAGTAGTAGTAGTAACAGAAGCATTGACAGCAGCGCTGTCGTGGTTAGACATAGAAGTTACTTGCCGTCACTGATGAATCATAATCGAAGTAATAATCTATGATATATATATATATATATATATCAGAAAGAAGAGTAGGTTTAATCGAAGTCTGACCCATTCTAATTGTTCTCTGCTGCAATTCTCTGTGCAGTACCACTGTGCAGTTATCTGCACCTTCTGTTGTTACCGTGAAAGTATGAAAATTACTACAGATGTGCTGCCGGAGCATTCACTCAGTTCGGTCCAGAGATATTATCTTATATTCGAATTAATCGCCATTCAAAATAATCTTAGGCATTATTCTTTAATTAAATAGCCGAAAGAATAGTTGAACAAATTACTTGAAGACCCTGAAGAAAAAAAATGGATATTGATAAAGTTATAAGCATTTTCTGCGGGCGGTACAAAATTGTCTCGCCTTGGTGCTCGAGCGGCTGAAAAAAATTGGTAGCGGATAGGGTTGGAGCGAACGGCATGTAACACAAAATACACACATTTAATTTCTGCACAGAGATTTAATTTTTTTGTGTCTTTTGCTAGTGTTAACAACTCCTGTTATTTTCATGAAGATCAGTTCATGACTTTTTGAGTGATGCTGCCAACAATCATTATGACAAATATAAGTCAAACGAACCAACCGATCATCATCAAAATTTAATCAACAATGTCTTTCAACATTACTAACAATTCTAGAAAATTTCATAAAGATCAATCCATGTTTTTTGGAGTTACTGCGCGAACAAACTTTAGTCAAACACAAAAACATCAAAATTTAATCAGTTATGTCATACAACATTACTAACAATTCCTGAAAATTTAATAAAGATCCATCCAGGGTTTTTTGAGTTATTACTGTAACAAACATATAATCGAACACAACAACAAACAAACGAACGAACAAACAGATCATCACAAAAATTTGATCATATACTCTATTTAATAAATCCAATGACTCATGTAAATTTCATGAAAATCCGTCCAATACATTTTAGGTTGAGGCACTAACAAAACACAGGCAGACAGACAAACAAACGGATAGATAGATCTTCACCAAAAGTTTATCATCTTTTCCTCCTAATATACCTAACAATCCCTGTAAATTTCGTCAAAATCGATCCGTAACTTTTTGAGTTATCTTGATGACAGACACACAGAATAACAGCCAGACAAAGCCGGCGAAAACATAACCTCCATGGCGGAGGTAATTAAATATTCCCTTTCCTGGTAGCACTGTTGTTCTACGTATACTAAATTTGTATTCATCCCATTTCTTGCAAAAATTGGTTCGATAAGCATAGCCAACAAAGTATTGAGTCTGGTGCGAATTCTTTTGGACTCTACCCTTTAACGAGCACGGAGACCTTGAGGTCTCACTAGCACAACTTACTGAACTTACGAATGCTACATCATAATTCAAATGATAGGGTAAAATGAAGCGTAAATATGACCTCGCATATAGGTTACGGAAAAGTTATTGCATTGGAGCTTACTAGAAAATGACTCTCAAGGAAATAACAGAACCTCCATAGCGCTGTTAAGTTATCTGACGTGACGGAGGTCATGCACTGGGGCGTAATGATGTCTGGAATGTAAGATCATAGCGACATGTCCTTTGTTTGTAAACTAAAAAATAAAATACATTCTCTTAATTGTGTGCCAAGTAAACTTTCAATGAGTTTCGTGTAATGTATCAGTGAGCACTTAATAAAGTTTATAATTATTAACGCATTATTATAAACACAGCTGGGTGTGCACCACCAGCCTAATTACAAAGTTAACCAACAAGTCCGTTAGCTTAGCAAGTGTCAGTAGTACAGCTCCAGATATATATATATATATATATATTTTTTTTCAGTGAAATATAATAAAAAATGTGCGCGTTTTTGTTGTTTAAAGAAAAATCAGTAACGTATTCAAACGCTGTAGATATGTATGAAAATAGAGTAAAAACTAGAACGCCTTGGTGCGTAAGACCAACACCCTCGGTAGGAGCAAATTCAGCGAAGTCATTTTTGATGGTCAGCTAATCCTAGTTTCTCATATGGATGCTGCGTCCAATAAGGTTGGCGCTGGGGTCACCGCCCCATTCAGATCTTTTAATAATAACATAGGCTTGAGACGATCTGCCGCGGTAGAGGCAAATTCGACCCAGTGCCCGGTTAAGGAAAATTTAACGCCGTCATTTTTTATGACTAGCAAGGTCTAGTTTTTTGGCATGGACCACATCTAGGTCAGCCCATCAAACTCCTTAGAAAAAGTTATGAACATTGCTCAACTCCTTCGATCACTTATTGAGTAGACAGATAAATATATATATATATATACACAAATATCTATACTTAAATCTTCAACGAAAACATTATTACCTCTCTCACTTCGTTCGCGGGTGATTCAAACTAACATGTGAATCCGCCTTAATATAGCATAGAAGCGTTAGAACAGGTTCTGCTAGTTCCTAAGGGGTCGTTATCTAGGGCAAAAGATCTACACGCATATTGCTAGCTAACTCCATTCGGGTCCAGGCTCCCTCACCCGGAAGCCAGCGCAGGACTTTTGTATTTTCTTCTTGTGGAGAAGAAAACTGGATCGTGGAGACATTCTTTTGCAACGGTCATTGTTCGAGGGCGAGCGATGACTTCTGTCGACATTGCTTGTGCTGCTATTTGTCTGTTTTTGACAGGGAGACTGTAGCTGGTGCTCCGGACTATCTTCATTGCAGAAAAACTGACCACTCACAGGAAATATTCCTTTTTGAATCTTGCAGCATCTAACCAGATTTTGCTATTTCGGTGAACAAAATTTGTTGAAACATTGAGTTGATGATGCATTTTTACCATTGAAATAAGATAATCGAGGTGAGAAGAAGTCTGTTAGGAAACGGTTAGAATTGAATTTATATTATTTCAGATATTTGAAAGTAAATTCAGCATAATTTATAATCAATTCTGGTTTGTCAAATTAGGCGGCCGTTCTTAAACTCTAAAATTGGGTTGCCGAAAACTAAACACAATGTCATTTACGTTAGAGGGAAAGGATTAAATTTACACGGTTTATTTAAAAATTAAATTAGAAAGAATCATTTTAAATAACGCCGAGACGTTACCCATAGAGAAGAACATCCTTTTCCTACGATACCAACCTGTAGAAATGCTCGGATAATAGATGGAAGGCAATATCAATTTATTCTCGATGTGCTCGACGTATAGAAGAAATGAATTCAATAATAATTTGTTGCGTCGATAATGAAACAATTTATTGACTCGGCAGTTATGTCGCACTCAATCATTTTAGGCCTTCTGCAGTATAAGCTACTTCAATAAATTCAGTGCAAATAGGAGCATTCAATCACCGTAAGTATTTTAATCACCATCCATGGTTAACGAAAGTGAATAAAAAATTATGGGGATTCTTCTATCAGAGGTGAAGCAATTATTTTCATCAGTTGTCAATTCTTGGATCAAAAGCTACAAAAGAAGCAAAACAGACGGAGTGTAACATCGCTTTTAAGCAAATGATTTGTTTCAGCATGGACGCAACAGACTGCGGATTTATGAATATTTTACGATTAAAAAAATAATAAACTAGGATATAAAATTGTCCCGAAATCCTGTCCCATGATTTTGAAAATTAACTCTCGCTCAACGAAACTTATGCTTTATGTTTCAGAATATGACTAATCTCAGTTATTTAACCACAGATTGCATGCTACCGACAATAGTTAGTTATAGTCAAAAGACTTAAGCCTCTGTTTCTGTGCGGTACGATATCACAGAGGAAGGAGTGCCGACAATAGGAAACTGTTCATTGTAGACCCTATGGTAGTAACGTTTACCACGCCATAAAAGATGATAACAACTAACCATAATGATAGGTTGTGATGAATTATAACTAATATATCGTAACTCACAGTGAAGAGAAGACATTGTCCTAAAATAAATTGGCAACGGTGAGGAACCATAAAAGCACAATGGTGCCAATCGCAACTTATACAAAGCTAGAGAACTCTGACAGCGTACGTACTCCTCCTCTAAACAAAACCAAGGTTACGCAGAGCAGTAGTGGTGTTCTCCCTACCCACAGCGTACACTGTGATCCAAAGAGAGGAAGGAATAAGGGACATAAGGAATGCCAAGAGAAACATGGAACTCATTCACGAGTCAACGCACATGGGAACAGCAAGTCAAGAAGGAAGAGGAAGAATAGAATAATTAGCGTCATTCTAGGAGTATGAAAATGAAAAGAGCAAAGGGGGCACGAAAGATAGACATTCCGAAAGCCTAGCAAACGGCTGAGGTATCCTATATAATCCTTGGGAGGAGGGGGGCGCTGCTATCCGTAACAATAGGCAACGGAAAAAATCTGATTAATTCTGAAACTATAATTTCCTTTGATTCAGCACTAAAATCTAATTATTTATGCCCTTTGACAGTAATAACAGCTCCTATAATTTTTATCAGCCACGAACGAAGTCAGAGAGGTGATAATGTTTTCGTTGAAAATTTAAGTAGGTATATATATATATATATGTTTATACATATTTGTATGCCTGTCCACCCAAAAAGTGATCGAAAGAGTTGAGATATCTTCAAAAGTTTTGTAGAGTCTTGTGAGTTACCCTCAATGTGACCCATGCCAAAAAACTAGGATTAGCTGGCCATAAAAAATGACGGCTGTCAAATTTGCTCTCCACCCTAAAATGGTAGAAGGAGTTGAGCTATATTCCTGATTTCTTTGCAGGAAGTCTAGGGGGCTGTCCTCGATATGGCTCATGTCAAAGAACGAGGATTTGCTGGCCATAAAAAATTACGGGGATGAAACTTGCCCTCCACCCAAAAACAGGTAAAAGGAGATGAGCTATGTTCATAATTTTTGCAGGGAGTCTGGTGGGCTGTCCTCGATGTGACCTCGCAAATGAACTAGGATTAGGCGCCCATAAAAAATGATGGCGATTAAATTTGCTTCCACCGCGGGTGATGGTCTTATTCCACGAGACGTTCTAGTCTGGAAGATTCGTCTATAACTTTATGAGTGATGTTGCTCACAAATGTTCTTATAAACATTAGTCAAACACAAAAGCAGACCAACCGATACCACCAAAATTAGATCATTTACGTCTTTTAATATTGCTTATAATTCCCATAAATTCCATAAAGATCCGTTCAAGATAGGTTGAGACTTGTTAACAAACATAGAATAAAACACAGAGACAAACAAACAAACCCATTGTCTCAGTAATTTGGTCATGTACTTCTCCGTAATATGCATAACACCTGTTGAAAATTTCACAAATTCACAAAATCCCGCCCATTACTTCTCGATTTGTGGTACTAAGAAAAAAGGGGTAGAAACAAAGAAACATTTTAACGGATCGCCACCGAAATTTAACCATCTTTCACTAATATCCTGTCCAACAATCCATGTAAATTTCGTGAAGCTCTGTCCATAACTTTTTGCATTACCTTGGTAACAGACAAACACACATCAATCAGACAAAGGCGACAAACGCATAACCTCCTTGGCGGAGGTGATACAGTAAGATAACCTATTATAACTAGGCCTTCGATGGCTTTAGGAGATATTAACAGTCTGAAAATGAGAAACGAAAACTGACCTGAAGGGAAGATCACTATTATTAGCTTCGCAATTTAGACACTTTAGGAGAAATAAAGTGATCGACAGTAAATAGGTATTGGTAACCCGAAGCAAATAGAGTATAAAAGGAAGCACCCAACAAGTATTTGTTACCTGAAGTAGCTGGTCGGAGTAAAAACACTTGCCGATCTATAAGAAATAAATTTGAACTAATTTAAACTCGTATTATGCTGTTGTTATTACCTAAATATAACGTCACGGGTTATTTTAACTTTTTCTTTCAGATTATTAAGGCAACGTTCGTTTAACGGCCTTATATGCGTCACGTGTGAACTGTCTCAGAGAACTTGCGACTGCGCGTTTGTTGTTGTGAGCATTTGAATTCAAGGCACTTTTGGACACCAATTTTTGGTAGGCAATTCACAGGTGACAAGGGGTGGGTTCTCTATCATAACGCTAAACGCCGGCCATCGTGAATAAAACAAAGAGAAAGACCAGATCAACAAACGAGAGCGGCATTTCACCCCAAGAAGATCAGGGATAGTATATGGTGGGGTACTGAAGGGGTCTTTCACTTCGCACTTTTAGACAACACCGTTTACAACTTGAAGAATAAAAGCTCCCACTGGATACCTAGTGGTTAATTAAATTCTACTTTCCAATATGCTTCTTTCATATACTTATGTGGGCTGACGGAATTTAAATAACAGTGGAAATTCATGTTCATGTTAATTTAAAAATAAATCAAATTAATATAAAAATCGTTGTCTTATCGTACATAAAAAATCATATATCACATACTTATTCACCTAAATCAGTTCTACTTACGTTGAAAAAAGATCTCTTGGACTACAGAAATTGTACCGATCGAGTACAAGTGTTGCTGGTACCATCTTTTTATTTCAATTTTACGGATAGAAAACATTCAAACCGCAATTGTAGCAAAAAAGAAACAGAATTTTACATCATATACACTAATGCTGCTCAGCAGACAGACATGTATATTGCATGTTTAATAATGAATATTAGTAATCAAAAAACAGTGTTTTGCATTTGGCTTGTACGTATCTTTCCAATCATTTGAGGCTTGATCCTGAACTTATAACCTATACAAAAGGATACTTGCAATTATAAATATTTTTGTGTATGCGATGCAAGTCTTGCCATCAACTTCTAAATGCGCTAAAAATTACATTGCACAAATATCTGAAGTGAAGTTGCAATCGCCGAGGGAAGATGCATATCATAATTAAAACACGTGATTTTCTTCATCATGAAAGAATGACAATTTTGACGTGATTTTCTCCATTTGCCCGGACGAAGTTTTCGTGTAGAAATTAACTTTTGTAAAGAACTCCATTTACGATATCACTACAGTTTCATGAGCTGCTAATCCATTCTCGCATTGGTATTCTTTTGTTACGAACATGAAATATTTAGCATTTTTTACATTTCCTACCTAGATTTTAATTGTTTCAAAGAAATTTTAGGCCAGTATTTCAGGGACATTAACCGCATATTACTGTTTCCTTACAGGGCTGTGTATTATCTTACAGAGAGCTCGATTGTTACAGTACAGTTGCATTTACTTTTAAAGAACGACTTAGAATAGCTTCTCAATATTTAAGCTTTATTCCCAAGTTTCGGAATAAATTTTCCAACTTATTAAAGAAGTATCTACTATCATCATCACTAGAGCCCGAATTTATTGCAGTTTCCGGCTTTAGTGCAATAAGTGCAATAACTTCAATAAGTTCAGTGACTACAATGAGAGCTATAAATGCAATATATTAGGCCGTGTTCACACATCCCTTATCGTAACGCGTTCACTGAAACTGATGGACGCGGAGCGTTGATTTGAGAGAAGCAGTTGCAGCAAACGCGGTAGACCGAAGAATGAAGCATGTCCCTTTTTGAACGCACTGCGTCATTCAAGATCAGTAGAGAACTTATAAACGTTAAATGTATCCTCTGAAGCGTTCACAGATCATGGATAAGTCGATAATTTTTTTTATCTTCACTCTGAGGATCAGAATCACTGTACAGTACTCCCGTTTAAGACAAGAAAACTAACAAACCTGAAAAAAAATGTAAGAAGACGGACACCATCTTTGATTTCGTAGTCCAACTGATAGCTCAGTGCTGAGTTCTCTTCTGTCGGTTATTCAGCTATAAATATTTTGAAAATTGACTGTTCCTATCAACATCAGCCTTTAAGATTATGGGATACGAATGTGACTTTAAATCGGCTCGAAATATAAACGAAAATGTAAAGAAACGATATCATAGCTGAACGCGGCGTTATTCATATGAATGAAGGAAGTTTTTGCGTGTGGACAGAAACAAAAAAAGTTGACGCACAGCTCGTGTTCATTTTCATGATTGAGCACGTTACGATGAGGGACGTGTGAACTCGTGGCACTTATTATCACTGTCACGTGTCACAAGACTTCATACGCCATGACAACTGTCTGTCTTATCAATTATTGTTCAAAATGTTTTAGTTCGGGTAAATATATAATTGAGTTGCGAAATCCCAAAATCTGACTATTAAATCTTTATAACATTTTTTGTTCGGGGGAAGAAGTAAGTAGAGTGAAATTTTTACAAGCATCATTCTCGTCATTGGGAAGAATTGTCAATTAACACAAGTGCAGTGTATACTGGCAATTGGTATTTGGAACTGATATAGGTGTCCGTTGATCCACTGACATGCTATTCCCATTTTCTATCCGACTTTTTTTTTGTCCATCAATTTTTCGCTTTTTTTGCCTATTCCTTGTTTGCTCTTGCTTCCACTCCTATTGCTTAGGTGCAATAAGAGCAATTTTTAGGTGCAATAAGAGTAAATTTTTGGTTCAATAAGTGCAAGTTTTACGTGATATAAGAGTGTTTCTAGGAGCTATTACTGAAATATTTTGGGCACAATAAATCCGGGCTCTAATCATCTTTTCCAGACTACATATTTTTCAATAAGAAAATCTATTGCAATTTTGAAACGGAATAGTGCGCTACTATTTCTTTAACAAAATTTTTACACTTTAAAAAAAAAAGATTTATCAACATTTCTGAAACATCAGTGGCGTAATGTTATTTTTCGTTCCAAACTTTTACTTTTCAGTGGAAAGATTTAGGGAAATCTTACGACTCTCATTGACAGGCCTCAATATTTATAATGTAAGGTGTTAATTAACATTGGACAAATACATAGGTGTGGTGTGTTACTATTTTCAATCGAAAGTTTTTTCTACTTAATATAAACAGAGACTATACTGTTATGTACCCTCACAGAATTTTCATATCGAAAAAAAGACGGCTTGCCAACGTCTCAGAAACAACAGTACTTTATTACTGTTTTCAGTAATTAACCTGATCCCAGTTGTCAGGGAAAGGGCTTTCCTCAATCTCTGAAACAGAAATAGATCCAATTTCTGCACGGGTAACAATAGACAGCTCTGCACGCTATAACGCTCGCTTGGAAGCGTTGCAGCTGGAGGAGAGAATACGAACGGAGTCGCGCATGCGTGACGAAAGTGATCTTCTACTTGGCGCCGGAGCCGATATATTTGCCGCCGGCCTGGGAGCCAGTAGTCAGCACACCGACTGAGGTCGGGTTGTCGTAGTTTAATCGTTGTACTCCCCTGAGCACTCCCATACAAAAGTAAGTCATCTTTAAATTTTCTTAATTTTGATGTTTTATCATGTCAGTTTCTCTTCAGAATTTAGAAATTGTCAAACGGATAAACTCACTCCCACGTACATTTCACAAAAATTCGAAAATTGTTAATACAAAAATTCCTGTTTTTTTAGAATACTATTAAACACTCTTGTCAATCTGCAAAAATAAACACAGACTTACCCAACTAAGGTTGCTGTAAGAAACTGTACTAAAGTTATTAAAAAGATGCTACGGTATTTTCGAAACAGTTCAGCGACATAAGAAACTGATTCAGCTACATTTTCGGCTGGTATAAGTTCATTCAAAGTAAACAAGTTATGCTCTCAACTGCTAAGCAGGGCAGTAGAATTTTCAACTATAGACAGTACAACGGAAGTAGCTTTAGGTTGCCCTTGCAAATAAATAAAAAATATGACTCTGAGAAATATGAGAACAGCAAAATTTGTAATG
Source organism: Parhyale hawaiensis (assembly GCA_001587735.2). Taxonomy (NCBI): domain Eukaryota; kingdom Metazoa; phylum Arthropoda; class Malacostraca; order Amphipoda; family Hyalidae; genus Parhyale; species Parhyale hawaiensis. The sequence goes on along the minus strand of LQNS02276481.1, from coordinate 8,303,981 downwards.
GTATCGAAACCAAAATAGAGAGTATTGTTGTATTTTGGATAAGTAGTGGGTATGAACTTATCAGCATATACACTTATGAAAGCTAAATGCTAATAAGAATTGGACCGAGAAGTTTACTATTAAGCTTGTTTCTAAATTACTTGTTTACCAGCCGGGTGAGACAGATGTGCTTTTGGAAAGCGTTTGATCAATAGTAGTCTGGTCAATATAAGATGTCGACCTCTCATTTTTTCATTTAAGTTCCCCTCTTTTGCTTATTTCTTGCTTATTAAGTTGCAGATACATGCATGTAACACTGTTACTCTCTTGAAACAAGATAATGCAGACACTCAGAAGAACGAAAGTTCATTGATCTTATCTAATGGCTATCGATGAAAATCAAAATTAATAGAGCGCTGAAGAGTGTATACGTAGCTTTCGGAATACGGAGTATAATCAGACAATTTGATTCATGCCCCACCGAGAAATTTTGCTAGCAGTTTTTCATGCCATGCTAAATGGATACGTAAGTCTTTTATCGAAACAGACAGTGACGACCAAAAATAACATTAAGCACGATACAACTTCAACATGCACATTATTTAGTAGTTCTTTACCCATTACCCACGTGCAACCCTTCTACCATCTGTCAGAATATCATATTTCCTTTCCAAGATGGTTTGCATACATCGGTGTGTTTACAAGCAAATATCGGTTTATCTCCTCATCATCAAACTTGGAATTTATCTTCCGTTAGAATAGCACTCGCAAATTAAAATCTGGTTACGCCAAGTGCGTGGTGAAATCCGTTATTCCGTTCTCTCTTCTTCATTCTCAAATATTAAATTCACTCTATAGGGGAATCTGTCCCGTGCTGACACCAGCGGATTTAAGCAGTATTTATGCAGTGATTTTTCTCCCCTGTTCCAATCAAGTGGAAGGCCTTCAGGGCATTATTCCAGTTCTTTGTAGACTGTCTGACAGCATCATGTCGAGCAACGACGGACCATAGGACGGACTGCCGCAGTACTAACTGCTTCAAATTCGAATTTACTTTTGCTGATACTTTATAGTCAAATGCTGTTACAATCGCTGGCTTGAATTATTGTCCAACTCGATTATAAGCAACTACGACTTGACTTCCTTTACTAATGGTACTCTGCAGTTGATAGTCATGCTTGTCCATTGAGTTTATCCCATATCGATAGACGACAACGAAACAACGTTCTATTTTAGTACTTATACTTGTACGTGTCGCGTTGATACTAAAGTAAGTTTAACTGCTCTTGCGCATCTAACAATGCCTGGGCACTGTAGGAAGGTGTGACTTGACAATTCATTAGTATTAGCAGTGGTTGGACTTTCTTGCCCTAACTACCAATATCCATTCCTTACAAGATACCTACTGCAAGTCATTTTAAACAATCAGTCCTGGCATGTGATTGACCCAAATCTAGGCAGTACTTTTCTATAAAAACCACAAATCTAATCTGATTTACAGATTACAGTGTTGCTTGTCTGCCTGAGGGCACTATGTCAAGCGGAGGCCTACAAGGAGGACACGCAGGAGGCCCCTGGGGGGGAGCTCCGGTCCTTCAGGCCCCGCAAGGCCAGCCCCGAGATGTTGGTGGCAGGCAGTCAACAGGTGTCCCATGTTGCCACCCTGCCTCTCATGGCATCCGCCGGTGAGTACCCTAATTAATGCTACAATAACGTACCCTGGTAACATTTTAAACTTCAGTAAATAGCATATGATCAAATAGAAAATGAACGGATTTTGACAGAAGTAAAGGCCCTCATTAATACTCCGGTAACTTACACTGATAATATTTTGAACAGTAGGATATGCCGGTGAATTTCCTTAGCAAATAGCCTGTTAACGTACTGTGTACTGGCAACATTCGTGACCAGTGTAACAGAATTGTTATTATGGAAAAATGAAATTATTCTAACTTTAATGAAGCAATTAAACCTGCCACGGCATTTATTGGTGAGTTGTATTCCACCTATGTTGCCAAAACTCGGTAGTTATTCTGTCTTTTTCTAAGTTTAAGCTATAATATCAACGGTAATGGTGATCTAAAAGACGAAATAAGAAAGTACATGTACGATTAGATCGAACAAGAAACGCGGAGAACTCAGGCGCGAAGAAGCACTGCACATGTGAACAGCAAATTGGAAATAAGAGGAAGAACAGATAAAAATGGAAGCATGAAATCCAGTCACGGAGAGCTAGATGCCCAGCTATATACATAACTCATGAGTGATCCATTCGATGTGCCATGGCTATGACAGGCTAGTGGAACTAAACCAACCTAACCCTATAGCATACAGCGATACAATGCCTCCAGAGAAAGTCTAACGCTTAGAATCAGACCAATATCAAAATTGATTCAAATTCCTACAACAGCAACATAATTGGAAACAAATGATGTATTTAAACTTGTCCTTTGAACTTCCATACCTAGAGAAACATGTGTGCCCTGAAGAGAACAAAACAGGGACACGAATATTGCTAAGGCATCGCGGCCGTATCATAGTTGTATTCATAGTTGAAATCTAAGTAAATAAGTTAAAGTAGAAGTAAACAAGTTAAAGTCTAAGTAAACAAGTTAAAGTCTAAGTAAACAAGTTAAAGTTTAATTAAACAAGTTAAAGTGTAAGTAAACAGGTTAAAGTCCAAGTAAACAAGTTAAAGTCTATGTTCAGAACCAATAAGTTACAGAACAAGAATTCCACCCTTTCCTTAGGTCAATAGGAACGACGTGTCCAAGTCAGAATGTAGTAAATATCTTACAACACTTTAAGCCAATACCATCACACTGAACCCCATGACTTCTTCTTTCCATTCGTTTCGATATTTATTCAAATATTTGAGTGTATACATTTTCAGACGCATCCCGTTTTTCTCTGTCGTGGCCTTCACCCTTTGCAAGTCTTTAAACTTTCTCACTTTATACAACTTTGCTTTGAGTCCGATTTTTGTTTCCTGTCATCTGCAGCGAGCGCGTGGCATTGACTCTCTGCAATACGACACACGACTTTTCTTTTCAAGATTTTTGCCCTAGTTTTGTGAGGACTGCTGAGCAAATCCGAACAGTCAGAGTTCGAAGGCTTTCATAACCAGTTCATTTCTGATTTATTCTTCAATGACGAGACTCGCAATGTCAGTGCCATGGCCAGAATTTTATCTTCAACAGCTGTTTCCTGCCAGCCCTAATTATCAATGTTGTTCATTAATTCTCTTTGTGTGCCTGTTTCTATTACAAATCAAACGAGTCATCGAATGATATGGGAGAGAAAAATACGATTTTTTGAATAACTGCATCTCCGCTAGCTTTTCTGGCGATCCTTTCGCGCCACTTGTTGATCATTACGTACGGGCTGTAAAAAGCCCAAATTTTCTGCACTGCTTTTAAACGAATTTATTACAGCTGAACAACTACAGCTCGAAGCCTTTCATAATTAGTGTGTTTTTGATAGTGTCTAATTGAATTTACGTGATTTACATTGCGAAGACGATGCCCGGAATTTGATTGGAATGGCTGCTTTAGCTCTAGTGGAAATTATATTTTCAATTGATTTTTGCTTAGTTAGCTTCCTTTCTAAAAGGTTTTCTGCTTGAATGAGAGAAGAACCATAAATAGGTTGTCAACTATCTCCTCTGGAACTAATAGGATATTAAACTTTTATCTAACAAGCTGTTTTGGCGACGCTCATTAGCTGCAGGCTTCAATAAAACCAAATTATCGGAGAAGCTTTTGAAATAATGCCTTTTGTATCCCTATCGGCTTTTGACTCTTTGTTCCAAGACATGAAATGATATTCATAATTTCCCGTAATGAGACCTCGTTCCCATCAGGTGGTCTTGAATTTCGTTTTAATCAGTCAACGTCCTTAACCCAAAACCCAAAATTTTTACATGTAATCAGTTGAATTAATTCTTGTTGCCTGTAGAGCGATAAGGAGAGGAAAAGTTTGCTGCTTTGTCCAGTTTCTATTATTAGCCAGCACGTGTGTTCAAGACTGGATCTCATTCAATAAGTTATCCGCAATTAAAAACAACACAAGCCCTAAGAACTTTGAAGGTTTCTTTCCAATCTCTTGCAATTAGACCGAACTTCTATTGTGTTCAGTGCAACCGAGGGATCGGAAAAAGGCTTTTTATACTCTGTTACTTCCACAGTAGCAAGGCAATTAAAAAAAAAGAATTTACGTGCGTTTAAGTTGTGATTCATTCAGAATTTAAAGACATATGTGAACAGTAAAATTGACATGCATATCTAGGAAGCATTTTCAGAGAAATGCTCAATTAACAGTTCTGTGAGTGAAACTCAAGGAATCATGAGGAAAATTCTTCCTAAAAGTCAACTCACCTGAAAAAATATTTGGTCACTTATATTTAAGAGTTTAAATGGTTTCTAACTTAATCGCATAAGAGCTGTTCTTATATGAAGTAGAGTAAATTAGTTACGGTAGTTTTTCGTTTGCGTCTGACACACTGAATTGAACTCAAGTGAAAGATTTCTCAGAAACGTAGGGTGCGAAAATAACTTATAGAGATGTTTGTGATTGTATAGAATATTAACAACTAATATTTCATCCCTTGCCTACAGGCGGTCACCATCACGGCCATCACGGTCACCACCACAAGGGTTTCCATAAGAAGCATGGCCATAAAGGCCATAAGGGTCACCACGCTAAACACGGCCATAAGAAACACCACAAAGGCCATTATGGGAAAGCACATAAGAAAGTAAGTTACGTACACCATATAATCATTTAAAAACGTAAGCCATTTTGAAATGACTTCAGCAAATCGAATGTGCAGTAGACTTGATACTGTTGGCTTTTCTTGCTAACGATGCAGTAATTGCGAATTACAATTTCTAAGCATGCCATGAAGGTTATTGATAATGATGACAACTTTTTAAAAAGTTAGAAATATGTTATGAAGAAACTTGGTTAAATAACGTCCAAGTCTGACACGCTAAAATACATTGATAAACAATGAAAAATTAGCTCCTTTAAACTCGCAAGGGACTTTATGTGTGAAAATTCACTACCCTTCACAAAATGAAATATATACAGTATACTGAAAACGATAAAATTATTTTTTGTTACTCAGTGGTTCTTGGCAGAAGGCCATCATTAACATGAGTCATGATGGCAAGTAATGCTATCTGTACATGATTATAATTATTATCTCGATACAAAGGCTTTCCCGATAGGAATACGATAGGACGAAAATTCCTCGTTGTAAAATTACAGAACCCGATATAGATAGAGGTAACCAATAATATGATTTTCTTTTCTAGGGGTTTAATTAACAGAGACAATCATGAGCGACGTACGTGCTACTGAGACTATTAATAATACAATGTCTTTTCGTTTGCAGGGGTTCTTTGACAAAGGCGGGAAGCACTACAAAGGTCATCATCACAAGGACCACCACCACGGTCACTACAAGCATGGGAAAAAGGGCCATAAGGGTCACAAGCACGGCAAGAAAGGTCACCACAAGAAGGGACACAAGCAAAAGGTATCAACTGGAGAGTCAACTACAGAAGTGCAAACACCTTACCCTAAATCAATATAATTTCTTGGATGAAAGTGACTCGGTCACCGCATTCACCTTAGTTATTCTAAATCTTCATAATTATTTTTTTTTCACTGAAAGCTACACGATCACCGCATGTGTCTAGCCAGTCCTTAGACTTCCAATTTTTAAAATAGCTGTAATTTAAGAACGCAACCTCCGTGAGGATGTTGAGCCGTAAATATGTAGGACTCAGCATCCATATGAAAAATAAATGCTATTATTATTAGATAATTTGTCATACATAATACTTTGGGGGTAAATGCTATCCTTAAAATATTCACTGAAATTCATATTTGGTGCTCAGGGCTTCAAGAACGTCTACCACAAGGAAGAACATGGCCACAAGAAGAAATACTATGACGACAGCGACTTCAAGAAATACCACAAGGATTACGATCATCATCACAAGTACCACAAATCTCACAAGGCGGGTCACCACAAGGGAGGCAAATTTCACGTAAGTTTACAATTTAAGGAAACTTGCTTACATATATTTTTTTTTGTTAGTTAAAAAGAGGAGAGGATCAAAGGCCAATCTAGGGATTTGTCAATATTGAGGTAATGCTAAACTAGACCACATGAATTAGTTTATGACTAGAATTTTAAGAACTTGGTTATGGATTTTTGTTAGACAAAGGGAGAGGAAATATTGGCAGTGAAAAGTTTGGTTAATAGTGAAGTAGAGCTGAGTTAGACCACATAAAGTGGTGTCTGCAGTATAAAAATACAGTAAGCGTCGCTGGGAATCATGAAAATTTTGCCACAATGATAAAGTAAAGAAAATCCAAGGATTTGAACGATTTAACAATTTTTGCAAAGAAAACGTCACGCCCACCTGATAATGTAGTTCTTCGGAAAATTGGTCTTCAATGTTGCCAGCAGTAAATCACATTTACTTCCTCAAAGCTGCAGCAAAGCACATCGGCCATCCTGTCGAATGATAAATTATTCTATGTTTAGAATTCTGACTTGTAAGTCTCGTGTACATATAAGTAATTCCGAAGGTGAGAAATCTACTGCGAGAATTATGAAATTGTACATCCACGTTAACCTTTCTAACCTTATTAAATCTTCGTTGCGTGCTCAGAAGCACCGCCGTTTCCTATTCTGAGAACATTGTTTACTTTTTTACTTACATTTCCTTTACTCTATTATCGATCAGACAGCGCCTATTCTTACATTATTTTACCCTACTGTTCATTTTTTGCATGTAAACAAGCCGATTTCAGTTCTTGCTGACATGGATTTCTGTTACGGGTATCATAAGCGTAGCTTCGGATCTGAATCGCACTATAATGATTTTAATTTGTGTCTTTTCCAAACCTAGGGCCACAAACACCACGACAAGCACGGCAAGCATGGTCACCACAAGAAGGGACACCATCACCACCACGACAAAGGCCACAAGAAACACTACGGCCACAAGGGTCACCACAAGCACCACAAGGCCTACGGCCACAAGAAGGGTCATCACGACCACCACGAAGGCCACCATGGCCACCACTAAGCCGGCGAACACCTCGTTTTCATCGAGCATCGTCGTGTGTTGTTTGTGGCTTCTGAAGATTTCCTCACTCGAACGAACGTTCGCTTCGATTCCTAGCTTCAAATGGCTTCATGGAAGAACGAATTTGATTTACGTGTTCTAGCGTGGGAGGAATTAAGATTTCAGGAATGAACATCAGGCTTAGACAACACGAGAGACCGGTAGATCGATGACGGATGAAATTTGCATAGTGAACACTTGGTTAGTTGTACGTTGTTCTCCTACCATCCGTTAAGATTTGGCGGTGGGGGATGAGTTCAAAGTATCTAACTAGGCGCGATCTATGATATATATGTTTATGACGCACACCACAGTGATCATTTTTGAAACTTTCTACTTCTGGTCAAACACTGACACTCGCAAGCGAGGATGAAATTCCAGAGTTGGAATGGCCTGAGAACTAGAAAGTTGGAATGGCCTGAGAACTAGAAAGTTGGAATGGCCTGAGAACTAGAAAGTTGGAATGGCCTGAGAACTAGAAAGTTGGAATGGCCTGAGAACTAGAAAGTTGGAATGGCCTGAGAACTAGATATACTCTCGCTTGCGCCGCTCTGGCAATATCAGTTTTATCGAAATCGAAACTGTCATATGCTTTGGCCGTTATGAAGAAAGCCGAAATTGTTAACTTGGTGTGGCATGCAGAATGATTCGCATCGCCTTCATAATATTAGTCTTTTTCACATGCGCCAATATTTGGCTACAGTGAAGAGGCTGAAATTGAGACGGGTGTTTCATGGCTGAATAAATTTGTTTCAAAAGCTGGAGTGATGAAATCAAGTGAAATTCGTGACTGTTATGCATTGCGCCTCTTCACATGTCTTTGCAAAGTAAACATTGTGGAGGCTGCGATCGCTGCTCTTTGTTGATATTGTTTGCATTGTGTTGTTTTGATGAAAATTATAAAAAATAAACAAAATGGTTGAATTACCTTTTGTATTATTTTAGCCTCTTAGTAGATGCTTAAGCAAGTGGATGATGCGTATTTAGTGGTGCATTATTTCACTACGTCAAGTTTTTATAGAAAATTTTATATCGTCCAGTTGAAGATGTTCTACAGTGAAAACTTAATGAAGCACTCCGAAAGCGCGTACCTCCGCTAAGAAACGCAATGTTAATGAAAAATTGAAATTGACCCACAATAAAAGATTTATTTTTGATCATCACCAAAATTTAGTTGTGTATGCCTCTTAACTTTCTTAACAGTTCTTGAAAACTTCTCAAAGATCCGTCCATAACTTTTTTAGCTATGTTCTGATAAACATTATGATAAACATATAAATAAATTAATAAATAAATACACTTTTTTAGGTATACATAGGGATATGGTACAAGTGCAAGAGGCACAGCTCATCACTAGAGTTAAATAAAAGAGCCAAAACGGATCTTAAAATCATATTTGAGTAAAATGCATAAAAATTAACGTTTATTTTTATGCATTTTACTCAAATATGATTTTAAGATTCGCTTTGGCTCTTTTATTTATTCTGAAATTGAGACTTGGACAATGTCAAAATCTGAAGGATCACTAGAGTTTTATTAGATACAAAGACCGTGTAATTTCATCATTACAAGTTGAACTGAATTTCAGTCCGTTATTTCGTTCCTGTTTGGTAACAGTATACACCGCGCTGCCATCTGGTGTACATATTAGATAGTTTGTTGCCAAAACTACAACGGATCACCTTGAGTAAGTAGTTATCAGATTTTTCTGCTTATCCTAATCTGGAATCTAAGAACGCATTTCCTTGTACTATCTTTGCTACAGTTCGTGCACTTTTGAGCAAATATCATACTTACACTAGTTGACCTAGGCACATTCAGCAACCGGTGGTGAAATATGCCATTATATAAACTGCACGAAGGCGTCCAATGAACTTCTGCTTAAAGATAGACGAAAGCGAGTTACAGTTCATTGGATAGTAACAGCTCCGAAACAGCTGGTATTTGACTTCGTGAGAGCAGTCACCAAACTTCCGGATTAGTATGTTGCCCACCACGTGGAGCTTTCGCGTTTCTTTCTTTCACTGTATCCTGGTTATCGCGAAAATCATTGGTGACTTAATGATCTAGTTAAGAGAAGCTGTCCACAATACTGAGATCGCCACACACCATTAAGACGAGTGACTTTATCGGTGGGTAGATTACTTCTCCTAAGTGTAATGTACATGCAGACAGTTTTAACAGTATTACATTCGATGTATACTTTTCTACCTACGTTCTCGGAAATTGAGAGCAATTTCTGTAGCCCACTAGAATGTGGAGAGCCAAGAACCATGCATCATTGTAACTGAGCGCATATACATAGTCAAATACATAAACGGTAGAACAGATCATCAGAAAAATTTGCTTATGTGTACCGTTTATATTCCCAGCAGTTCCTGCAAATTTCATGAAGATCCGTTCATAACGTTTTGGGTGATGTTATCGACACACACCAATGCAACAAAGACAAACGGACAAACAGATCGTCGTGAAAATTTGGTCGTACGCTCCTCGTAACAAGTCTGAAGTATTCTATAAATTTTATGAAGATCCATTGATAACTTTTTCAAGTTATGGTGCCAATTATGAAAAAAAAACAGGTAGACAAATAAATAAACAGAAGGTTGAACGGATTTTCACCAAACGTTAGTCAAATGTTCCTCCTAGTATACCTAACGATCGCTGCAGAGTTCAAAGATCCGTCTTTAATTTTTTATTGATCTTAGTGACAGACAGACGGAGAGACCGACAGACAGAGAGAAAGACAAACAAACGCCGGCAAAACATAGCCAACTAGGCGGAGGTAATTGTCCAAAGGCTAGAGGGGCAGCATCGGTGAGTACATAGTTATCACCTACAAATATCTAACTTGGAGGACCTGAAGACCGAAGAGTTAAGCAATAGCCGCAGGTTTCTCCGAGTTATGTTTTGACAGCAAATTGTTCTAGTAATAATCCCACTATATTATTAATATTATAATTTTCTCATTATATTTTAATTATATTATAATTATTACGTGGTTAGTTTAATCACCATAGCCGGCAGGGCGAACCTCGCATATATGCTAGTAGGTAAGGAGTCTTCAGTTTCTCGTTTGGAAATTATGATTCATAATTATAATCAGTTTAACATAGAAATTTATGACGATGTTGAGAGGCAAGTGCCACTGTAGTCATTAATTTACAACTGGAAAGGAAATTGTTCATTATTGACAGTTTATCAAGCTTTGATAGGTATGGGATGGACGTAAGATATTGGAACAATGCACCAGAGGGTTCAACTGGGTCACTGTTCTCTGGTAGATTTGAGAGCTCTGAAGGGCGGGGGAAAGAGAGGTAACGGTTGCGTTCCTCCATAAAGGAAGGAAACTCTACCAAGGGCGGTCGGTGGTACCAGACAGTCAATACGGTAGGGCCGATGGTTGACTGAAAGTAAACATTCATGGGAGAATTTCGTATGGCCAATACGTAGGCGACTTAAAATTAGTCCCTGCGGCCGGAGGGGGTAAGTGAGCCAACCAAGGGCCCCGGGATGTCGGATAGAGTTCCCAATTTATTGCGAAAGGAGCGAAGGCGAGTCTAGGTGGAGGTCAAGTAGTTGCTAGCGAGGCTCTTCCTCTTCTTTCTCGACTTGTTCCCAAGCGGGTTGCACCTGTGTGGGAACACCTTCGTGCATGGGTTACACGTTTCTCTTCAGCCCATTTTACCCTATTTTCTGCATGAGTTTTTGTTAGAAGTTGTCGTGTAATTGACTTTTTCGCTTTTCTTAGCTTCTGCAGAACCTCACATCTTGTCTGTCTGCTTAGGATCGGGGCTCCAGCGTCTTCAAATATTGCCTTACTTGTAGAAAGTTGTTTGTTAGCCATTGAAACCTTCAAATGTCGCTTATTCCGAGCAGTTAATTTCCTCGTAGAGGCTTTATCCGGAGTTTTCCGGATGACTTCACCTTCAATTGCATAAGACTTAGTTGTTGGGTGATCACGCTGCAATTCCTTGGAAACTTCGAGTGCTGTCTTACCAAAAGCCAATAACGAGGTCACTTTCATCTTTCTTGCCCATGTTGACACGAAAGTGATGTTGCATAATCTGGCGTAACAGCAGAACCCCGTGCGATAAGCAAATGTTGCTAAAACGGGGGAAATGGTTCCGTTTTATTTTTCCCCCACTGTTTTTTTTCGTTACAACATACCTGTGCACTAACTCACTATAAACATTTTAAATGTTTGACACTTATCTTAAAAATGAGTAAAAAATGTATTTGCATTATCAAAGGTAACATACTGTAGTGCCAGTAACCTTAATGATCCCCTGCGATCTCAAAGTAATGACTGTACAGTAGAGTACCGTACTGGCCTTAATGATGATACTTTTCAGATTTTTTAGCACTGTTAAATTTCTAGTTTAGACCTCCCTCATCATGAGCACACTGTGATCCAAAGAGAAAAAAGAAGAGACATTCAGTATGCAGAAAGAAAAGTGGTACTCATGAACGAGGGGTGTTCCTGCACAGGATCACCGCGCATGGGCACCGCAACTCNAGTTTAGACCTCCCTCATCATGAGCACACTGTGATCCAAAGAGAAAAAAGAAGAGACATTCAGTATGCAGAAAGAAAAGTGGTACTCATGAACGAGGGGTGTTCCTGCACAGGATCACCGCGCATGGGCACCGCAACTCGGGATTTAAAGAGCAAGAACAGAACAAAGCATCATCAATAGGAGTATGAGAATGGGAGAAGCAAAGTGCGACGAAAGACAGACGTTCCGAAGGTCTAGCTTATTATACAGGCAAGTTCAATGAGAATATGCTCTGGGTAGGCATTATCAAAACATTTTCTAGAATTTGGAAAAATATAAAATATTTCGTTCATTTACCACCAAAATATTTACTATTTTCTAGAGGAAATTCCTCCATCTCATTTTCCTCGTAGTATAGCAGTCCATATTAGGATCTTATCCAGATTTGTGCAGGCTTTCGCGAGCCTTTTTCATCGAACATTTTTCTCTTAATTGAACTTTTTAGTATTTTCCTTGCACAAAACAATTTCTTCACGAAAAGAGTTGTAGAGAGAATAGTTAATATTAGTTGTAGGAATTTCAACAGCTTCGAGACTCGTTCGTTCCAGGTTGAGGTTGAATTTGAAAATCAAACTTAACCTGGATGCCTAAGTTCAATGACCTCCTGGTTGTTGCCTACGTTACATCAGCTGGATACATATGATACATCAATTCATGGTTGCCTACATTAGATGATTTAATGGAGGATTATGTTACATCACGTCATAGTTACCTTCATTATAGGATATAATGGATGAGACTATGTTACCTCACATTATCAGTGCCTACATTATATGATTCAATGGAGTACTATGTTACATTACTTCATAGTTGCCTACTTTATATGATACAATGGATAACTATGTTACATTACTTCATAGCTGCCTACTATATATGATTTAATGTATACCCATGTTACGTCACTTCATGGTTGCCTAAGTTGAATCATTCCTTGGTTGCCGAAGTTAATTCACTGCATAATGGCCAACATTACATCAGCTCACGGCTGCTAAAGCCATAGCCCTTTTCGGCTCCCATTACTATATCACTTTACTGCTACTAATGCTATATCACTCTATGGCTGCCAATGCTCTATCACTTTTCGGCTACCAGTGCTATTTCACTTCACTGCTATCTATGCTGCAACACTTAAAGGCGTCCAGTGGCTCAACGCTTCATTTCTGCCAGGGCTACATCACTTCATGGTTACCAGTTGCTCCAACTCACCCTCAGCTCTGTTGTCTGACTGTGTGCTGATTTTCTCGCTAAGCCCGTATACCAAATAATTCTCCTCAACAACTCCATTAGCTGCTTATTTGTGGGCACGAAAGACAGACGTTCCGATGGCCTAACTAATGGATGAGGTAACCTACATAAACCTCCTTGGGGCGTTGATCCCCATAGCATAGGATGAGCGAACCTAACTAACCTAACCCTATGGCCCATCCTATTGCAAAAATATTCTATTCTACTGTAAATATCAAAGGATGCCATGAACGTTGATGTACGATATTACACTTGAAGCCTTAATATTTTTGTGAATTTGTTACGCATGCAAGTGCTAGAAGTATGTACTAGTTTGCCAGTCAATACTAAATATAAAAGAATTAAATAAAACATCCTGACAATGTATGAAAAAGTAATGGAACAACGTATAAAAAAATACGTATGCAGCACCGCACAGTCAGCCTCACTTGCGAGAAGTGATATCTCCTTTTCGGCAAATGGCTACTCAGTGTTCATGTACTTTGTGGCCTACCTTGTATACAAAAATGAAATAATTAGTTTTTGCTGCTGCGAAACATTTATACGAAATAACCATCAGAAATATGTTGTATTATCAAGTGTATCTGCTAACATGTTTCGTACAGGGTAGGCAAGCCTGCCTTGCCTACCCTAATTGCAAGTACCCAGTACACAATTACCCTAGTGTCTGCTCTTCATAGTACAGGACGGAGAACCTAACTAACTTAACCCCTATATACGGCCTATGGCCCTGCCTATATGCCCCTAAAGGAGGGAAAATAATGTCCATGATTGGAATCCAATCAAACTTCATAAAACGTGCTCACTACAGTACGCTTACCATCAACCACTAATGAACAGGAATGTTATCAATTTCGTAAGATAATCGTATCTTTTACAATCGGCATAGTAAAAGATATTCATCTGATACTGAGAATTATTGACATCATTTTTGTATAAACGCATCGAAATTACCTTAACTCATTTAAAAGCTGAGACTAATTACTAAAAAGAGTTTTAAAAAAAATCAGTTGCTGGTATGTACATTTTATGAAACTCGTGACTACATTCTTGTTATGAGCATTATATTCGCCGTAGATATAGCAAACTACAAAGGGCGTTTTTTAAAAGACCATCTTCCCCAAGGCATATAGCTTCCGCTGAAAAGAAACAATGACCTAGAAATAGTCATCAAGTGGGATACATGACTTCAACTACACCGTGCACTACGATGGTTATTGCCACAATCACACAAATCAAAAAAATATTTGTTCAAATACCCGAAATTGTAACTACACGTGGCAGAGTTGCAATAACTGACTTATTAGGAATACCAATGTAATATTTGGAATCAGCACATCGATATTACTCTAAATCAGCTGGCAATACTTAAAGCTTTCTATATCTTGACCAGTGAATTATCAATTTTCAAAAGATCGGATTTATTTTTAATCATAGACTTAGCATAAAAACCTGACATGAAACAGAAAACCTGGTTTTATTTTTGTATACAGTACATTACAATCCTTCTACAACAGTAAAAAAATCTTAGGCATTGTTTTAACTGCTGACTAATGCAAAAGGTCAATTTTACGAGAAAATCTGCATCGGCAAAAATGTGCCAATGCCGATACCAGTTCCCAAAAAGAGTGCCGATTCGCACAGACGCCGATACTGATACCCTCAAATGTACTGATCCTTGCCAATGCCCCTAACTCGCACAGCTCTAATACAGATAAGTTGCAGTATGTCATTTTATTGACTCGGTAAATAACTTCGGGCAGAACGAAGTATTAAAAATTCATTTTTTTTTCAAATGTGAAAACACTAATTGTTTCAACGTACGAGTTAAGCTGCACTTCATCTTATGCCTCCTATTGAGAGCTGACAATATCGCCTGTACGTTTAAGCTTTCATAAAAAAGTAACGAGAACAGCAAATAAACCGCAGTAAGAGTCCTTGGCGGTAGCAGTATTAGGCACAAAGGCTCAATGTTCTTCAACAACTTAATCACACTGTGACTGATAAATACAGGTTCACTTTAAAGTGCTTGATATATGTGTATATAATCTTCATATAATTATTATTATATTGGTGTTGTCCCACTATTTCTGAAACTAAGAAGATCGATAGCGATCTAAGATGATTTACTCGGCTTACAGCCGGAACCACAACGTTGTGCTCAGGTGGCAAGAGATGAAGGACGAAAAGAGCAGAAGACAGAAGAAAGAACCGCCAATGCGGTCGGTCCCTTCTGTGGGACCGACCGCACCTCCGCACGGGCGAAGGTAAGAGCCCCGCAGAAAAAGTCAGTCGCCTCGATCGGCGGTCCACCTCGCGGGACAGAAAGGAAATATAGAGAACCTACCTAACTTTACACAACTAGCCGCCTTCTCAGCAGAAACTGTGGCCAGATGCTACATCCCCTGCGGAGAAGACAGTCGGGACCCTTGGGTGCGTGATGTGCGTGATACCCAAACATATTGTGGCAGGGAAAGGGCCCGCCAGAATATGCCCCTGAGGTCATATGATCTTAATAATGGCCTAGGATGTAATCACCCAGAAAGCGCACAAAACTAAAGGCATTTTTTAACAATTCACAACGGATATATTTACAATAATTTTCGTTTTAAACACAGTGTTAGACTCATTACTTATACTTCCATACCAATAGATTACAGTGAACCACATACCACTTCCTCATTAGCTCTGACCTTACACGCTTCTGACTTTACATTGCAACAAACTACTTCTTACAAAAAATCGGTTTGGAGTATTGGATAGGCTTTCAGTAATCTCGTCAACAACAGCAAATCAAATACCTGTTTCGGGACAAGCTTCAAAATTGCTTTACACGGGTAACCATCCTGTCTTGTTTTGACAGGCCCTCCTGGCTAAGTTTGATCTCATTAAACATGAAAATATTACTGATCGGCTCATTAGCGATATTGGATAGGGCTTCATTAACCGCGTCTGCTTGCTCCTCTTTAATGAGAAAGTAGATGCTAAAATCGCCTCCCTTGGGCGTTCGATATTTCGCTCTAATAATATTGTGGAGCCAGTCAGTCTGCGTAGTATAGGAAGGCTGTGTTGACTGAATGGCTACATTTTTGCCATGTCTTGTTTTATATCCTAGTTTGTTTATATATTTGCCTGCTTGATGCTGACTTTGTTTTCACGTTCCATTCTTTTATATAGGAGGAAAATAGGCTGATATTTCTACCAGTAAGCGCGTGGCTGAAATTAGTGAGGCGGGTGAGCAGCTGGTTACAATTATTTTTGTACTTCCTTGTCCTTACAGTAAAGTAGAAGATGATTACATGGACTTAAGGTTCATACGATACTATAGTACTATAGCCGTAACAGAGACGGTATTTTATGAACGATGGCTTTGAGCTTTTGTGTTGTCAACAAAATATTAAGGCGAAAAAATTAGGATGCGTTGCAACTAAATGGGAAGGGTATCGCAGCAGCCGAGACTGGTGTGTCTAGCCAAATGAGGCAGTGAAAATCTGAATGTAAAGTCTGAAATTTACGCAGACAGCCTTATCTCTAGCGTAGACATTTTGAATTGAAGGAAGAAGGGCGAGGAGAATGGATAAAATAGCAGATGGTGGCCAAATAGACCGATGCATTTGGTGTATCAAAAATGTGTATAACTTTGAGTTGTAGCAGGAAGTCTTCCAACGCTCAAGTCCAAAATTATTATTATTAGGGTAACATGTCTAGTACCCGTCCACCATGCTTGTAGCCGTCCACTTTAAAAACTTACTGTGTGAAAACTAGCAGCTAGAAAGCCATACATACAAAACTGTAGGCTAAGCAGTGCCCTACAGTTTAAGACTATGTACGGCTCACTAGTACTGCTAGTTTTCACACAGGAAGTTTTTAAAGCCAAGTAGACGGCTACTAGCATGGTGGACGGGTACTAGACATGTTACCCTATTATATTGGTATTGTCCCTCTATTTCCGAATTGGAGACGATCAATCGCGACCTATACAGCCGGAACCACAACGTTTTGAGGTAGTGGGGTCATACACTGAAGTAAATATGATGGTAGAAGTAGTAATGAGTCCAAGAAAAAGATGTCAATAAATTCAGCTACTTTCGTGAATAGAAGGGGCATAAGAAAATGCAGTATTTTCAACACACTGAGGGCACATATTCGTGTTAATTTAACGATCAGCGGCTGACTTTTCTCCGGTGTATTCTTCAAGATCTTGACGGAGAGACGGGCTAACCAGTGAAGCAAGCAAGTAACCGATAGACCATGTACTACTTTTTTATAGTAGATTCATGAATAAAGGTGACAGTGTGGCTTGGGACAGGTTGGGGTGATAAAATGCAAAGAAACTGATAATTTCTAAAATAAGAGGGGTTGTGCTTTCCTGTGCACTACAGCAGGACTGTAGGAAAGAAAAATGTAGGAAATTAGAGGAAAAAACATTGTCCTAAACGAAGAGCCAGGGTATTGGGCCATGCTGCCCATGGGTTATCCGTTCGGGCTACTTCTTCAGAACACTTCTTCTTCGTGTTCTAGGTGGGGGATGAGGCTAAATGCGGGCAAGACTAAGGCCATGCTCGTGTCCAGGTCGCGTACAGTGGGACCTCCTTTTCCTGCACTCATGCTGGATGGTGTATCACTTCCTG
>LQNS02276481.1:8265116-8277032 GCA_001587735.2 Parhyale hawaiensis | reverse complement strand
TCCGTAGGGAATAGTTACAGTAAAAGATAAGTAATATTTTACTCCATCTGAGAGCGAGTAATCGTAGTGAACAGTAACATAACTGGTAGATAATCAAATAGATGATACTCCAACAAAGCTTGATTAACCATAATGAATGGTTACAGGTGCACATTTTACAAGCGTGATTACAATTTTCGATCGAAACAAGGTATAAAAAACTGAGTTATTTAGATTCCCGCCACCATAATTTTCATTTTTCTAGGTCATGGATTCAAGAAGTCTCACAAGTCTGGACACAAGGAAAGGGAGGGACACAAAACCAAAAAGGGAGAGACGAAGAAGAAAGGACACAAGGAAACTAAGAAAGGACACTATGACAAGGATCACAATGAGGTAATATTTGCTTTTTTCACTGGAGACAGTGGCACAATATTTTCACATCAACATACCAGTTTACTCTAAAATTTTCAGAAACCTTGAAGAAGAGTTTCATATTATTGCCCTAAATTTAACAATAACAATAATAACAATAACAATATTGAACAAAATACCTTCCTGCACGAGCTTTTATAATCTATTGGAAAGTAACATCGGTAGGAGCATGAAAGTTAGAGGTAGCAAAGTGGGCAAGAAGGAATGACAACCCGAAGGCCTAGCTAAGACTAAGGTAACCTACAGGGCCGAGGCTACTCGTAACATGGAATGGGCGAACCTAACTAACCTATCCCTGTGTGGCCAATCATGGGTTTACTGCACCACCAGCCGGGACTTTTTTCCGATCAGATTGTTTCTTGTCTCCCGAAACCAAATGAGATGACGCCAACACCAGAAATATAAAACGCTATAGGCCAAGATTTATTTTTGTTATGCGAGCATATGGTTTCGGAGACCGCAGACCCAAACAACAGCTACAAGCGGGTTTACCTCCCTAATTTCCCTATCGTCAAGATAAGTTCGCGTCTTGAATAGTATTGTGTTTTTCTTCTGTTATGAAATAACATGTCGAGAGCGAAATATCTAATTAAACAAATGGCGTTACTCCTCTACACTGTAACACTCGGCAACATCATTCGATTAATCAGATGTGATGAAATCGAGGTCCACGTGTGGATGCTCAGGCCCATCAGCAAATTACGAAGGTGAAAGGCAGGATTGAAAGAAACCAACACCAAAGCAAACGTGGGCGGACTTCATTGAAGTGTGATCAATGAGGCCGAAAATCAAATGTATTCCTGTAGGCGTTAGAGTTTCCGTCTACAAAGGGAGGTGAGACAACTATTTGTCATCAGAAGCAGTGAAAAGAAGAAAAAGAAGAGTGCGTATTTTTTTAGTTCTGTAGAGTTAAGGTGTAATTGATTCCAGTTGATTGCCTTGGGCCCGGTGGTATTCGAAAATCTTTTGCCCGACGTTCATTCATCACAGCGTCCGAATGCGTTTGTTGAATCAATTTGAACTAAATAAGTGTAGTATTCTGAGTAAAAATTTCATCTAAATTGAAGAGTGTGATGGCGTTAATGAAGACTTTGTAGCCAACAAAAGTATTTTCAGACTGGTAGCTACTACGGCCTGTATAATTAACTACTGTATTTAGAGGTTAACACGCTGCCGGTAGCTTCTCTCTAACCGTCATAGCCGTACAGCAGCGTGCGTGCATCAGATACGAGTTTGTATCCATGTGGTGCAACAATGATAGACGAAACTTCACAAATGATAATTGCTAAATCAGATAACAAAACTTTCAACATGTTAGCAAGTCTTTGATATTCGAATTCGTACAACAAGTTTTACCAGAATAACATGTAGCGGTCGAATATTTTGAAGTGTGAACGCAATTCAAGAAGCAGTCATACGTGAACCGGCCTTCTGCTGGTAATATTCCACGCCCGTCAGAAATTTCAGTTCCTATCAATTGACTTGTTAAAGAAATATAGTAACGTCCTCATTTAGTAACACAAGAACTGTACAGAAAATGTGCAGCATTAGTGATCAAGTATCCCAGGTATAGTTCTTTTGTCATTATTTTTTTTTTCTTCTTTTATTATTTGTCTCCCTACTCACGGCAGAATAATGCGTATTATTTTACTTGAAGGTATTCTTTCGTCTTTTATTCATTTTCATAGGTATAACCATCCCAGATTACTCTTTGTGATAATGAGTTTCTTTTAACTACTTTACATTACCAATAGGAATTTGAACATAGCCTGGGTGCCATTCACGGGAACTGTAGAATCTCTCTTCCTTCAAATATTTCTCCCAATTGTATTTATATATTATTACTACCACTGTCAACAGCCATCACTTTCTGAGATGTTACCGTTATCTATTGTGATATATATTATAGAATTCAAGTTTGCAGCTTATGAATGGTGCTTAGGTTAACTCGAGAACGTAGTTTTCTACGTGACTTTGCTTCGGATGTGTTCTTTTGTACAACAGAGTGCTTTTTAAGCTGGAGAACCGCTTCAGGTTAGGCGAAGGGATTTTTCGTAAGTGTAAGGTAGGTTTGGTTTACTAAGCAATATCAGGTACAGTTGAATACCCTTAACTTTTAAGTAGCACACACCGTTCATCGCAATCTATTTTAAATAACGGTGTGCTAGAGCCGTGGGGAAATCCACATGACCTTTAGTCACATAGCACAGAGCGTAATTCAACTGCTCCAAACTTTAATAATCCATCTGCCACACCCTACGACCATGGTTAGTATACAAAAATTTTCATATGAAGCGGGTAGTTGTAAGACATGACCAACTTATGGAACAACTATATCGATTAGCAATCATATCTTTGGCATTGGTAAACGTACTTTCGGCGTGTCTCTCACTGTCGTAATTATGTTCTAGGGTAATGTCTCAATTACCGGATGCCTTTCTATTACCGAACGCAATAAGATTCCTACCTATATTCGGTAATAGATGGGCATTCGGTAATTGAGACATTACCCTACATTGTAGTTGCGCAGTGAGTCATTTTAAATTCAGTGTCGTTATGCAGGTGCGGAAACATAGAACTTACCAATATAAAGTTGTAATTTGAGGACTCCGCAGTTGGCAACTTTTACTTTCACATCACTCATTCACAAAATGGAACAATTCTATAATCAGTGCTATTTATCCACCTAATTAGAATTCCAGCATGACGTTTAAACGTCGTAAATCCTTCCCTAAAAAATGAAGGCTGCTGCGAATTTGAGGGCATGCCCAACAAATCTGTTCGCTCTGATGCAGACTAAATTGGTTTCACCCAAAGCAATTTCCTAGCCCCAAACAGTTCATCTTCCAATAAAACACTTCGTAGTCTTTTTATTACATAGCAATATTCGACTTTGAAAGTTTTCTCGAAGCCATTCCTCACGCGGGCTCTTTTGACATTTCCGCTGAAGTCCTTCATTCTTAAATCCAACGGTCTGCGTTTTCTACGTTATAGTGGACAACAGCAACGGCATCAATATATGGAAAAATATTGATGTTGGCAGGTTGTAACTATGACATGCGAGCAATACAAATATAAAATTAGTGTTCTTTCAAACAAGAAAGGGGATTACAATCGCCTTAAATTGCTGGTACGTAGCACTGAACGTATCAGTATCTTGAAAACGGATAATTTTCGACGACGTAACCACCAAATTCATATGAAACTACTAAATAGCAACGAATAGAGTGGTGTATCATTCTTAGAACTGGGTGACTATTTACTTTCAGGGTCACCACGACAAAGGGGGAGTCCATCACAAGTCCGACCACCACGGTGAGCACCATAAAGGGGACTATGAAAAGGGCAAAAAAGGCATGAAAGGCCATAAGAAAGGTTCGCACATGCATCATCAAAAAGGACATAAAGATAAGGTATGTGGATATCTCAAAATTTTGGAGCTATTTTTTTTTACTAGATTTTAACAGTACAAATGACAAGGAACAGTAAAAGAGCCAATAATAATAATGGTTGCTGCTTTGACAGCCGCAGTTCTGTAATTACTTAACGGTTTTGAAATGCGACATGTGAGAAAATGGCCAGTGACTGAAATTACGATCTGTATTGACACGTTACTTACTTTCAGGAGGTAGTGAAGAAAGAAACTCATATTTTTACTTCAGACATGACGTATATTGCGACACCACATTATTTTGGTAAAACTAGGCTCACAGAAACTGAAATATTTACTTCTCCATTTAGCCCTATTTTGTTATATGTATTGGTATAAATATTTCATAAGTCTTTCCCTAGTGCTAAACAATTATTTTTATGTGTCATATTCAGAAGCAAAGCCTTCACTCTTGTAAAGCGCTGACGAGTTACGGTGAAAGTTTTCCCTACAGGTATAATTTGCGGAAATTATAAAGCCGCGTGCGTCTACACGATCCATCTTTTCGTCGAAGTTTGTGTTCGCGGAACGATTTTGATTGACAAACACACGCGGCTAGCCTTCGAATTTTATGATTGATGTTGTCCAACCTTGCTGGAAAACTTCAGCACGAACACGCGGAAGTTTGTCGACATTTATATTTCGCACTATTAATCAATGGATGTGGCTTCATTATATTATTTAGCAATTAGAGCATATTTTTTTATTTAAATTAACCCGCGTAACGAATTTTATTTATGTTTGATTCCAAATTTTGGACAGCGGGAAGCATTTGGCAACTACATGTTACCAATTACTAATAACTGTAGCATATTCGTCTAGTTGCATCTGTTTCTTCTGCTTTTCATTATTAAGAGCTACTATGGAGCGCGATTTACGTTTTAAAGAAGAAACCGATGTACACAGTGTGAATCGCAGTAGAAATTAATAAATAAAAAAATGAGAAATTATTATTCTATCGTCTGCATCTCCGAATGGGAGGGGATGCCAGTTAGTGAATTTTTAGCTATACTTTACGCCAGTATAAATAAAGTTTTTCCCCGCCAGTCAGCTTCTACAACTGGAATAAATATCTCGACGATAATTGAGGATGGAATATCGAATAATAGTTATGGAATGCTGAATTGGCTGAACTGAAGTGTTCGTGGCCCCCGTTGGGACAAAGAAGAGAATTGTTTGTGTTTTTGCTTGTCGATGCTTGTGTTTGTGATTGATGAAGTGATGGATCGAGTAGACGCGGCTTAAGACACATGATAGCCAGTAGAGTGCGAAACGTTTTATCCTATACTCTCTCGATTACTTTGCCGCGAGGATGGCCTCTGTTTACCCAATATAACCAATGCCCAAAAATGACTAAGAAATCTCTGCCACTACTGCAATTGCAATTTTGAAAATATAGAACAGCTGTTTTCATTTCCAGTGAGTTCCAGAAAATGACGTAGAGCTTAAAGTGACGATGTTCATATTTGTTCAGCTGCAGGCACATTCACACACTTTTATTTCAAGAATGTCTTATCTTACTCTCCAACTTTTCTAAAATTTTGCAGCTCATTGGGTGATGCGTTTATTAGGGATTGTTTGACGTATATTATTAATTTTTTGAAATATTAGAATGCAACGTTTTGATGCAAAAGCATTATTAAAAGGCGGATAAAAACAACACATCAATACACACTGAAATAAGTAAGAAATCATGCATACCTGTGCATCGAAATATTGTATTCTAAGATTTTAATACTGAATGTGAACCAGTTTTAATAATCTCATTGGGAAATTTTCTAAGATTGGGAAACGTTTCATAGTGTAGACTATCGTGGCAGAGGGATTTTCACGTCTGCTTGGCCCCCTCGAATAATTTACACTTTTCTAGAGTTTTTTTTTTTCATTTGTTTAGGATACACATAGAATCGATTCTGTTGCGAACAATGAAATGATTTGCATATATCTAGTACTTCTGTTTCACTTTTATACGATATTTATGCAATTCTAGGGCTTCTGTATCACTTTATGAAATATTTTATACATTTCTAAAGTATTCCTTCTGTTCTTTGAAGATATTTTTATGATTCTGTGGCAAATGTTTTGGTCAAAGGAGATTCAGTATTTCTAAAGCTTCTCTTTTGCTCATAAAGGATATTTGTGTAATTTTTAAAGCTTTTGTTTTGCTTTACGATATAATTTACATAATTCTAAAGCTTCGCTTTACTCACGGCAGTTAGTTAGTTATGGATTATTTATACGCCTGTTTTGCTCCAGGGATTCAAGGCCGTTCACCATAAGAAGGAGTTCATGCTGCAGAAGAAGCATTACGAAGACGTGGACGACAAAGAATACCACGGTCATCACGATCATTTCGATAAATTTTTCGACAAATTTAAGAAAGGCATGTTCGAAAATGAATCTTTCAAAGTAAGTCTGGTGCTTGCTCCTCAATTGTAGAATAAAAATGGGGCTAAGTAACGGAAAACTTCCACAATAACTTATGACTAAAAGTACGCGTTTGATCCTCCCGCTTCGACTGAGATCATGTAACTTGATTAGTTTTAACTTGTCCGGGCCTTAAAATGTGATTGTTCATTTCCCCACATTGTACCCCAGCTAACAATATGACGTTGATTTTAGTTAGCAATCATGTCGTGAGATCACAAATCGACGTGCTATGCACGTTGATTTGTGAACTCCAGATATTGTTGTTAGCACGTTGTGACCAGCATGTGGTGAGAAAACGTGCTGACAACGTTATGACAACTTCCATAGTTACCTGGCATTGTTAATGCAGCTCCAGATAACGTTGTTAGCATGTCATATCACAACGTGCAGACAACGTACCGGGTACATCCTTAGCACGTCGCATCATAACGTAATAGGGACGTGTCCAGCACGTTGTATCACGGTACGTGCTGAGGCACCCCCCAGAACAAGGTGCTAAGGACGTGCCCAGCACGTTGTTATATGACGTGCTATAACAACATTATCTGGAGTCCACAGATCAACGTGCATAGCACGTTGAGCCGCAACTCACGACGTTGATTCTATGTCGTGTGTTAACGTGCATATAATTTCAGGACTGAACTCTAGCAGGGATGAAGTTTCATGCAACTTAAGGTCAATTGAATTAGATTTTTTTCATCCAAGTGAGCTACTCAAACCCACCGATTGTAATAATTATTATTAAAACTTCTCGCCCTGGCCACCCCAAGTGAAGTTTGTTGCAACACCAGGAAACTCGAAACGCTGTTAAACAAAATTAAACAAAAAGCCATTATCTGCTGACTTAAACGCCTGCACGCCAACAGGACCAACAGCCAATGCCGGCAATACCTTCCAAACCCCAACAGACTCGAGCACGAAGCACCGACTGAACTGATGAGTTCAGCGTTTAACCTTCTCTAAAATGCAAAAGTGCGCGTGAAGCGCACCACGTGTAATCCTCCTAAAAACCTTGAAGGCATCGACAGAAGAATACAACCAATATCTCTCATGTTGTACACCTTATAAAACATACAGGGTCCGGCCACCCCTCGATTATGGGGCAGATTCACCAGATCATTTTAAGCGCACAGCCTAGCTGCTGGCTCACGTGTTTCAAATGTAGACATTTTACTTTTTATCATAAAGAAAATAGGCACTGTCATACAAATTAAACCAGATTTTGATATAAGCAGTAAACATTGTCCACCCGTTTTAATATCTGACACACAGTTTTTGTAGGTAGTTTTACTTTGGTGAATATCGAACTACAGGTATCATGTTTTGGATATCTGAATTTCAGTCTTATTTACCCTGCAGTTTTCGCCTCGTCTCTTCCGTTGTTGAAAATTTTTGGTTCTCAGAAATAGAATTTTTTCAGGTTTTTTTGGTAGCCCATCCACAACATTTGCTAATTTCTATTGATGCATTGAAGCTTAAATATGCAGGTGCGTATTATAACCAATATAAAGTAATTTTTCTGTTCATGACAAAGTTAATTTGACGAAATTAGATTTTCCTTAGCAATTAGCATTTTGAGATCATTTTACACAGTAACATATGATTATTTTACCATTTTCAGGGAGACAAGCATCACAAAAAGCATGCCAAGAAAGGTCATCACAAGAAGGGTCACCACGATCTTCACGATAAAGGGCAAGACAAGCATTATGAAGATGACGGCCATCACGAACATCATGCCGAATATGGCCACGAGAAAGGGCACCACGAAAAGCACGGCCACGATGATGAAGGCCACTGAATGGATGATGAGAAATTATCGATCGATAACGATAATAAACGCTAAAGCGATAACGATGATGGCTACCGAATTTTCAAGCACGATTTCTACCGTATCGACAGTCATTATAGCTGCTAAATGGTTACTGATGACAATGACTACTTTAAATTTTAGTTTTTACGGTGTAATAGTTTCATATTTTAAAACCAATTCAGTGAACTGTTACCCACTAGCCTTAGCAAGATAGTGTTAAACTATCTTTAATAAGCATTTCCTTCTGTTGTCATTCGCCTACATTTTCTGAATCGACTCTTAAACTTTATTGATAATTTTTGTCAGCGCCTTTCGATTGTTTCCAGTTACTTGTTGTAGGAATTATTTACTTGTTGTAGGAATTATTTGTTTGTTATATTGTTGCAGAGTATATTAAAGTTGTCCCAATTTACAACAATTTTACTGCCTGTTTCATGCTCACATTGTGTATGTACTGGGTTTTTTCCTGTTCCACAACATCATAAGATTGTAGATAAAAAGGTGCAAAAATAAAAGTTGAGCATGGTTTGAGTAATGTTTTTGAATTTTGAAAATGTTAAAAGCATCGCGAATACGTTGATCCGGCTGAGAACTCCATTCTACAGAGGGAGAATAAATTATGAAATTCTCAAAGAAAACTTATTGAGAATCGATGCAAAAAACTCAATTCAGTGGGTTGAAGCCGGCGCACCTGCCTTGAGTTTGAACATGTTAAATCCTGAAGGCTTAGTTTTTTCATGCAATCAAAGATGCCCATAATTTTGCTGCTCAATCGTACATACCCTAAGCTTTCGAAGCTTAACTTGTCCGAAACTTCATTCAGGTGCGCAGGCTCCGACACACCGATTCATACTTTAGACACTGACCGCTAATTAACTGACTGTCTGAGAAACAATATAAAAAACTTATTCTTATATCATAAAGCGGAATTGCTACAACGGCTACAACACAACTCAATGTAGCGAAGCCTAAGATAATTTCTGTAGCTCAAAATATGTCAAGCTGAGTGGGGTTGACTTGAGACAAGTTTGATGCAATTAAGTTGAACTTAAGCACTCAATCGAACATGCCCTTGGATCAATTGCGAGGGGAAACCGATAGGCGGCTATACAGGAAAAGAGAAGCAAGTATCAAGTCCGTTCAGTCGCTTTCCGTGCCTCTGTCCTATTTTCTCTGACTATAGGGGATTTATTGGCCTCGTAAGTCTAAGGGTAAAAGAGACCTTAGTGAATATACTTTGTGGCGATGCTTCGTAATACGTGTTACAGTCTCAATGCCTGCCAATATCATCTGAAAACTTGGAGGACTCTATCGTGACTCACCTGAAAACATCAGCAGATATATAGGTATACGATAAGTCATTTATTGTGCGCCACTTATTAAACTAGAGTACTCTGAGAGGGCATACCTCCGCCAAGCAAGGCAATGCTTAAAAAAATCAAATTGGTCCTAAGACAAGGAGTTCCTCCTTATCATCACCAAAATTCAGTCATTTACGCCTCTTGACAACAAAAACAGCTTCGGTAATTTTCTTGAAGATCCATCCCTAACTTTTTGAGTAATTTTCTGATAAACATTTTGACAAAATTCAGGCAATAACCCCAACAGATTCACTGATCATCACCAAAATTTGGTCTTATGTTTCTTTGATATTTCTAACAACTTGTACAAATTTCATACAGATCCGTTTATTATTTTTTCAGTCGTGCTACCAAGAGAAAAAGACGTAGACAAAGAAACTAACGATTGAATGGATCATCATCAAAAGTTAATCATCTGTTCCTAAACAATCCCTGTATATTTCGTAAAGATCGGACCATAACTCTCTGAGTTATCTTGATAAGAGACCGACAGAGAGACAGACAAACAAATAACCCACAAACAAACTCAACAAAAACATAGCCTCTTCAGCGGAGGTAATAAAGTGAAGTTAAGGCAACATAACAGCTAAGGATGAGTTCGATTGGGCGCCGAAATTCTACCTTAAGGGCGTCACTTGTCCGAATCTTCAAACAGTTGCCCAGGGCCAGGATGCACAAAACGTCCGTTACCGCTAAATATAAATTTCTTCCCTAAGCTGCTTGAATGACTTTATCATGAGGATATCTTAAGTCCACTAAATCTCCAATGCACAAAACAATTTCAAATGCATTTATTGTCTCTGGGGGCCCTTTTACGTGCAAATGCTTAAAATCGTCCTTAGCCCGATATCGACCAATCACAGTCCCCGTTACAAGCAGAGATAAAACGCGAATATAAAACTCCGACGACCAGCTCATTTCTTCCATTCCTGCCATGACTGGATTGAATGTCATATTTTGTACTTTTAGATACCTTACACCACATTTTAGTTCTAAAAAACTAAACTAGTTAAAAAAAATCATTGTAAATGTAAAGACAGATTTGATTCTTTAGCTATGCGCATGCTGCAAACTGAATGCTCCAGCAGCCGGCAGTTTTCAGATTGAAGCATCGTAGGTATACGTTTTGTTTGCAATTACGCAACGTGAAAATTGGATGAGAAAACTTATTGAAAAGACGGTTGGGACTTCAGAACACTATTTTGTTTCCATATCCGCAACAAGGGGGCCGAAGATTTTGTTTTCCCTTCTGACAGCTAGTGTTGAATATACCGTATGTCGACCGAAATAGTAGTGAAAATATCAGCCTATGTACAAATTCCGCTACTTGCTATGGAGTTGGGCGTTTCTGTCAAACAACTGTGCACTTATATAATATTTTAAAGCCAGTGTCGAAAGTTAGAACGCGCCATACTATTCAGGAATATCAAAGGAATATAGTGTGAAATCAGTTTCACTCTCACCCCGAAGTGTTCGACAGTATCCAATAGAAAATTTTGATACTACGACTAAGAAAATCGCATAAAGTTTCCAGACGTGCAAGAAATTTTTCTGCCAGGTGTGCGCTTGGGTGAGCAAGGCTTAAGGAATATTTTTAAGTGATACTTTTCAAGAAATATTTACCGAATGTTAATATTATGTAAATTGACCACATTTGCGCTCGTTCGCCGATGTTTTGGTTCTACAGCTGTTTCTTTATTGCATTTGAGGGTACTCCTAGCAACTTCAACTTAAGTAAAAAAAATAAAGGAAAATCTCCCTATGCGGGAAAGCGAAAATCGTTTGTGCATGTGCCCGTAGCTCACAAAGTGCACTTTTCTGGAGTTAAGGGAAAATCTGCGAGCTAAATACACTTAGTGAAGCTTAGTGCATCCCGGCCTAGGGCCGGAATGCACGAAACTACACTAAGTTTATTTAGCTCACAGATTTTCCCTTAATTTCAGAAAAGCACACTATGTGAGCTGCGGGCACATTCACAAACGATTTTCGTTTTCCCGCCAACAGAGATTTTCCTTTATTTTTGTACTTAAGTTACGGCTGCTAGGACCATCCTTAATTGCAGTAAAGGAACAGCTGCAGAAACTAAACATCGACGAGGAAACATAACGAGTGTAAATTTGGTCCATGTTACATAAGATTTATATACTCTAAGTATTTCTACAAAAGTATAACTTAAAATTATTCTTTTAGTTTTGTTTACCCAAGCGCTCAACTGGCAGAAATTTTCTTGCACGTCTGCATGGCACCTTCGCACGAGCAAGCTTCGAAGCGAGGAAGCCGTAGTATCCAGGGCCGGGATGCACGAAACTTCACTAAGTCTATTTAGCTCACAGGTTTTCCCTTAACTTCAGAAAAATGCACTTTGTGAGCTACGGGCACATGCACAAACGATTTTCGCTTTCCCGCCAAAAGAGATTTTCCTTTATTTTTGTACTTGAGTTAAGGGTGCTGGGACCATCCTTAAATAC
>LQNS02276481.1:8203659-8263989 GCA_001587735.2 Parhyale hawaiensis | reverse complement strand
AGTGGACTTAAGATGTCCTCAGGATAAAGCCATTTAAGGAGTTTAAAGAAGAAATTTCTATTTAGAGTTACGGGCGTTTTGTGCATCCCGGCCCAGGCTACGACTTGTTGATTCAAGTGTCAGGCGTTGACTCTTAGGAAGCATTCGATTGTGTCGTTAAAGGCGATATCGGCGAATTAACCTGACCGATATTTTAGATAGGTGTGCTGGCTTCGAACAGTTGATTAGTGCTTCAGACTTTGATCCTTAATCGATTAACTGTGGCGCTTTCAAAACAACTCAGTCTTACTTCGTAAAATGGAATTTTCAGTCAGATCTGCATTTTCATATTGCTTGTAATATTTGCAACACGATTAAATGTGACGGAGCCAAATCTTCTGTCTGAAGCTTCGGAGAAGTCGAGCCTGGAAGGCTTAATTTGGGGCCCAACTGGACATGCCTTAGATCAGTTAGCTGTGAGACTTCCATGAACCTGACTCGGTAAAATGGAAGGAGATTCCAAGTGGCTCGATATAATCGGTCTCTTCTGCACCTGCAACGTCATTTTGATGAAGCTAAAGTTCCAGCCTGCATTTCTAAACAAGTCAAGCCAATTGGGTTTAGCTTAAACTGACTTCGGCGTGTTCGCTTGGACACCAAAATAGAGTTCCGAGGCTTGAGTTCTTGCTTATGAGACTTCCAGAGACCCAACATTGTTCCGTCGAATCGAGTTTTCAGCAGGTTCAGCAGGTTCAACGTAATCGTCTTGCTAAAGCTTGCAACACAGTTCAGATGACAAGTCAGACCCCAGAGGTTTAACTTCAGCACCCAGTTATTTATTGAACGTGCTGTTCAACGACCCAATCAACCCTCCGTAAATATCTACCCAAAGATAGAAATATCGTCTCGCATTCTGAAAAACCCCACAGTCAGCACTCACATCGGTGTGGGAGACTGAGTCTATGGTGCAGGGAATTTACACAAGATTGCTGTAGGCAATTGCGTGCTGCTACAAGTTCCTGCTGTGAATTATTATGTCGAGCACAGTGAGCATTAATTGCTGGGCTTAGATCGTTATGGGAAAGACTGAAATAGCTTCTTGCACTTCAATGACGCCAATCTTGAGTTATTAACTGCACTTGATAACTTGAATTGCAACTCGAAATGAAAATTGTTGTATGTTTCTATGCTTCCTGGCTACATGGTCATGAAGACCCATGGTTCAATAACCTACAGGAGTTAAATAACCTGCAGCTGAATATTGATGATTTAAGAACACAGACACTATTACATGAATACGTCCACCTTTAGGCCTACGTTATTAGACGTGTTTTCTGCATCACAATACCAGAAGCTTGCCCGAGAACGAACATAGGGAATACTGTAAGTAGCCGTACCAACTGTCTATGTGTGCTTACTACCACCGATAATAAAAATTAAACAGCCTGTAAAAAAAACCCAATGTATTTTAGCATCTACTGTTGTTAGCCCAGCGCGTTCCTAATAAAGTGCATTTACATATTATTCTCTGTTGCACAAAATTAACCACATTCATATTTTATTAATAATTCACACAGCAATACAACAGCTGTTCAAAACGGCTGGTAGTCGTCGGCTTAACAAAGCCTTTATAGAGGACTAAAGGTAGGTACTCAGTTCAATGCAGTTCCTGTCTGCATTCCTAGACAAGTCAAGCAGGCTTGGCTTAAATCAACTGGAGCCATTATATAATTATGTCGGCTTTTGTCTCCTATAACGGCTGTTTCGAGCATATGTGACCCTGCCTTTGTGTATATCAGCTGGGTCGATAAAATTATCTGTTCAGCTAAACAGTGCAAAGCAGATCACGAATACATTCTCAGGATTTATTCTCGTGACTAGCGGTTCCCACGCGCGTCTGCCGTCTGTGTGTGGAATTCCCATTTCATATTTTTATTGGTGTTCCACATTTCTTTCCATTCTCTACTTGTGCAAGGGCACTGTTGTATGTATGGAGGCATAAAGTAACTAACTAAATAGGCTTAGAGTGTCTAAAGACGCTTAACCTACTATACTGGTACAATATTACTTAATACGCCGAAACTGCGCAAAAATTTCGAGACGAAATTTTAACTTGTGGAATAAATAATTCATGAACCACACTATACATTTGCAGGCTCAATTTCTGTTTGGACCAAGGAGCTTGAATTAATGCACAGTGAAAGTCGGTACGTATCATAGCTACGGTCAAGGAGGTTTAATATTAGGAGGGAATACATGGCGCCACATTGCACCGTACTGGCCAGGGTATATTTTTTGTTTGTTTGTTTGTTCTTCCATAGTTGGTCCCTTCCCACCAATCATAGGCTTTCAGCCATTTGTGCAGCCTATCAGCGAGCCAGCACAACCGGAATCTTCAGTTTCCTGTCTACGTAGCTGCTGCTACCTTTTTCAACATTGCCATGTCTCCTTGGATATGGTACCATGAGCGAACGTGCATCTGAGCTATACGTTCGGTCATAAGTTGATTGCGCGATGGTACAGTGTGGGCTCTGTATAAATGTACCCAATACGTAAAAAGGACAGCAATGAATCTCAATGCAGTATAGATAGCCAACCATAATTTCAAGGTTAAAATCACTTCTATGAGATTTGATATTTAAAACTTATCGAATGCACACTAAGGATATGAAATAATTAATGGCTATAGGAAATAAAAGAGGCAAACTCTACTTTGTGACGGTGAAATGAAGAAATAAAGATATTAATTCTCTCATACGTCACAAATTTAATTAGAACCCATTAGGGCCAAACGGCATCAACATTGATTGTTGTTTAAGCTATAATTATTTACATAAATATTTATGGACGATGTCGAACGTAGAAAAAAACGAAAGAAAGCGATATAGATACAAGAATTTTTAACAATCAATATAGTAATAATAATAATACTTTTTATGAAGAACACGATTGGTTCACAAACAGGCCTGCAAGCAGATAGTATACAAAACTAGAATACTCTGAGAGCGCATACGTCCGCCAAGAAAGGCAACGGTAACGAAAAATCCAAATTGGTTTTGAAGCCATGATTTTTTATGTATCAGCACCAAAATCTAATTTCTATGCCTTT
The DNA here is from genome assembly GCA_001587735.2 of Parhyale hawaiensis. Lineage (NCBI taxonomy): Eukaryota > Metazoa > Arthropoda > Malacostraca > Amphipoda > Hyalidae > Parhyale > Parhyale hawaiensis. Next base: position 8,260,901 of record LQNS02276481.1, on the reverse strand, counting down.
TGACAGTATTAACAGTTTCTGCAATTTTCTTAAAGATCCGTTCATAACTTTTTGAGTTATGCTGCTAATAAACATTCTGATAAACATCGGGAAAACTCACAAACAGACCAACTCACCTTAACCAAAATTTGATCATTATGTGTTTTAACAATAGCAACAATTTTTGTCAATATCATGGAGATCCATTCTTAACTTTTTGAGTTATTGTGCTAACAACCATAAAATCAAACACAGCGACAAACGAACGAACAATAGGTCATCAGAAAAATTTGGTCATTCACTCTTCGTAATATATATATATATATATATATATATATATATATATATATATATGTAACAACTCAAATAAATTTCCTGACATTCTGTCCATTACTTTATGAGTTATGGTATTAAGAAAAAAAATAGGCAAATAAACGACAAATGAACAGAGCTTCAACAAAAGTTAATCATCTGTTTACATGCCCAACAACCCCTGTAAATTTCGTAAGGATCCGTTCATAACGTTTTGAGTTATCGTGGTGACACACAAAGAGGTAAACAGCCAGACAATACCACAAAAACGTAACCTCCTGGGTCAATTAAATTATTATACTAGTTATGGGACTCAGCCACATAGAGAGGAGGCCACGCACTGAGAAAATACTTGAATACACTGAGCTTATGCCTGAAGGGAGAAGTAATTAGCGCGAAAGGGATTGTATTCACACATAAGTAACATAAAAAAAAACAGTATGCACGATATGCAGCAGTTTTGCAGAGATTTGCTTGTGCCACTAGCTTGCGTTCCACTTCACAGAGCGGTTGAAAATCGCATCATATTTTGATTCCAAATTGACAACATCTCCATAATCTGAGCACACACAATATCAGCAACAAATTAGATGAGGCGAATCTAGGCTGTACCCCCCGATTGCGTGTCGTACAAGGCAACTTTACGCCCAACTGAACAGGTTTGGTAACATCTCGTACAATAGACGCGCCTTGGGGGTCTGTGATGAAACTCGCTGCGCCGTTCGCATTGTTGCCGCTGAGGCGACAAAAGAATTTGTGGGTTGGTCTTATTGCAATGCTGTCCATGCTGCAAGGTTTCGGTGCTGGAGCAGTAACCTTGTCGGCTAAGGTATTTTTACCGCAGAATTCCCTCAAAAATGCTCTAGCTGGTAGACGAGTGTTCTGAAATTTTTTGTTGGTGAACGTTTGTCCAAGAACTGAGTTCTTTTGGGAGTATGCCCAGCGATGGAGAGTAGGAGTCAGATACTGAGAATTGGCAACCCCGACTGCAAATGCTGCTTCTTTTCCACCAAATTAACAACTGCATTGATACCAGAGACTTGAAACAAGAGAATGGCTCTCCTGAGAATAGTCATAGTCGCTGTATGTCTTACAGCGTGATTACCTCAGTCAAGAAGGCTATTTTTGTCGTGTTTATCTGTCTCTTCGACTGTTATTCTCTTTGTATGTCACCAATATGACTCAAAAAGATATGGGCGGATATTTACAGGGAGTACTGGCTTGTTAGTAGTAACAAATGATTAACTTTTGGTGAAAATCTGTTCAACCGTTTGTTTGTCTGGCTATTTTTTCTCAGTGCAATAACTCAAAAAAGTTGCAGACGAATTTTTATGAAATTTACATAAGTTGTTAGGTATATTAAGAGGAGTAAATTAGAAAATTTATGGCACTATCTGTTTTTGCGATTTTTTTTTGTCTCTGCGTTTGATTTTATGTTTGTTAGCAAAATAACTCAAAAGTTACTAGCGGAACTTTATAAAATTTATAGCAATGGTTAGAAATGCTAAAAGACATAAGCGAGGAAATTTTGGCGAAAATTGATAGGTCTATTTGTGTATTTGGCTAATGTTCGCAAAATAACTCAAAAAGTGGTGATCGGATCTTTAAGAAAATTACAGAAGCTGTTATTACTGTCAAAAAGAACAACTGGATAGATTTTGATGCTGATACAATGGAAATGATAGCTTCAGAACCAATTTGACTTTTTCTTTACCGTTACTATGCTTGGCGGAGGGATGCTCTCAAAAATGCTCTAGTTAATTCCTTTGACTATCTCTTTATTTGCGGTCGTGGTGGGTATTTTAGCTCAAAATATCTTGACGCATAATTCATTGACATGACGTTCATTCATCATTTTTAGGTTTTTCTAACGGACTTCAGCAAACATTTCAGTGACAGTTTTGTTTCGTTGAAAATAATTATGGTAGCAAAGTTACATTACTGCTTAAAGTCTGCACATCTGTCATTGACTTGGATACGCATATGGGAGTTACAAGGACCATGATGCATGTCTCAACTGGAGGTTTGACTAAGTTCAGAGTCAGCACGCATTGCGATGTTGTTACGAGTGATCACAACTGACCCGCATTGCGATGTTGTTACGAGTGATCACAACTGCTCCGCACTGCGATGTTGTTACGAGTGATCACAACTGCTCCGCATTGCGATGTTGTTACGAGTGATCACAACTGCTCCGCACTGCGATGTTGTTACGAGTGATCACAACTGCTCCGCACTGCGATGTTGTTACGAGTGATCACAACTGCTCCGCACTGCGATGTTGTTACGAGTGATCACAACTGATCCGCTGTGCGATGTTGTTACGAGTGATCACAACTGATCAGTGCGGCAGTACATCACTATTCTCTTTCTGTCTAGAACCCACATCCTTCACTGAATACACAGTTCTTGTAACCGGAAATTACTGAGAATTTCTAAGCGGCTTTCACCAGAAAGCTACAGCCTTGGAAGCAGAAACAGCTGTCACGCCTTAGTCTATTTCTCTCAGTTTAATTTCACTGAAAGTTTCCTGATTTTGTTGTACGTTAGAGACGAGGCTGGAGACTAAGTGCTTGTTAATTACTTGGTGAATATACCTGACAGCAACTGCATAGTTAATGTTTAGTCCTACAGGAAAATTGCATTAATTTTCTTGTACGAATAAAACTATTTGACACGAGACGAGCATGTTATTTACCTCTATTTTAACCAAACTGTTATTGTTTTTTTGCTCCTATAAGGTTCTTTTTAACCTGTTGTACCAATCTGTTGACGAAAGCTTTTGTTGAAAGGTTGAACATCCTGCTTGGAATAAGGTTACAGAAAAATAATATAATTACAAGCTAGATTAAAATAAAGGTCAAGTTTCAAAAATTATTAGAGGAGGGCACCTGCCGCCTGGTTAAAAATTAAAAAGGTGGAGGCGCAGACGCAGAAACTTATTTTTCATTAACCCTGTGTTGCCGAGCCGTAGATGGCCCCAGTCGACCATGTCAGGGAAGCATCATACCAGACACGTAATTTTATTTTGAATTGGTCAAGTGATTTCCTCATGAAATATGCATTTTAGTGGTACTAAGAAGGTAATTTGGTGCATTACGCCTGAGGGCCAGAGAAAAAGCAAGGAAAGGTATCCTACAGCAAATTTTTAGTCACTACAAAAGCTTGAATCTCGATATAGCTTGTGGGACGGCAGAGGCGTGCATTCTAAGAGGGTATATTTTAAATGAAATTACGGTGCGTTAAATAAATTATATGACATAGCTCCGATTTTCGCATTTAAATTGTTTAATAAAGCAAGACTAAAAAGTATTTGACTTGAGTCTCGATACTCTAAATTCTCTCCTACTTGACAGAACAAGTGGGCCACGCTAAAATTGCTTTATTAAGCGAGGCAAAAAAAAAAAAACAAGTTGAGTTTTGACATTAAAACTGCAGAGACCAACCGCCTATGGAGAAAGTATTGTGAACTAATAAGTGAAATATTTACTTGTATGCGGGTGGCTGTGAAACTGACGGAGAGATATGCAAGAATTTAAATGCAAAAACTTTTGAAACTTAGCCAAAGTGGGTTTAAGCAAGCATTGGTTAACTTTATTATTTCTTCATTTATTGCGATGTTGAATTACTATGCAGAAAAAAAAATTGTAAAGCCCAATATAAGTACATGGAGTGGCAAAGTTGCCATAAATAAATGTTTCGATTAAGAAAATTTTCTATCGTTTCCGGAACTATTGGATGGTAAAATAAAGAGCAATGGTATGCTACGGAATATGTCGTGGCACGATCACTCTAATGGTAACTAGAAGGCTGTACTTTTTGACTACTTAACCAGGATTATAGGACAATAAAGTAGCAAATAATATATACACCCACATTTGCAGGACGATAGAGTGTCTGGCTATAGCTGAGATCGCTTCTCCGCCAATCAGGTGAATTATTGCGGTGCACGACTTGCTGAGTCAGCTTTTCCGTCATTGGACGCTTCTTTGGAGGCCTAACCAACTACCCAAAAATAGTGACGGTCGGAAGGAGCTTGAGGGGTCGCCGTTGTGGCACGAGCCTTCCATCGCTGACGCCATAGCGCTTAGCTCTAATGAACTGTGATCCACTGCAATTTCCCTCAGCACCGGGCATCTATCTGTAGCAGTAACTTGTGCAGGCCGATTCATTGTTTGGTGTGTGTAGCCAAGTTGACTCTTCCAATTAGCTTTACCTTCTACCTTTACCTTCTAGCAATTATCTTGTCTTTCACCTTCACTTCTGCAATACCATGAAAACCACTACCAGGGAAACAGTAAAAAAAAGCCAGACTAAAGATGTGTCTGATTCACTTACTTCTATCGGCATAATCTCGCTGAAATAATATTAATAAACGGAAATTCAAACGCTTCGCAATTATACATTTCTAGCTTTAGGTGCTAGTAAAAAACACGATTTTGATCCAATCAACCAAAAACTGCATTTGCTAAAGAAGTTGACTGTTTATCTATCTTCAATATAATCAGTTTTTAAATAAAATCCTGAAACCCCACACAAGGACATGACTAGAGAGCTGAAGCATGAACTGGGAGAAGAAAAAGTTTGTCAGATATTAGTTCGATCAATCTAAGCGAGTCTAAGACACATTAAACAAAATTTTAAAAATTATACGGCACAGTGTAACAAAAATCGTAGCCCACAGGGCTTTGTTCTAGGACCGCTTTTATTCAACGTTTTTATAAACGATATCGTCTATTTTAGAGACATGAAATCCATTATTTTTGCCGATGACGCGGTCTCTTATTTTGCTGATTCTTCGTTACAACGTGTTTTAAACAAGCTTTTACAATTTATAGATGATCTCTCCTTGTGGTTAGCCACGAATACATTATCCCCTAACGCTGAGAAAGCAAAGCTCATGATTTTTACCCCTGTTAATGTTGCCCGATTACCAGATGTTTTTCTAAATGGAGTGAAATTGATAGCGGTGGAGTCCTTTAAATATTTAGGTATAAGTATTGATAGAAGTCTCAGGTTTTCTCCCCACATAAATAATCTGTGCAATAAACTTAGTAAAAGCTAAAGGGGCAATATATTCTGACTCCAGATTGTTGCCGAGAGATGCACTAATTACTCTATACTACTCTCTGCTTTACTCACATTTGACTTATGATATCACAATTTGGGGAGGAGCATCGGATAATGTTTGCAGGCGAATATAGGTGATTATGAATGACACGTTGCGAATAATCCTGAATGTCAGAAGGGACAATAATAATGTTCCGACTATGTCGACTAATGAGATGCATACCAAACTGTCCCTACTGCAATTCAAATAAGTTTATATTTATTTTCTTCTTAAATTTTTAACGATGACTATGTCGGGGGAAACTCACTTTTATAGTCATTTTCTTCCATTAATTTCGCATAATCGCTATGACATGAGAAACGATCGTTTTAATCTTCCTAATGTTGCTTGATACTGAAACACGTTCTACCGTCTTCCAATGCGTCAATATTTTTAATCGCCTACCACACGATCTAGTCTAACCGATGTCACATTATCGTATTAAGAAAGCTTTTTAATAATATTGTTTACGTAGTTATGGAAATATATAATAGAAATGAATTGTTGGTTCTAATGTTGTAATTATTATATTATCAAGTCATTGTATGAGGATATATTTTATGCGCAATAAGTGTCCTGGACTTTTAGGGGCTTGTTTTTAATTTTACTGATGTGAATACTACTGGGCTTATAAGCTTGGAATTGTATTTGTAAAATTAAGAACAATAAAGGTTTAAAAGGTTGAAAAGGTTAAGAACGAGATCAAAAGACGAACTGTTTATGTATTACTATTTCTTAAATGAAACACTTTATACGTAACTTTACTTTTCTAAAATTAAATGCCTTAAGAGTCTTTGCTCAAATTATATTCGTCTCATGCATTGGACGCGTAAAATTTATTAGGCCCGAAGAAAAAATGCCCATGCGTAAAATTTGAGATAAGATAAAAGAATGAAACTTGTGCATGGGCTGAGCTTATCGAAAATGAAATAAGGAAATCAAGCCAGACTGACTTGATTCTTTTCATCTGGTAACGTCACAGGGGTCACCAGGTGACGTCACTCGCGTCCCTTTGTCACGTCCATTGGGTCCTTCTGTGACGTTACTGAGATCCCTCTGTGATGTCACAGAGATCACTCGGAGACTTCAGTGAGGTTAGTGGGTGACGTCAATATGCAGGGTCTTTGGGTGACGTCACTGGGGTCTGTCAATGATGCGTTTGGGGTCCCTTGTAGACCTTCCTTGGGTTTAGTCGGTAACGTCATTGTGCTTTGATGACGCTTGCCACCGTCGTTATTAGCACAATTATTATCATTCGATTCCTTTAATTCAAACACCAATTTCTTTAATTCTACACAGTGTCGCTTCCTGCTTCAATTTCTTTCCATCTGCTTATTCCTTTTCGCACATGTGTACCAAGTTCCACGGNGTCGTTATTAGCACAATTATTATCATTCGATTCCTTTAATTCAAACACCAATTTCTTTAATTCTACACAGTGTCGCTTCCTGCTTCAATTTCTTTCCATCTGCTTATTCCTTTTCGCACATGTGTACCAAGTTCCACGGGCTCGCAAGCAACCCCATTTTTTTCGATGATTTTGTTGCCGTTATTTGCACAATTATGACAGGATTTTATTCGCCGATAGGCCAGTTTCTTTCGCTTCACACATGATGCTGAGCGACTGGTCACACGACCAAGTAGAACTCTTTATGCCGCAGAAATGTTATGTACAAATGCCATGTCGAGTAGTACCTAGCTCGAGTACACGGTACTTGTGATAAGATCTAGGGCACTCTGAGAGCGCACACCTCCGTCAGGTAAGTCAACGTTCTCGAAAAATTCAAACAGGCTCCGAGACTGATTTCTTCCCTATCAGCACCAGACTCTGGTCGTTTGCATCTGTTGACGATAATAGCAGCTTCAGTGATATTTTCTTGAATATCCGCTAGTAAATTTTTGAATGACGTTCTAACAAACATTTTGACAAACATAAGTCAAAACACACCAACGAACGATAGAATCATCACCAAAATTTGATCATTTACATATTTTAACAGTTTTCAACAATTCCTGTATATTTCAAAAGGATCCGTTCAAAATTTCTTGAGTTATTTTGCTAACAAATAATAGGGAGTATAGTAATAATAATAGGGAGTATAGTATAATAATAATGGGGAGTATAGCAGCACGAGAAAACTCTACGGATAACGTACGTAACATTCAATTTACTTCAAACTGATGAGGCTCGATAAGTCGAAGTCATGAGAGATAGAGATCTGGTGACAAATAAGATGTCATTACCTCAGCCAAGGAGGTTATGTTTTCGTCAAATTTGTCTATTGGTTTATCTGTCTGTTTGTCTCTCTCTGTCTGTCACCAAGATAACTCAAAAAGTTTTTGACGAAATTTATGTGAATAGCTAGGCATGTTAGGAGGAACAGATGATTAACTTTTGGTAAAGCTCCGTTCATTCATTTGTTGTTTCTTCATCTGCCTTTTTTCTTAATGCCATATCTGAAAAATTTATGAATTGATTTCTATAAAATTTACAGGAATTGTGGATAATGTCGAAATACATAAATTATTAAATTATGGTGATGCTCGTTTGGTCTATTTGTGTGTTGGACTGATGTTTGTCAGAATGTTTGTTAGCAGCATAACTTGAAAAGTTATGAAGTGATCTCCAACAAATTACGGAAGCTGTTATTACTATCAAAAGGCACAAATGATTAGATTTTACTGTGGTTACAAAGGAAGCTATTGTTTCAGAGCTAATTCAAACGTTTCATTACCGTTGCCTTGCTCGGCGGAGGTATGCGCTCTTAGAGTGCCCTAGTTGAATATAGAGCAGCATTCAAGTACTAAAAATTGCATGAAATTCAGTACTCAGCAATTATCAAAGTTTGTGATCGAAAGTAAAGCATGTTCGCAAGTACGCTGACTATTACCTGTTGGTCGTCAATTATCTATCAGATTTATTGCTGAAAGTCTTCCATAGTTACCATAGGCCATAGTAAACATAGCTACAATAAGCGAGTAAATAATTCTAGAGCTCTGCAATAGTCAATCACAGGGGCAAAATTTTATGTAGATTACTGGGATGATAAAAAAACACGGTTTCATTTTATTCCAAGAGAAGAGTAAATTGAAAAAATGTATATTATATAAAATGAACTTAATATAGCTATGAGAAGATACTCCGCATATGAAAATAGTATGTAGAAAACTGGGCTCCTTATCGAAAATGCAGCAGTGTTTTTGATATTGTGAAATTATATGCTCTAATTTAAAGAGTTTTTGAAATATCCAGAAACGGTTTCAGATGAGAACGAGGATACCGACGGGGCTCTGCGTCCCGATCCTACAACTCAATGTAACAAAGCAAGGGCCTGAGGACACTCGAGCATTGACTGGCGCACCTTCGAAGCTGCTTCCCGTAGGCAAGTTAGTCCGTTTGGTTTCCTGAGTCACTATTGATGGTCGGATGCTGCTGTGGGGGTACTGACCTTAATAACAAATGGGGATGGTCGGGGTCACAGGTCGTCCAAAGAAGAGCCTTCCGTCGCTGGTGTCATATCTCTTGACGCCAACTGCCATTCATGTGCAGCACGAACCAGTGCTCGTGGACTTCCTAATACTAGATGAGAGGTCAAGTTGACTTGATCTTTAGTAGCATGGCGCAGAGGTGACAGCGTGAGTCTCTACTCATGCGTCGGCACACCACGAGCACGGTCCGTTCTGTAGTTGGTGTCACTCAGACTACTATACTCTGACGTTGTGCTATGCTTCGGGCTGTGAGTCTCAGCAATTGCTCTACTATCGGCGTGTTGTAACAGTCTCTCAACCTTTGTAAATAGTTTTCATTCATGTTGCTTATGCCGAATTGCGTGATTTTATCATAGAACGTCCGATTTCTGTTAATACCTGATAATAGCTACTACATTTTACGACACACAGTCTACATTTAGGTTTATGCTTCTGCCAAAAAAAAAACTATGCTTGTATACAGGTTAGCCAACTGGTGTTGAGGTATTTCCAATCACAAAGGCTGTCTTTTATACAATACATATCTTACATCCGTGTGCCCGGCCTCAAAATGACGACATCGAATACATTTTTCCTCATTCCTTTCAGCTGCCAAGCGATAGGGCACAAAATAATAATGTCAATTAATTGCCAGGGGCCAAAACATAATGATAATGAATGGTATGATAACTACACACTGGTACATATACCTCTGGATCAAATTGACTGTTTAAAACTGCATTACCAGACGACAAGTGTGTTACAAAGGCTAGAAGCGTAATCCGACGGAGGAGAAAGGTGCGATCACGTATCGGCATGTCACGAAGTGAAGAGGAAAGTCAGGACCACTTAACGGGAAAAAGGAGTTTCCGTAGGCCACAACACGCCACCCAATAGCATTCTACAAGTATGTAAATGAAACACGACTCACTAAAGAAACCATCGAGTCCTCTGAAAATCCCGGACGGGGAAATAATCAACTAGAACGCCAAGGGCGTAAGACCATCACCCGCGATGGAGGGCAGATGTCAACTCTAGAGATTTATAATTTTTCACACCTTGGTCAACCCATCAGTCTCCACTCTTTCTGCCTCTTTTTAGCTAGAATTACAGATTCAACGCCGTCAAGTTTGATGGCGAGCTAACTCAAGATTTTTGTTATGTTTCATGTTTCAGTCAACCCACTTGACTGTTTGAACATATTATGACTCAACTCCTTCTGCCTCTTTTTGGGTTGACAGCAAACAAAATTCATCGCCGTCATTTTTGATGGCCATCTAATTCTATTTTTTCAGAATTGGTCACATCTAGGTCGCCTCATCAGACTAGCTACAAAACATTATGAAATTGCTCAACTCCTTATACCTTATTTTTGGATGGACAAACATATGTACATAAAAGTATAAATTGCAAAGGCTAGAAGCGTAATCCGACGGAGGAGAAAGGTGCAATCACGTATCGGCATGTCGAGAAGTGAGGAGGAACGTCAGGGGAAAAAGGCAGTTTCCGTAGGCCACAACACGCCTAGTGGTTTACGCCACCCATGAGCAAACATAAATTTTCAACGAAAACATCATCACAGCTCTTCGCTTCACTCGCGGGTGAGACTGACCTAAGAGATATTACGACTTTCCTGAACAAATTTTCACCTGAAAATTTGCCGTTCAAAATGTTACAAGCAGCACCGATGCAGTAACTCCCATAGACACATGTGTTTTCACGGAGATTGGGTTGCTCATGAACCGACCCACCTGAATGTGTACATATCCACTAGCCCAGAATATCTTACTCTCCGTGTTCTGAGGGAAATGGATCCAGTCAACCCAGCACCACTGCTTAAAATATTCAATCGATCTCTGAGCTTGCAAGAAGTTCGACAGGAGTCTAAACTTTTTAACCTGATCTCGATACATAAGACGGGGGAATTAAGTAAAGCTCCAGTAACTGTCGAAAAATCAGACTTACCATGGTCGTCAGCTAAACCATTGAACGGCTCCTCATAAAGCTCCTCACTGCCTGTGTGAGGAAGCAGCAGCTCATTTAAACAGCTAGCCCAGCTTTCGAGATAGAAGAAGTTGCTTAATTATAGCTTCCTGGGCGTCTTTTCAAAAGTTACGGATATCGAATGCTTAGATTTCCAAAAGGCGATTGATAAAGTTTCCCCTCAGTGATAAAAAAATTAAAAGCCCAACTCCTTTGGACAGATAAATATACAAATATACTTAAATCTTCAACAAAAAACATTATCACCTCTATCACTTCGTTCGCGGGTGATAATAAACCTTGTACTGGAACTGGGCGCTGTCACCCAACAGCGTGACCTGGGAATAATTAGCACAAAAAAAATTACAGCAAAGTCAACAAGTTGATAAGAATGTGAAAATGGCAAGTAGAGTACTGTGATTTATTTGCAGGAATTTTGAGTACAAATCGAATTACTTCGTAAGAAGCACCAGGGCAGCCGCATTTAGAATTTACTGTTCAATTATGATCGCCACATCAGTTCAACTTTATCGATAAAATGGCAATCATCCAAAGCAGAGGAACAAAATTGAAGCCTCAGCTGTGTAACAAGCCATAGGAGTGTCGCCTACCGTACGTGAGACTCATCACTCTCGAGCAAAGATGACTCAGGGGGCAACTCATAGAAACATTTCAGTACTTAAATGACATCAACGACGTGCCTACAACTGGGTATTTTGAGAGAGACGATAATGATCGCCTTTCAAACGACAGCCAGAAACTCCAACATAAACTCGAGGAACTATTCTAAACCAGCAGATTTTCCCGAATTTTATAGTGAAAATCTGGAATAGACTCTCTTCTATCGTTGTCGATGTAGGAACAGTCAATACATTTAAAAATCGTCTTGACAAACGTTGAAGCTTCAACTTTCACAGATACGAACACCTCCGAGAATCACAAACTTTTCATGGTTTCAGAGGCCACCTGAATCCCAAGGATTATGAGACTAACAGGTTAACCCATGGAGGGAGGGGGGGGGCAGCTGTATTGTATCATGGGAAATGGGTTTGTGACCTCACAAAAAGCAAAGTACGTATATCAGTAGCTATTTTGCATTGTTTCTTCAACATTTCATTTGGGCCTCCGGAGTGTCCTACATGTCCTACGATCATTATAGTTACACAAAAAGTGTATCAAAGCTTCTACAAACTTTTTTTTTAGCTCTCTGAAGGATAAAATTTATTATTATTTAGGTTGTTTTTTCTGTAACAGGCACGCACTCGGTTGGAGAGTTTCGGTAAATTGTTGCCCGAAGCTGCGCCGTCGCTTACGCTTCGTTAACATATCCGCTTCTCCTAATCGTAAAAGCTACAGCATCATTGGAAAAACTATGGACTTAAAATTCGCCAGTTTCAACAACATCATTCCGTAAGACAGTTTAGGTATGTGGAATACGGTTAGGTAATTTTTTTGCAAGTTAACGCGTGTCGGACGCCACCCTACTGTTATACTGCTGTAACGCGCGCAGCGTATAGCAGCTGATGTTTTTTTTTTTATTTTACCTAGCAATGTTAGAGTGTATGCGTATCATATATTGACTTTTGCTTTAATATTACTTCGCCCGAAGGAGAGTAAATTGTTTTCTTATTTTTTTTTTGCTTGGTCGTTTAATGTTTTCTTACAAATCACGTTTAAAACTTTTTCTATCTCTGCGTTCAGTCGCTTGCATGTGAGCTAATTTTTGTTGCAGCGATTTGAAATTATAGAGGATAGCAGATCATTGGTAGAAGACGAAAGTAAATCGAAACTAGAACGCCTCGTGGCGTAAGATCATCAACCGCGGTGGGAGTAAATTCAACGAAGTCATTTTTGATGGCCAGCTAATCCTAGTTTTCTATATGGATGCTGTGTCTAACAAGGCTAGACCCACGCTGACAGCCCCATGCACATCTCTTAATAATAACATAGGAAAAAATGGGAGGCCTCTTGGCGTGAGACGATCTGCCGCGGTTGCGGCAAATTCAAAATTGTGGAGGAAAATTCAACGCCGTCATTTTTTATGGCCAGCTAGGCCCGATTTTTTGACATGGTTCACATCTAGGGCAACCCACCAAACTTATGAAGATTGCTCAACTCCTTCGACATTTTTTGGGGGACAGAAATACATATTTATATATATATATATTTACTTAAATCTTCAACGAAAACATTATCACCTCTCTCATTTCGTTCGCGGGTGATAAACATTGAGGTATTCACCCATATAAGTCCATCTTTGGAGTTCCAGATTACTTTCGATGAGACTCACTTGATTTATTGCACTTTTAAAGACGATAAACTTGGCTCTAAAAGTGCTTTTGACACATGCGGACATTTGCAGGCTCAACTCATGTGCTCTTTTATGAGCCTTTTAACCAACAATCTTTCAAAATTTTATCCACCAGAGAGCTAATAAAAAGTTCGTAGATACTTTGATACATATTTTGGTGTAACTATAATAATTGTAAGACATGCAATGCACTCTGGAGGCCCAAATGAAATTATGAAGAAACAATGCAAAATAGCTACTGATAAACGTATTAGGTTTTTGTGACGTCACAAGCCCATTTCGCAGCTCGGCTCCGCCCCCTGGGTTAACCTGTTAGTCTCATAATCCTTGCCTTAATCCGTTATCTTTCACAACCCAACTAACTTAACGTTTCCTTGCTCTGAGGATTTGCAGCGATCAGTTGTGCTTCCAAGTTCATTTCTTTCGTTGAGTTTCTTTTTCTTCTCGGACCATAAAACAATGCAAGCAGGCACCCAAAACCAAAACTGTGTATTATTATTTAGTGAGTGTAAGCAGTATGCATATATCATAAAGTGAAATGAGACAGCAGGCTATTGGAGTCTTGACATAAAAGCACTTGAAGTTTTTGCTTCGCTATGTTTAAAATTTCTGCATAGAAGGCGTTTTTAGTCTATTTTATTGGCAGACTCTTGTCAAGAGCCTTATAAAGTTTACCTATTAAATTAGCGACGATGGATATTTCTATAATAGTTAATTCTCTCTGGTATTTTATTCTCCAATGAAATTATCTAATTGAAACAACCTGAAAGTTGTTTTAGCACCACTGTTGAGGAACAGTGGCAGTTTGCCTTTCCTTATTGATCTAATTATCTGTCTTTTTTCTGGAACCCTTGAAGGATTCTAATGTTAAGGCCTTATTGATTAGGAAAGTCAAATTTTCAAAGTGAGTCTTGGAAGAAGTTCATTATTGCCACTCTAACGACTTGGTAACTTGTGTTGGCCAGTTGGAGAAATGATGCTTATAATTTGCGTGTTTTGCTGTCCATCCTGTTAACAGGAAATACAAAATGCTTTACTGCTCCGCCGAATTGAGGTAATGGCGCTCTTTTCTTTTTGGCATTTCGCACGGAATCGAAGATGAAGCAGGCAAGTGCTTTTGAAGTAAGCAGGTGCGATTGTATGCCATCGTTTAGACTCACAAGGTGTTAATCCTTTCACGCGGGTATTAGGGCATGTCATTTGGCGCCAAAATTAAGCCATAGAGGCTTGACTTGTTTTGGCCTTCAAGCAGGTGTGTTGGTTTCGACCCGATTAATTGAGTTTATGCATTGACAGTCAATCTGTTACCCTTAATACTTCTAGAAACTCAGTCTTGTTTCTGAAAGTGGAGTTTTCAGTAGGCTCCACGTAATCGCCTTGCTTGTAACACTTGTAACACGATTCAAAATGACAAAGCCAAAGCTTCTTTCTGAAGATTCAGAGAAGTCAAGCATCCAAGATTTATTTTTGGCGCCCATTCGAATATGCCCATTCGAATATGGTCTAACGCCTAGTGGCCTAGTTGAAAGCAAAACTATACTTAGAGATAATAGAACGACCTTTACTATGCACAGAGGAAGAGATGTTACGCACTAAGACCGCTCAACGGAAACGGCAAGGCCGGATGTTTCTGTCTGACTTAAGCGCGGAAAGAAAAAAAAATGAAAAACTGAAAAAGTAAGAAAAAAAATACTGAATGAATTAGAGATAGAAATACAGGCTTGCGGTGGCATTTCACGCAGAATATACATGTCTAGTCATTATTCGTGATGATAGCTATGGTCCTGTTTTTAGAAGGGATTCGAGCTTTTTTTTAATGCGATAAAGGGGTCCACATTATGAAAAAAGAGGTTGCATAGTAAAGATGTCATGAGTTCCAAACAGACAACAGCAGACAATAGCATGAGATTGGAAACCGACAAGCTTGGTATATTGCCAGCAGTACTGACATGCTCCCGAAGTTGTTTGATGAAGACAGTGTAAAAAAAAATATATAAAGCAAAACCAGGTTATTGGGTCCCGATATAGCCGGCAGCCTACCTAAGAACATGTGTTAGGCTCAGTTAAGTTAGTTAAGAATAAGTCAGGATACGTTCATTAGTTGCAGCTGGAATAGGATACCTGAATCTTAAGCAAACCACACACTAAAAGAGCACCGACTATGGTCTACACGGGCTGATGTAATAAGAGACTGCTGCGTTTATGATTTATTTAATTTATTATTTATTTAATTGCCAGTGCTCGTGAAATGTCCGGAGAAAGATTACGACAAATTTTCCTATGTTCACAACGCAGTACAGGAATCATTGTCGACTTTATCGAGCAATGATATTCGTGCTTTTGCTCGTTCTTCTGGAGGCGATAATTATCTCCTCCTCCGTAAAGTTACACTCTCGGAACACCATTGAAGCCCATTAATGAATGGCCTGAGAGTTTCTAGAAGTGGCCTCTTAGCCGTCTTCCTTCAAAAGACTTAAGTCCGTGATCCTGAACTAGCCAAGCCTAATTAGATGCTGATAAACCAGCAAATTTCACTCCAAGAATTCGAGTCTGCATGAAGATGGAACAAAGACACTGACAATCCAGACGACCAAGAACCATCAGTGAAGCAGAACAGCGGCTCTTGCTTGGCTGAGCGACCCCCGATCTCGGAGAGCGGGCGGTCGCCGACTGTTAGGATGTCGACTTGTTTTTCTGCTTTCTGCAGCGTCGGAGCGAGAAGATGTGCCGTCACTGCTGTTTTGCTTCCTTGTTTTAAACTGTGCATAGCCCACACGCCGCACAAAGACCAGACTTATTGTGGGAACTTGATTTTCCTGGGAGATACATATTTATAGGGAGAAGACAATGTTTGTAGTAAGAAAAACTGTACGTTTTCATCAAGAATAAAGACTATTATTGGGTTTTGCGTTTATTGTGCTACCAACGCCTTAGAAATTACGGCCATCCTATTCAGTGTTTCCTGCTTTAACTTTAATTACAACTTTGAGATATTTCAGAAATAGAGAAACCGTTTCATGTAGTGCAGCGTATATTGCTAAACATCATTCGATGCATGAACAACACTATACATAGTGTCCGCTGCAGAACAGGGCGATTTTTTTTTGTGCTATTACAATTGCCTTTGTTTCGATGTAAGGCTATATTGGAGCAGTCAGTCGGGCTCAGATCAAAGGATTTTGGAGTCACAAATCTTCTTCACTGACAAGGGCAAATTGCTTCTGCACTAGTTCAAATTCTCTTTTTTCTTTGTGCACAAAAGAGCTCGGAACTTTATGAAAGCTTCATCCGTTGTTGTTGAAGTTCTCTTTTGCTGTAGCTAGTACGGAGATTATTTTGTTGAACTAAGTAATGCTGAAACAAAATCATAAAGATGTCCCCACTTTACTAGTTTGGAGCATAGACTACTCTCCAAATTAACAATTTGTTGAAATCTAAGTAGACTTGATGGCAAAAGGATACATTTTACCTTATCACACGTTATTTTTTCCTAATGATTAGTTATAGAACGCTGCCCTTCCATATTGCATTACTTAATGTAATCGTGTTTCCTCGTTTAAACCCACAACTCACAGTACAGCATAACCAGGCCCGATAGAAGTAGAACGGACACTGAGCCAAGATGCGCTGCACGCAAGCTCGTTTAAACTCAGAGCGAACACTGCAGACACACAGACACACGGTACTGTTGCCCAGACATCCCGTTTTTAATTCGCTATAGTGAGCCGCACTTGCTTCCATAATAAAACATATTTGAGTTCAACAGAACAATATTCCTTTTTTTCTGTAACTAGATTTTTGTAGAACAACAAAAAAATGTTCACGGATGAAACTACCAAATGAAAAACGATTTAATTTTAACTAAGTTTCAAAATCATTCACAATAAAATTTGTTTTGAAAACGCTACGCTAACCATCAGCTCAAAATATGCTGCAAAAGATACTATTCATGGTAAATAACGTAAAAATTGCAAGGTTTAACAATTTCAATCTTCCACTTCAGTCGGCTTTTTACAATGGACAAAGTTTGTTATAGTATTTTGTCGCTACACAGATTAGACACACAGGTAATTCACAATAATATCTAATGGGATATATCTGGTTGCCTTAGTTAATTATAATTATTTCTGGTCTTGGTAAGCTCATTATAGCAGGTGGGACAGCCAAGGAAATTTGTGTACTTGCCCACTTGCGTCTTAATAACACACCTGAGCAGGAGCTAATTAGAAGGGTTAGATAGTCACTAACTGGCTCTTCAAATATGAAATAATCAAAGCCTTCAAGCCTTAGCTTGCTCGGAAATTCAGAAAAATGCATTTTTCTCACTTTAAATCGTGTTGCAAGTGTTAGAATCTGCTCGATTACGTTTGAGACGCCTAAAAGCTTCATTTTGCTTAAAACGACATCTTACTATTCATTTTCTATGGTTTATGCCTGGAACTCTAGTCAGCGGGTTAAAAAAAGCCCACCAGTCGCTCTAAAGTTCCCGAGAAGGCAAGCCTATTGAGTCTATTTTCATTAGGGAATGACGCCTTTAATTATGCCAAACCTTGGCAGATAACGCAGCTCTAAAAAATAGAGGATTAAAGTACTCACAGAAAGACAGCAACACGTAACTATCGTTTTAGGGCACGTTCGAGTGGGCACCCAAATTAAGCCTCCTAGGCTTAACTTGTCCGGAACTTCAGACAGAAGGTCTGGTTTTTGTCACTCCAAACCACAGTTCATTTACAGAAGATAGTTGTGTCAAATTTGGGTGAATGCGCTACGCCCCTAAATTTCCAGGTTTGTGACGTCAAAATTACGTCACGCCACTTTGGAAATACCAAAGATTCCTCGCTGCAACAGTGGCGTGACGTAATTTTGACGTCACAATCCTGGGAATGCAGGGGCGTAGCGCATATATACACTCAAATATGACACAACTATCTTCTGTAAATGAACTGTGGTCTAAACCTTGCTCCAAGCGTTAGAAGCAACGCGCTTACTTGGAGCCAACTGAAATCTCCTTTTTAATGAGTAAGACTAAGTTCATGGAAGCCTGGTAGGTAACTGATGCAGAGTCAACTCCGGAAGATGAATCAGAAGTCGAACTAGGGCTCCCGTCTGAAGATTCGAACAAGTTTATCCTCAACAGCTTAATTTTTGCCCCCAATCTTCGAATCTCGAAATTCAAAGAAATTCTGGTGGATGTATTTGTTAACATTAAGGGAAAGTTCGCCGATTCTACTATGCTTAGCGTGAAAAACTATGCACTGTTTTTGTTTCTCACAGACAAGTATATATATTTGGCTGCATCATTAAGTTACATCAGCTAGTGACTTCTAAACGTGCTCAACGCAAACGAAATCAGAAATGCCCAGCGGTTTCAGCGCTACCGCACGTTTTGTTCATTTCAACCTTTTTTATAATTGGCTGTTGTCGATATACAAGGACCAATTACAATGAACCTCGGCAGACGTCCAGTAACATTTTTGCTAAGTTTTTTGTTCTCAATTTTTGCTCAGTGCTGAAAAATTAATCAAAATCTGAGTGACGAGTTGGGCGTGCCCATCGTATTCTTATTATTAAAATTCAATTAATACAAAACTAGAACGCCACGGTGGCGTAAGACCATCACTGGCAGTAGGGGACAAATTCAACGAAGTCATATTTGATGAACGAGGCTATGGGCACAGAGCCACTCCTTTCCAGAGATTAGCTCTTCAATAATAACATAGGAAAACAAAACTGGCGCTCGGCTCACCTGCGCTCTTAATAACAACATAGGAAAAATGGGAGACTTCGTGGCGCGAAACGATCTGCCGGGATGGAGGAAAATTCAACGCCGTCATTTTATGAACAGTTAGGTCTAGTTTTTTTTGGCTTGGGTCACATCTAGCTCAACCCACCAAACTCACTACAAAAATATTGTGAAGATTGCTCAACTCCTTCGACCACTTATTGGGTGGACAGACAAATATATATATGTATACTGTATATATACTTGAATCTTAAACGAAAACATCACTTCTATCACTTTGTTCGCGAGTGATAATGAAGACACTTGACTATGGGAATTCAAGCATTGGCGCAATTGTTTTTGTTTTTTTCTGACACATATTCTCATTATTTTGATTTTTTCCTTGAGGTAAACCATGCTTTTCTTCTGCTTAACTTGATCATGAACAATAATGTTCAGCTAGAGTATTCGAGGAAATCCACAGCCCGCAGTATAGCGAAGCCTCCGTGACAAGAGCCAGTCACAGACATAGCTTGCGTGGCTTGGACACACACAGCATCGCCTTCTGTTCACTGGCTGTGTTGGACTACTTCCATGCACGGGTTCCTATTTTCTTTTTTGGCTCATGTACTGCGACACCATTGCCTTCCTTACGCATCTCCCTGAACCTCTATTGTTGTGGTGTCTTGAATAACTATCCATATAAAAACAAAAATGCCAGCGAGATAAAATGCAAACTCAGTGAGACAAGCAAGCTAAGTTGTGGCAATACCGCCCTGCCTTCCCAGGTGTTGGGAGGGGGGAAGATGCAAGAGCAAGAACGCCGTTTGTGGTGAAACGAACCAAGCAGAAGAGAAAGACAGGAGTGTGTGTGTGGTTTTTGGAGTTTTTCACGGAGAGGCGATTGTGGTTTTGTTGTTGCATTAGACGCCGTGGATTGTCGCCGCTGCTTCAGTAACAGACTCATGATTGCCGATTCTGAGACCTAGCGCTGGTAACACTGCTCAGAGACCTACCTATGGCAACACTGCTTAGAGACCTACGTATGGCAACGCTGCTCAGAGACCTACCTATGGCGACACTGCTCAAAGACCTACCTATGGCAACACTGCTCAGAGACCTACCTATGGCAACACTGCTCAGAGACCTTCCTATGGCAACACTGCTCAGACCCTTCTTATGGCAACCCTAATGCGAGCCAGAGGTGCAGGAGATGAGTAGATCAACTTACTGAAGACAGGTTTACACGACGTTCAAACGACTGCTAAACCTCATTGTCCAAATGTTCTAAAGTGTATTTATAAACACAGCTGTGTACCTGTCAAAAAGTGACTAAGATGTTAGTCGTTGAGGAAATTGGCTGAGTAAGTGTCACTAGTAGAACTTCGAATACCTCTTTTAATTTAATTTTGAAGGAGTTGAACTCCAGAACGCTATGCGCTTTTCCAAGCTTTAAACAGGTATCGCAACAATCGCAACATATTGGATTGATGAGATGAGGGAACATTTTTATTTGGTTATTGTACCTAGAAACGGCCCTTACAAACAGCAGCAGCAGCAGCAATAACAACAATGATAGCACGGTAGAAAACAAAAATAACGCCATGGATATGGTGATCCTTATCGTGGTTGAGGCTGTGACTCACCTTTTCTGAATGACTCGTAATGCTGCAGCAAACAAATAAATTGAAAAACCGTAAATGATTCGTTAAGTATATATGTAACATTTTTAACGATACGAAGAAGGAATCGATATTTCCGCTTATGATAGTGAACTGTTTATAAAAGCATCAGTTGTAGCCGTTTCTGTAGCAAATCCCGTGGTAGTGAAGGTAAATATTATGCAATTTCGAGATTCATGGCAAGTTTATAGGCACGAACAGTTTTTATCATATAGGACGGAGCCCCTATATTGTTATTTAATCATATAGGACGGAGCCCCTTTATTGTTATTTAATCATATAGGACGGAGCCCCTATATTGTTATTTAATCATATAGGACGGAGCCCCTATATTACTAGCAGCAACGCTGCAATTGTAGAAGTTGCTGTAAGGGGCTAGTAAGAAGCTAGGGGAAATCACAGAACTGATCATACGTTGTAACCATGAGGATCATACCCAAACTCATTAAATAAATAAAAATTCAGACGAGCCGAAAGGTTCTTATAGAGTGATAACAGTAATAACTTTGTGAATTTCATAGGTATAAAAGAACATCAATTACCCATCTATGCAGCAGAATAAATCTTAGTGATTAGCTGCCTCTGGAGTAGTTATGCCATAAACCTATTTGTACTCAATAATGTGTGTTCGTATTTTCATTCACTGATTTCATTACTTTGTATTTGAGGGGAAGAAGCACTTTGTAAAAATAAAACTTGATCTAGCAATCCATAATCCGTGTTCAGGAAAATATAGTAAAGTGAACAGGAGAAGACAGGAATTTTCACAGCTGACATTGTTCTGTTGAACTCTGTTGATATCTTGCTGCTAGTCTAACACGTTTGGTTTAGTATTGATTGTGGCCACAATGGTCTTTATTTGCATCCTCAAAGTGAGGCTTACAGTGAATGTACCTATTTCTAGAACAATGTATATTAACAGAATAAAAGACAGCAACTCAAGAAGTTGACTTGTTACCTAAATATCAAACCACTCCTGAAAGGTACGGTATATTCACTTAGACAGGACGAATGCTTAAACGCTGCTGACCCTTGGCTGCAAGAAAATAAATTGCAACAAGGTTGTAAGTAAAGCTTTAAATATGAAAGTAAGCAAAAAAAGTTAAATAAAAGCGAGAGATATGCATGTTGTTTAATTGCTATTTTTTCCATACCCCACACCCATATCGGAAAATTACAGGCTTTTTATCCAATGTCGATGGTAGCTACATCGAACAATATCGACTAATCGCCCAAGACTTTCCGACTAGAACTGGGTAGTTTTCATATCAGCCACAAATCTTAGAGTTTTGCCTAGGTGCCGTAGTTAGATGGAAAGCAAGATACAAGGGTCATTTCAAAAGTAATGCCTCCTCATTTTTAGCTTAAAAAGTTGAAGAGCTACGAAGACGAACATGACACTTTTCAAACGAGCAACCTTTTGTGCCCCAGAAATTATTTGCATGTATTCACCACCATCCTCAATGCACTTTTGCCAGCGATGAACGAGAGCCTTGTTGAGTCGGTCGGTAAAGTCAGCTCCTGCTGAAGCGGTCCCAGGTTCCAAGAAATCCAAGAGAATGACGCTCTTCCCGTCCCAGAATACCGAGCACATCACTTTGCCTGCAGTTGTCTGCGTCTTGAACTTCTTCTTTGCTTGGGACAGTGAGTGGTGCCATTCCATCGAAGCTAGTTGGACTCCTACCCGTAGTGATGACACCACATCTTGTCACAAGTGATGATACAGCCCAAGAATCTGTCACCTTCGGCTTCGTACCGATCCAGCAAGTCCTGACAGATATCCCGTCGGTAGTTTTTTTTTCCTGCCTTAGCATTCGTGGTACCCACCAAGTACACACTTTGCTGCATCCTAGGGATGACACCGACACCCACATCCAACTTTACACGCATTTCATTCACCGTTATCCGCCGATCGGTGAGAAAGAGTTGATCGAGGCGCTCTTTGTTTTCCGGTACGGTAGCTGAGTATGTGGGCGTCCGGTGTGCACTTCATCATTCTTTCGCCAGGCTGAAATGGACCAGCCTATTTCCTAATTGTGCTGACGTTAACTGAATTGGCTTTGTAAAAGCTCACCAGGAGCCGGTGAATGTTGATTTGTTTGATTTTTTCCGCATGGAGAAACACAATAAAGTATTTCTGCTTCTGACACACATTTCCATGACGGGGATTGTTTTTTTAGAGTGGCTGACCGCCAATATCTGCAACAGAGAGATGAAACATTCAGGTTATAAGTGCATAAGTTCAGTCATCATAAGAATGCAAGTTGCAATCCCCTCGGATGCCTTCGGGGTAATAAAAGAAATAAGAGGCATCACTTTTCTAACGACCCTCTTATTACAGTAATTCTATAGCACTTTCCATTAATATCATTACATCTGCAATGTTCAACCATCACACAAATAAATAAAACATAGTACAATAGAAATAGGATTAAAGTAAAACAGAGTACGAAATAGATAGATTCTAGCGTTAAAAATAATAAATAAATTTACTTTTTAATAGTTCTACGATAATCGTGTTGCAAAGAAAATATATTGTATTAATCAAAAACGTAGCGGTCAATGGTAATAACAAAAACATGGCCGAAACTATCATTAGGTAATCATGGGCAATCGATGGTTAGCGTATTAAGCTATTAGCAGCCTTCACTTATAATAATAGAACAAGTGATAGCTTAATATTGGGTAATCTCACATTAAGGATCTGGTTGCTGTGGTACAGTTAGCATCAACTAGCGCTCATATTTGGTGGTTTGTATTGATAAATATGAACTTTTACGGAATGAACGATTGTAAACACATTTGCTTTATCAGCGTGTATAAAATTTCAGCTGTGCTTTAGTTCGGTCTATTTCATTTAGCACTCTAAACCAGTACTATGTAAATTCATTGCTCCAGTTTTAAAGGAACCATCACTGACTAGGTAATATAGCGGGACTCAGTATTGCAGGAGTTCACACGTTAGCGCAACTAAAACTAGCACAGACAGAATATGCAACATTTACTGTGCATCGTCATAAGAAGCACCAGCTATGGTTAGAACTCTAATACAACAAGGAAAAAAACGGAATTTATGACCTTCGCTGCACAAAAATAGCGTTAGCTTTCGTCCAGCTATTGCGATAGTCAGGACACAACTAGCATTGCTCTTCTCTAAGTTACGCCGCAAACACAAGTGACATTAACCCAGTTTACATCACTAGTTGCACCACTAGGTGCACCACTAGTTGCACCACTAGTTGCACCCTAGTTACACCACTAGTACTGTTCGTAGTTACAGCATCAGAAAATGCAGCACTAGCCTCTGTCTCAGCACTGGTTTAACGTAAAGCGCAAATTGCTAGACCGGCACCAATGGCACGGTACATAATTACTACACAACCAGCACTAGTCCTAGTCACAACACCAAGACGGCTAGCACACTTCGTGATTGAAACATTAGCCAACTAACATATTAACTAGTTGCAACAGAGCTAGCACTAGTCGTATTTACAATGCCAATGCGACAAGTTCCAGCCGAGTAGCCGTAGTATAAGCATCACCGCAACGAATAAAATCTCTAGTTACAACACAACTAGCAGTTGTCCTAGTTACAACTAGCACGAGCCGTAATTGCTATACCAATACAACTAGTATGATTCATGATTACAACATAACGAGTACTAGCCCTAGTCACAACACCAAAACAGCTAGTACTAGCAGTACTTAGAACCCAAAACAACTAGCATAACCCCTAATTGCAATATAAATAACACTAGCCCTAATTGCAACATAATTAACACTAGCCCTAGTTACAACATAACTAACACTAGCCCTAGTTACAACATAACTAACACTAGCACTAATTGCAACATAGCTAACACTAGCCCTAGTTGCAACATAACTAACACTAGCCCTAATTGCAACATAACTAACACTAGCCTTAGTTACAACATAATTAACAGTAGCCCTAGTTACAACATAACTAACAGTAGCCCTAGTTGCAACATAACTAACACTAGCTCTAGTTGCAACATAATTAACACTAGCCCTAGTTGCAACATAACTAACCCTAGCCCTAGTTGCAACATAAATAACACTAGCCCTAGTTGCAACATAAATAACACTAGCCCTAGTTGCAACATAACTAACACTAGCCCTAGTTACAACACCACCACAAGAAAGACCTCCCAAGCTCGTCGGCGGCCCCCTGTCTTAGCTCACACGGTTCTGCTCCACAAAGTCTGGATTCACCCAAGTGCAACCGCGACTCCTCATAAAAGCACCCTTTGTTCCAGGGCAAGCATACAGTTCTTCAGTGTCTTTCCCACCTCCAACACTCTCCCTTTGTCTTCTAACTTCGAGCTCGACTCTGTATGCTTAGCGTTGTTGTTGTTCCTAACTGATTCTCTCGACACTACGCGATCGATATAATTTCTTCGAAAAAGACCGAACGAAACGAAAATTGGTGCATGGTGTAAACTTTCCCAGCGAAAGCCAATAGAAAGAGTTCACTTTCAGTTGGTATATTTTGAAGAAGAAAGGGAGGGAGAAGAAGACCAAGATGAGGCTTCTGACTCCTAAGGTAAGCTAATCCTAAACCGCAGATAAGAAACATGTTCTTTGTGCGAACAGCATTACTTCAAACATCATGGATAGTATGTAGATCGTCAGTGAATTAGGTTTAAAAACGAAAAACCTCGAACAGAAAGTTATCTTTACCACTTCGTGTTATACTGGATTGAATTGTTTATGATGCAACTAGAACATACAACTCGTTTTGAAGTCATCGATGCAACAACTAGAAATGAAGACGATCTGAATTTTAAGATAATGATAACACGAGCCAGCTTGCGGAAACAGCAAATTTAATAAACAAAATTTGCCACGTTAGAGCTCCAGCTGGTAAATCGTTGTGTAGCATGTCGACTACGTTTTATTATTAAATCGGAATGTGGTGATATGGCTCTTTTAGCGCAACTAGAAAAGTGCAACTGCCGCTTTAATTAATAAGTAGATTCATTTTCATCTGTCCTCCACTTAATAAAAGAGAATTTCAGATCGGTAGCCCATCAAGAAAGTAAACGTGGGGTTTCTTTGTTCACCTGTTGCACATATATTGGAAAATCATAGCTTGAGATCGTACGAATCTCTACCAGAGAGGCCTGGAAGCTCATGCAATCTTTGTGTAGAAAATTTTGTAAAAACTAAGCACTAATGAACCAAATTTCGTAAATTCAGTCAGCCAAACGTAGTACGACACACAATTATACTCTATTTATATATTTCTATTGCTTCATTGGCAAAAAATATTCGTTAGCAGTGCCATAGATGGATTACTTTCCAGTAAAACAAAGGCAAATTAGTCCGTAATACATCTATACGAAGAATCAAATCGTTGCTGCATTGGCCTGTGGATGTAAAACATAAAAAAGAAACTTAAGAATAGAGAAAATATTTCCAGTATACCACTAAATGTTAACTAAGCTTGTCTTCCAGCTGTAGGTGAAACAACCTATATTTAATAACAATAACAACACAATATATCGTCAACAGGTAGTTTACTATTGACATGAAATTGTTCACGTGCTTACTCCAATAATAACGGACTTCTATTATAAACCGTATAGTGTATGTATGTATGCTGTGTGTCACTGCCGTGTCAACTCATCACAAAGTTACACGGAGCCTTTTCGTGACAGTCATCGCATATTTCCTTTTCGTGGAAACTCTGGCAGCAACTCTATAAGAAGCTACTCTGTAGTCTTAAAAAATAGCAGCTTATTTTGTAAACTTAATGCATACGTGAGTCATTATTGCTTACAGCAAGTTTCGTCATTGGGAGTGTAGGGCAAAATCTTGCAAAGGCGGCGTTAAAATAAGCAAGGGGTCAAAATTGGGTTATCCTGTACATAAAATAATTCATTAGACGCACGACCGTATTAGACGCTAAACGAACTCGCTCGTATTATGGATAGTATTATAATGATATGATAAGGCTCCAGAGGAGGGCATAATATATATATTTGACATCAAACCCTGTTCCCTTGGGCTTCAAATGGCCCGTCAATTACAGTGCTCTCAGTTACTTGTGCTGTAAATGGCCCGTCAGTTACTGTGCTCAGACTTGAAACCAATACTTAGCCAATTCTCTCATCACGTGATCTATACTAGTATTATTCCTAATAGAAAGCAAATTAGTTCACAAGAGAAAGGGATAATAGCACTAGCAAAGGACAAACTAAAGCCTAGGCCTCTATTTCCCTGTAGGAATAAGGTTTTTGGTTCGACTATTGTTCACCATCTGATATAGAATGACTATTTTTTTGCAGATTTCACTTGCGCTGTTTGTGCTGCTGGCTGTGAGCTTGGCAGCAGGCGTCCCACAGCAACTGGCTGCTAAGCAAGACGCTGCAAAGAAGCAAGCGACGGCTGCTGCGAAGCCAGCTACTGCTAAGCAACAGCCAGCACAAGCCCAAAAGCAGCCAACAACAGCCAGACAACAGCCAGCGACGACCAAACGGACAAACGCCCAAAGACTACCTGCCAAGAAACAGCCAGTGGCTGCCAAGAATGCCACTCAGACAGCTAGACAACAGGGGAAAGTGTTGCTCAAAACAGCGCCCGTTATTGTGAAGAACGTCAATGCCACCGCTCCGACTACCGCCCAAAAGCGCCGAGTGAAGCAGCAAGCAAAGGTGGCCAACAAGAAAGTTGAGGTTCAGCCTGGAAAGGAACCAGTGGCGCAAGAGAGCCAGATCGTAACGAAGCTGCTGGCCAAGAGGAACGCCACCACAACACCCAAGCCCGAGAAGAAAAAGAAAGCTAACGCTGTTGCTGAGAAGAAGGAGACTTCACCTAAACAAGCTAAAAATGCTAAGAAACAAGCTACAGCCCGCGCCAAGAAACCCGCTTCAGCTAAGAAACCAGCCGTTGCAGCAGCTAAGAAACCTGCAGCCAAGAAACCGGCTGTAGCAGCTGCCAAGAAAACCCAAGTAAGACAGAAACCCCAGGCGGCCACCAATGCAAGGAAGGCTGTACCCAAAACCGGAACCCAGGCCGCCAAGGATCTCAAGACAGCGGGTAGTCAGCAGTACGTGGCTGTGGTGGAACACGACCTGCAGGCCGCTGCCGGAGGTGAGTTGTGCACATCAAAACAATCTCAACTCTTCCATAGGAACGTTGTCGAGACGCCTGTTCAAATATTTCCGGGTAAAAGAACACTGTTGCTATTATACTTATATCGAGGAGGCATGCATTTTTGAATGCTTCATAACTGAGGCAGTTGAAACAAACCACGCAGGCAGCGAATGTTGGTCATGCTAGATATGAGGACTGTCAACGATGCGTCAGAAAGAGTAAGCCTTTTAATACTCACTGGGGCTATTTGGTCTAGTTGGGATGATGACTTTCCTAAGAAAGAGAACGTTGAATTATGACGTCAACGAGCAATTCAGAGCCAAAACGAGAGGATGGGATTGTTAAGAGCTGGTACTGAAAAGCTCCTGGTTTCACGCATAGAGGGTATGGATGTGGTTTCATCCTTGGTATGGAATGTCAGGAAACTATGTTAAAAGAAGCAATTTGGAATTATTATTATTAAGGGCATTTCAATACATGAGCAGAAAATGCAAACGCTGGGGCCACATATCTGCCAAATGGACTTAGCTGTGCTGCAACAACTTCTTTTTCCAGGTCACGGACACAAGAGCAGTCACAAAGGCGGTTTTGACAAGTCGTCCGGCCACAAGAGCGGCAAAGGTTTCAAGAGCGACAAGGGGCACAAATCCGGACATAAGAGCGGCCATGGAAAGGACGGCAAGAAGGTAAGTATAAAACAGCCACTGCTTTTGGAGAAGTGTGAGTATAGTATTTCATTCGGACCACATAACAAAAGAGCTCCAAAAGAGGTTTATTAGTCAGCACTGAAAAAGTGAATGGTAATGAGACTCGAATGTTATCGATTTAACCACAACTTCTCATCGAATAGGCATTGCCGAAGTAACTGATGTTATTGGAAAATGCACCTACAGTGTCGCTACAATAATGAAGAACAAACATAGAACTCTTGCTTAGTAATTTGGAAATGGTAATGGCGACCAGTATAACGGTGTTCGCACCGTATTGCAATTGAAGTAATTTCGGTAAATTTTAAAAAGCCTGAGACCCGCTAGGACTGCAGATTCATTGTAAATAGTGATGAAAAAGTATGAAAATCCAGTGCACTTGACAAGAATGCATACAAATTCTGACAAATAAAAGCTCAACCACAACCCGTAACATCTTATTCTGCCTCTCAGGGCTTCTTCGACAAAGGCTCCAAGCACCATAAAGGGGACCATCACAAGAGTCACAAACACGGTCATCACAAGAGCGGCAAGAAGGGTGGAAAGGGCGGCAAGGCCGGCCATAAAAGCTTCCACGACAGCGGATTTGCCAAAAAGGTAAGCTCGTAATTTCAAGGTAGTCGATAAAAAACAGTACGTGAGGTTCTTTAAATATTTGAAAAAGGCCAAAGGTCATTAGGTTTTGTACACCCATTAAAAATTGGTTCGATCTTTTTATTAAATTTCTTATACACCCATTGTCTTACATGTATGAATATCGACGCGAGAATATGTTTTCATCACATATAAAGCCACAATAATATAACAGAACTTAAAAGTAGCTATGAACGTTTCGACTTTGAACTGCGACCATCGTTTCGTAGATTTATAAGGCAGAAATAGGTTTTTGCAGAATTTTATTATACCGCTGCTTAACACGCTATAAAATAATCTTGTATTAGATTATCTTTTGGAGCACTACCTATAGCCGTAAGTAAAATTTAATGAGTCCATAATGTTCAAACTTAGGCTGTAAGAAGGATATAGTCCCTAATAATCGGATATACACTGCAACTTGGTTACAGCCTAAGGATAAATATTTTAAAACTTCCGGGAAGTACCTACTGTATAAGCTGGTATTTAAGGCTTCAGGAAAGAAGATCACAAGGTAGAGAACCTCTGTTGTAAAAGCATTGCTAGTTACGTACACGTACCAAATTGGAGTGTTACGTAGGTTAGCAGAATGTTCAAGATTGGAAGTCAATGAACTGTGGGAGATACAGTATTTCAGACGTTCACTGTGAACACGGAATCAACAATGTTGGGCTACGGACTATTTCGAACGACCTTAAAGCAACGCATCGTAGGTCTGAAATTAATACCATGTAAACTGGGGTTCAGTCATACAAGAAGTTATGCCACGCTGCATAATACTTCCAGGGTAAATGTCCTACTGGGTTGAGGGTTACATCGTTGCGTTCCCCAAGATAAAAAACTTTTATTTCAAATGCATAACTAACTTGCTTGAACTGTGCCACGTGCTCAGGGCTTCAAGCATAAGCACCACAAGGCAGAGGATGGCCACAGCAAGAAGCACTGGGACCATGCAGACAAGAAAGGCTTCCACAAGGACTGGGATCATTTCGATTCCCACTTTTCCAAGCACAAGGGTGGAGGATTCAGCGGCAAGTCTCACAAGGTGGGTGAAGGAGCTCTAGCTAGGTAGGTAGATAGTCAATTGCATATTACCTAGTAAAGAGTATTTTAGAAAACTAGAGGGAACCGATAGACTTTTAAATAACAATAAATATGGTCATTTTTTTAATGTCGTCTGCTTTACTAAATGCACGATAATCTCCTATCAGCCTCTAGTTCCTATGCACAGGGCGAACCGCTGGCTCTGTGCAACATCAATGTAGTCAAAAGTGTTATTAGCCTTTCGCTTTGTACGTATTTCAGATGTTAATATTTATATACGTTGTTGAAAGCTAACACTTGGTGAATACTGCTAAGGCATTGAGGTAAAACCTATTTAGGCAGGCTTTCAAACTTTTGGCACTGACAACCTTTGTATGTATATTGAAAAAAGTCTACAACCGCTGAATCGATTACTTCTTATCATGTAGAGTATTTTTTCCTAAATTGCATCCGCTTACATACTTTCAAAGGCTTTTCTCCATTACTACCCGGGCTTTTGGGTTATTACAGTATATATATTAGGTATTTCCTAGTGCAAATTCACACCAATTCATAACCTTTCTTGTCCATCCATAGAATATGATCAGCATGGTGAGACGGTTTTTATGTACATATTATGGACAAGCAAACTGCAGAGAGAACTGTTGCAAATGATACAGATATTTGAAACGATCCCTGAACGAATTGCTCTCTATTATTCAACTATTGTATTCTATGACTTCTCAAAAGCACTAAAGATCTTCACCTCACAAGAGCCAGTCGACTTTTTCACAAGTGAGAAACTGCGGCAAACTTTCTCCACCCCTCAATACTTCTGAACTCTATGAACTTCCAAAACGTCCTGCCAGTATTGAGAGCATATGAACTTTTTTTGAAGTATTTTGAAATATTCTTTGCAGGGACACAAGAAGCACGACAAGCACGGCAAGAGCGGCTTCTTCAAGAAAGGAGGCCATCACTCCGACAAGAGTGGCCACGGTGGCAAATTTGGCAAACATTCAAAGCACGGACACAAGTCGGACTTTGGCAAGAAGAGTGGCCACAAGAGTTCTCACAAATCCAAACATTGATTGTGACCTGGAGCGCGCCTGGAACAGCATCAGCCTTCTTGTTCTTGGGACAATTGTCTGGCGTGGGCACTGCCAAAAGACTACATAGCACAGTTCATTTCTCTTGAACACTGACACCTGCGTTGTTATATCTCTTTTTAATCAACATCTTCAAAAGTCCTCTGAGTCTCGATTATGCAATTACTAGTAAGGAAAGAAGATTAACTTTAAAACGGGAGTCTCTCAAACAAGATAATATTTTGAAGTTGCAAAGCTGGCATATTTTGATAGTGGGCTCGCAAATGAGATGAGCGGAGTCAATGAATTTGGCAGAACAAACCCTACCATCTTGAAACATCATGCGGAGAGATAACGTTCTTACAATGTAATCTTTACTCTAGAGAAAACTATTTTTTATTCCGGTATCAGTGAGTCAGCCACAAAACCAGAGAAAGGCTGGTTTGTCATTGTCGAACAGCTCAGAAGTATGATTTTTGAGAGAGATGCCCATTAAAAAACGAAAATGTGTTGCCCGCACAGTTTTATGAATCAACTCGAAAAGGTGATGCCCTAGGGACAAAAGGTTGTCTGCTGTCTTTCCTCTGCAATATGTTCCAAATGTTTTCAAGCATTATGACGCTTTAATCTCTCTTAACTTCAAAAGCATATCGATCGAACGAAATTATTTCCGAATTTCAACTGCTTGAATCTTAACCTAGTCTTTTCTCACTAGTCGCTAGTTCGTCTATTTCTGGCTTCCTTGTTTTCCTTCGAAGAAATTTCGTATTCATGATGCCTCACTCCCTTCCGCAGTGCCTTCGCTGCGTTTTCGTCTAGTCTTTCCTTACCAAACCTAATTTTCTTACTCCACCTACTTTAAAATTTGCAAATTTCTACAACTTTTACCCCAGGATTAGAAAAGAGTTAAAACTTTCTCTCATAGAAGGCTCAGTATAATGAAATGTTTTACAAACGAACGGCTCTATAATCCACACACGCACACATTTTGTAAGATAAATTCGAGTAACATTAATTAATGGAGCGAATGCATTTAACTGAGAATTTACAAGTTGCAGAATGAATTTAAAACCACATAGTCAGGGTTCGTTTTCAAAGATTTAATGAACCAAACGGATAAACTTTACACTATGATTGCAAATGAAGTAAAAGTAGAGGAATTTTACTTCCGCACGGCCAGCTAGAAATAAAAGTTTAAACATTTAAATAGCGGAACAAGATTAATTCAAAACACTGTGCAGCCTTTTCGTCTAAGCTTTTGATGAGTTTTGCTACAACCAAGAGAAGTTATTTTAACCTTTCTAAATATGACATTATTTTTCATTCTTTTCAGGGGGCTCAAGGTAATTCTGTCAATCTTTCCCTTAAGTATATTTTTTGCAGTGTACTGGCTTCCAGTAACTCATACTGAAAAGCTTCTATTCTACTTCATTTTACTTGTCTAACGCAACTATTTTCCCTGAAAATTGTATTTATTCTTTGTCATTTGCCTCTTAATATTCTGATTATGATATTTTGTGTTTCATATTTCAACATTTACTTCTCTTTCATGTATTCTTCCGCAACGAAATCAGAAGTTTTATTCTTCGCGACACTGGAGAATTTGTATATATATAGTTAGTATCTTCATGTGAACGAACTTAGTATATAAGTACGAGACTAAAGCTGAGGTGATTTCTCTACTGCCTCTTTTTCGCTACGATAAAAAAAACGAGCATTTGAAATTTACGTATTTCATTGCCCTTCTCTCCAAAAAAGAAAAAAATATTGTGATAGCACAGAAAGTAATTACTGAGCACAAAAAAATAACATAAAAAAACACCCATACTTCATCGCTGTCTGCAGTTTACATAGAAAACATTTGATATTAAATTGGAGGCATGGGGAATTAATTGTCGAGTACTTGAACTACACATTATTTTTTATCTTTCTTTACAAAAGTCAGGGTACAAAATCCGACGGTTAACACTGGAATTTGTTATGAAGCAATTACTGAACCGTATACATTTTATCGCCCGTGTTAGCAGAAATTACTATGAAGAACCCTTCGGATTGCTCAGGTATCTTTTCTTACTATATACGACAGATGGTTGTTTAATCTGAATTTGGAAGACAATTTTCGCTTGATCTTTTATATGCAAAACCGAACAGATAGCACAGGCAATAAGAAATTCATTAATTTACCGATGTTATTAGTGCGGTCACTATCTGCAAAAACTACATCGCATATCCACAAAATGTACAGAGTTAAATGAATACTATTATTCATTTCAGATATGTATGATGAAAATCAATATTTTGAGGAGAAACTGTGAGTATTTAAAATTTATGCAGTATATCATTCATTGCGTTATCAATCGAAATATTAGTCCAACCGCCTCTATCATCACTGTGAGGTTCAGCTTGTTTCTTAGAAGACATTACAAACCAGAGAAGCTCCCGGGAAACAGAAGGCAACATCCTGGCAGCGCAAGAGCAAACCCTCAGAACCAGGTATATCCAATACTAGTTAGATAGAAGGAACGTGCCAACAACCTGCAAAGTTTTCAAGAGCTCGGACGAAACCATCAATCACGTGATTAGCGAATGCGGAGTGCTGGCGCAAAAGGAGTACAAGCGCGGGCACGATAAAGTGGCTCGACACCTTCACTGGACCCTCCTGCGGATCTATAACTTCCCGGTCAGTGAGAGGTGGTACGAGCACGAACCCGCGCCCTTGGTTGAAAACGAAGCCGTGCAGATCTACTGGGACAAAAGGCTAGAAACCGACAGGGATATTCACGCCAACCGACCGGATATCGTCGTCAAAGATAAACAGGAGTAGTCGGCCATACTGATCGACGTTTCAATCCCCTTCGACTCCAGAATCGTAGACAAGGAAACGGAGAAGAAGGAAAAGTACCGTGACCTTGCCATCGAACTTCAACGACTGTGGCAAATGAAGGTGAACGTCGTCCTAGTGATCATCGGAGCTCAGGTGGCAATGTCCAAGAATCTTAAGACTGCATGCGAGAGCTGAAGAGCGGCCATCTCCAACCACGAAACCTCCAGAAGAGCGCTCTACTTGGAACAGCGCACATCATTTGCAAAGTACTCTGAGCCTTACAGTAGATTGTGGGATGTGAGCCGACGCCAGAGTGTAGAGCCGAACATCGCTCAACCAATCCAAACTTAGGGTTGTGAAACCCCTTCGACAATTATCTGTTATTTGTGACATTCTTAGCAGTTTATACATACATACAGAAAATACGTCCAAAACCTTTTCAGTTTTTTGCTGAAAGACAGCAGAAATGAACATAAACGGATCTCTGCAAAACAGAACTCCTCGGAGGCTCTAATAACGGTATTTTTTCGAGCAGTCTAAATTTTAGTTGCGCCTGATCAGATTGAGAATGCCTGACCAAAAACAGGAGCTGTCAGCGTCTTAAAAAAAATGAGTAGCAGTGCATAGAAAACGTGCTTCAGAGGGACCACTGAGTATAGAAAATGCTAAATCACGTCAATGGTTTTAAGCTGTTGTTAGCTACAGGATTGTACCAAACACGAAACACAGAGTTGTTCATATACAGCATTTTCTGCAGCATGTGTAGAGCCTTATGAAGCACAGCTGCCATTGTAAGTGTTCTCTACCTTGGTTAAAAATGGCAGGAATTGTCCCCAAAAAGTAACGATGCAATACCGGTGAATATGGTTTTGCAAGGAGAAAAAAAAAACTTGGGCAAATTTATCCGTATGAAAGTTATCTAAATAGTGTTCTCATTGTCTTTTTAGAGTGGAGAAACCAGAAAGTTGTTTAATTAAGAAAAGCTGCCCTAGTCTATAGCAAAATATCCAATCATCGTGAACAGCAAAAGCATGAGGCTACTTAATATATGTGCAGTCTGCGTAATATACAATTCGGGTTGATTGAAGTTATTGTAAAATATTACCAAAAATTTCGCTTCATAACAGAACAAATACGGCACACCGAAATTTTGAGCGTAACTTAAATTTCTGCAAGCGCACGAAGGCTTATTTTATTGAAAGTTTCATATAGTGAAATATGGTAACAGTAAATACTTGCCGTGAGAAAAACTTATTTTGCCTATGAAACTCTTCATGCAATACTGCATATTCATAGTCAATCCAAGTACTTTGTATGCACTATCGTCTACCATGATGAGGGTAGTTTTCAAAATTACAGCCACATTTTTCAGAGAAAATCAGATTTCTGGACGAACAATAATTAAAATTCAACAGAGACATACATACCCACATTCACTATTTTGTAGTAAAAGCTCATTATAGTACAGTGTCATGAGTAATATAGTGTACTCGAACTTTAAACTATTTATTTGTAGAAGCTTTAATAAAACACTTTTAATTATAGAGCTTCAACATGGTAGTTTTATTTAATAGAGCCCTAATATGGCAATTTTATTTGCAGAGGCTCTCTCATGACCCTCTTTAAGTGAAGCTCTAACATGGCAATATCATGTATAGAGGCTCTAACATGACATATTTATTTACTGTCGCCCTAATATGGCATTTTATTTAAAGTGCATTAAACATGGCACTTTTAAATGTAAATATTAGGCTTATGAAGCAGGGAATATATGGGTGGACCCTACAGGCAATAGGTTTCGTCTGCTGGTTCAGGGCACCACCCATTTTAAGAAACCCTAGCTGCTCTACATACCTAGAAAGCCAGCTTGAAGACCTACCCCAATTGGAAAGTTTACATGCACTAGTTAGTGCTGCAGGTAGAAGTTCGCTAGGTCCATGAGGACTGCACGGCTACAGTCGATCACACCTTGTCAGAGCAATAGCGTCAGAGACGGAAGGCTGATGTCATTACTGCGACCACCCGGGGGTTCCTAGTTTTGATGGAGTGCGAATGCCAAAAATGCTGAAACTGCAATGCGAATGCCACAAGAATTTACCTCCCTGGTTTGAAGGCAAACTTGCCAATTTCAGAATGCAAACACAGCACTAATATTATAATAAAGTTTATAATAATAACAATGATAATTATACCATAATAATATCATTTACTTCTCCAACGCGTGGAGGTGAACTGTATTTAATCGAGCTATACATATATGGCTCGCGCATGTCTCCTTTTATACAGCTACATTACAAAGCTTACCTAAAATGAAAGAAATAGAATATATTCTTTCTACGCCAAACACTGTAGCCACTCTAATCAGGAACAACAGGCAGGGTATTGCATACACGACGTTTCAAATAATATTACACCTACTAGACACCGACGCCTTATTTAGGCGTAATGGAGTTGCTGAAGTTTTGAATTTGGTTTTCAGACATAATTATAGCTGGAGTCATGGCCTACGAATGAAATTTTTGCTCCTTCATTGTGAATAAAAACACGGTGTAAATGCAACCAATGATCTTAGAATGGGTTGTTTCGAGGATAGAGCTCATGTAATTACTGTATCAAATGCAGCAGATAAAAATAAACAGACAAAGCCGACAGAAGGTTCCTGAGCATAGTTCAGTTTATTGTAGGAAGTTACTTAAAACTAGACGAGCCAGTTGCGTCATTTGGTCAGGCTGTGGAAAATTGGTTGAGTTTCTTGGGAATTATATGCAAATTTTGGTGAGTCGGACGGGAAATCAGGCGAGGCAGGTATGAAGTTCAGTGAGTCAGATACTAAATTAAGTGCGTCATGTACCAACTTACACGAATCAAGTACATAATTAGGTGCGCCAGGTGCAAAAGTAGGAAAACCAGCTGCAAACTTAGGTGAGTCTGGAGCAACATTATGTGAGCCAGGTGCTAAGTTATGTATACCAGGTGCAAAGTTGAGCGAGTCAGGTGCGCAAACATGAAACACTGTTATAATTAAATACGCTGTTGCAGAGAACTGATATAATTTTAACATCATAAATACAGTAGAATAGTGGAATATATATTAAGGTTTCTGTAAATAATTCTATCGCTTTAATTATTTTCATACCGTGGTTTTTGTACAAACTCAGCTCTACACGTAACAGATTAATAAGATATTAATTTCCGAGAGCACAGATCGATCATATTCTGCTTATTCAAAAATCGAATGGGCAAACATTGCTAGTAAAACCCTCAGCAATTTCAGATTTCACGACTCTATTTGATAAGTACACGTTTCATCCGCCTTGTACATACTTATAAAAACAGCCAAACAGCATCCATCTGTAACGTTTAACGGCTCAATGCTTCATAAACACGATCGTTATGTCATAAGTGCAAATAGCGCCCATCGACTATAGTTTTCTGTGGTAATGCTCAAGGCATAGACCGCAACAGTACTTGATTCTTAGGCCTGACGCTGGCGACCGAAAGTCGACAACGGAATAATGGGATTTTCTCAAGAGCTATTACTCTTTTCTCCCTATCTAATACTGAAGAAAAAAATTCCAAGGTACCCAACATTTTTATTGCGGAGAACTTATCTTGGATACGGCGGGGACGCACTTGGGCCCTTGCCTGCATGACCGTGTCTGGACATATTGTTCAGAAAATCCCATTTTGAGAAAATCCCATTTTTCCCATTCTGGCCGCCAGCGTCAGAGGCCACTTGGACCTAGGAGTCAAGTACTGTTGCGGTCTATGCTCTAGTAATAATACTACTACTACTACTAATAATAATAATGATAATGAGGATAATGTAGCAGCGCTGCCCTGGGCCAACTTGCTGTGATCTTTTAGTTATTAAGAACCGTAGCCAGCCGATGTAAAGGGCGGTAATATGGCCACATATTCTTTACTTGACTGGCGCCCCCCGGGGGTCACTGCCCTCAGCCTCAGAATCCTGGCGCATTTTTTTGCTCTCATCACAAGCATAACATATTTAGGTTCATTGATCAATGAAACAAACTAGGGATCATTTATCCACAATCTAACTATCTAATTTATTTTTCAAAATTTCAGAGGTGAAAGAATTTTTCAATTTTTTTTGCTGGCTGGCCATTTTCCGAGAGATTGTCTGCAATAGCTAACTAATTACGTAGTTCAATGAAGATTTCTTAACTGACGACGAGTGCTATGCATAATCAATTTGGTAATTCAAGGCGTGAAGACTGAAGGCAATTTCGGGATGTTTGTTCCGTGCTTGCAGGTTATTGTCGGCAGCACCAGCAGAGGGCGAGTTGTGGCGACTTGATGCTTTTCTCGTTTTCCCCTCGGGAGTTGGTTCGACGAGGCCGTAGATTAGTTAGGTTCTCCCATTTTGTTGTGTGTGTTGTGTGGAGCTGCTCACTTCCGGGAGCCCAATAGTTTATAGTCAATAAGTTGTAGCTGGGCATTCGGGTCATCTTTTCTGTACCTATATTCCCAAGGTGTTGCTTATTGCTCCTCAGGTTATGTTTTTTTTTTCGCCTACCGTATTTCTTACAGCCATGCACGGTACACGCTCGAGCACGGGTTTTTCGCGATAGACAGTTTCCGTCTTCTTTTTCATCTTTTGTAGTTAACATGTGCAGAATTAAGTCGGCTTAATGCGGGGCACAATGATCAGCAGTTGGTTTGAAGATTTGTTACTTGGGTTCGCTCATCCTATATTGTGGGGACCGGCGCCCCTATGAAGACCCTTTCAGTTATTTTGGTCATTGGCTGGGCCCGCGGTGTGTCTGTCTTCGGAGCTCGCTTTGGTTCCTGCCGATTTCATGCTTTTCATTTTCGTTTAATTTATTGTTCCTCTTTTCCGATTGGCTCTTTCCGGCCGCGTTGGTCCTGTGTGAGAGCACCCTAGTGCGTGGGTTCCACAAGTCAATCATCGTAGAATGTGTTTTTTCTTCATCTGTGAAGTCGCCCTAGGTGTGGAAGCGAAGACTTTGGCTTCGGAATATTAACATAATAATATTATGGTGACCTTTTGAAAAACACCCAATTTGCAGGGCCTAGTGTACTTGTAGTAAATTGCGCGGTTACCTAACTTTACTCCACATTCCGACTACCTTCCTACTACTTTCTAACCACTTTCCAAGTACTCTCCGACTTTTCTCCGACTACCTTCCGACATTTTTCGATTTTTCCGACTTTTTCTGACTTTTTCCCTACATTTTCAGGCCTCGTGCTTCCATCGATGTATTTGGCCACACTTAGTCCTGCCGTTGAGACATTCCATCGAGCTCTTCCTAGATACTTAAATGATTTGGACATAACAGCAACAGCTCAGAGGAGGCCGGAGCGTGAGTCTCTGGGAATGAGCCTGCTGGTCCCTCTATAGCCAGTTATTTGATTTAATCTTGGCCCTCTTCGAATGCACTCTACGTACATGACAGCCACATGTCCAGACATTTATTGGATTGCCCCTGGATTCAAAACTGGCGAAACAAATATTCACGTTAATACGCGAGGGTTTTATCACAGAATGTTGGATGAGCGGAGACACCACCCATAATTCCACGAAAGTGCTTCTTGTTACAGCAACTGTTGCGCCTTCCACGAAAAAAAGTTACAAATGCTCCGAAGGTGTTATCTTGGTACAGGTACACGTTTGGTAATAAGGGCTTAGAAGTTGAAGACTATTTAATTAAGCAATTGACTTTATTGGGAAGCCATGAAGAATTTTGAGACAAGGGCAAGTAAAGTACAGAGTTGTAAGGTAAATAGTTTTTATATTTTGATGTTGATGGTTCCTCAAGTGAGCGGAAAGCTTCATCTCTTTCTCAAGTCGACACTGAACTTGTACCACAAAGTCCTAAACTCTAATGAAATTATACTTAACGATAAATGTCACAATAAGGGTACGTTCAAATGTACGCTTTCCATCTAAGGAAGCGTGGCATTTATTGATTTTAAAGTTGGCCATTGTACAGGATAACCGGAAAACATGTAAAGTTCAGTCTGAAGTACTGATAATTTGGTTCTTGCTCACTGTAGACCCTTCCGTCATACCGTTACACATATGTTACACTTCAATATACAGTTGTTCCTACGAGAGATACAAATTAATTCATGTAACTAAATGTACACTTCGCAATCAACAGTTCCTATTGGTTTGTCCGGTACTGACGCCCTTCTTACCCACACCTCATATAAATACAACACGAGGGAAGACAGTAATATCTACAGAAATTATGTAGTTTAACCTTGAAGAAAGGCCCTTTTTTTCTGAACCAAATCCTGGGACAACAGTATAGTCAGTTATATTTATAAGTCCCGGTTCGTCCAAGATATTTCTACCTATGCTGTAACGTTGTACGCTTTCAATTGAAAACGGTCTAATAACATAGTTATTTGCTCCATCTTATACAAATGTACGATAAACACTGCAGCTGAACTCTCCTATTATATGTAACAAATTTTGACTCCATTATTAATTTGTATATCAATCACTAGCGCTTCGTGCCAATTCTCCTGTACATTATCTGCTACTTTTCATATTAACACTCGCTTACTGTCAACAGTTTCCCGATACTCCATAAGTTGATCTGAAATTTACTTTTCAATTTTCTGAGACATCAACGCAAGACATAGTTTTCCCAGTTTTGATGGACTTTGGCTAACCGTGTATTCTACCCAAAATTTATTTCAAACAGTAAACATCCGTGAGTTCATAATCACCACCATATAAAGCCTTAGATATACAGTGAATTTACAATATGAAGGAAAATAAACGAAGTCGAATGAACAATTACTTTTACGGTCAGGCAGCTTTAAAATTTCATTTTTAAATATGAATGACTAATGAACAGTTCACGTTATGTAACGTTTATTCTATTAAATCGTTACACGCTACATTCAAATGCGTATAAACTCAGTAATAAGTACCAATATTTGAAACTAGCATTTAATAGCTAATGCTTTACTGAGTGTGATATATAAGGTATTCAATCTAGAATTATATAATTCCAGTCGCATCTGATGGAACTGAAAATAGGAGTCATTCCATGTTTAAGGATACTGTAAGTTCTGGAGTAGTTTCTCACAACTGATGTCTGATACAAACATCGTATCCCAGCAATATGACCATCCAACTCATTCACGAGTCAAATGCACTGTCGAAAATCATAGCCCATCTACGTCACCTTACGGATAATATAACTATATTTAAGGGTAAATCGAAATATTTGACACTCATGATTCATATTTATCGGATAATTTAGAATATCTTCTGAGTTTTAGTTTTATTGCAATAAAACTAAAACTCAAAAGATATTCTAAATTATCCGATAAGGAAATATTTGAAACTCATGATTCATATTTATCGGATAATTTAGAATATCTTCTGAGTTTTAGTTTTATTGCAATAAAACTAAAACTCAAAAGATATTCTAAATTATCCGATAAATATATTTAAGGGTGTGTTGGAACTACGGCAATTAAGGATGATACCAGTTTCAGCAAACAAGTGGACACGTTTCGCAGTACACCGCAACGCAACTCCGCAAGCACAGTAAAACCAGCAACTTCTCCATTCATCACAAAGTCTTTTAGATTCTGGAAGATTGCGTTCCGTGACTCAGCTGATCGATTATTTTGGTTGGAAGTCTACCACAAGAATGCCTGTGACAGAAATCTTTTCAGCAACGGAGACCGATGTGAACCACATAAGCGTTTCTTCACATAGCCACAAGACATCCTTCGTAAGTTCTTCATAAGAAGAGATGTCAGCTATAGTCAGTTTCTTCTTTCGTTGCCTTGGAGAGGGTATCCTGCTTGTACCTCGTCTCTTGACACTAAATAAAAGAACTTGTGGAATTTGCTCTACGTTTCTCGTTAGAGAAAACCTTTTACTTCATAAGAAGAAATGTCAACTATAGTCAGTTTTTGCTCTCACTGCCAAGGAGNGGGTATCCTGCTTGTACCTCGTCTCTTGACACTAAATAAAAGAACTTGTGGAATTTGCTCTACGTTTCTCGTTAGAGAAAACCTTTTACTTCATAAGAAGAAATGTCAACTATAGTCAGTTTTTGCTCTCACTGCCAAGGAGCGGTGACCCTGCTGCTAGTGCCTCGTCCCATCGGGTCAAGGCAACCACTTTGTGGAAGTTTACGTTATATTTTCCATTAGGGGATACCTTCCATTTCGCAAGATATGCCAACTAAGGTCAGTTTTTCTGCTGTTTTATTTGAGCGTGTACCCTGCTGGTAACTCATCTCTTTGGACCAGAACATGCAAATTTAGAAGTTGCTTCAAGATTATACCTAGGAAACAGCTTTCTTCTTTCTTTTCAAGTAGCGTGAAAGCGACTAAGTACGAGTTTGGTGATTCATTTCTGGATCTTCCGACGCTTTTCTCGAAATGAAACAAAAGCCTTACAACAGTCCTACGTATTATTTCGTACGTGCATGATTATCGTTTGACCATTTTTGGCTTAGATGATATGAGCTTTGATACAATTTATTAAAACTGTACAAAATGATACTGAGGCTGCTGGACAGTGTACAAAGCAAATTCTTCCATATTGCTACTTTATTCGCCATTCATAAGTGAGAACAACAATGTATTCTTGGACATTGGAAACTAATAGATCATTTCCATGGAAATTTTTTTTTCTCACTATTTTATTTTTTCTCTGCTGTTCGACGCACGACGCTTATAAAAATTGTCAGTTCAAGCTTTGCATACAATTGCGCCCTCGAGTTCGAAACTAGGACACGTGTTAATAATTCTCTATGTCGAGATTCGAATCTATTCAATATATATATCCATTGTTTGCTCCATTGGGTTTGAAACGGGTTGAGATATGAATAAAAATGTATAACTGCTTTTTGTAAAACAATTTTGGGACACACCTATCTCAATTAGTGTTCTGTGTAAAATTGCAGACGTATTCAATCGAAGAACTCAAACTTAGACTCCTCTAAAAGGTAAATTCAAAAATAGCTTTCAGTTTATGCCAGGATACACTGCAAACAAACGTACACTGAACCTGATGAACGGACTGTCAGCCAGCACGCTGATTTTTTACATATTCGCTTATCAAGTTGAGCGTGCGATTATGTAGCGTTTTCCCGGCAGTAGGAATATCTGTAAGATGTTCTTACTTATGTGACGATGATGATAATCAAGACGCCATAGCAAAAACTACCTATATTGATTGTTGAATATTTTATGTATATGTTTTACTATTTGTGTCGGTTTCTGGACAGTTTTACCATCTGCCACCGCACATGTTGCTTTATTGTTATTCCCAACAAAAAATCTGAAGGCGGTTTTATTCCCAGCACGTAAGGAAAAAGAAACGAATGTGTTGTTGCTTCCGTCTGAACACCTCTGTGTGTCGACCAAAGGATTTGCTGAAACGCAAAGCATCATATCCTTTAGTTTCAGCAAGTGTCACTATAGTGTTTTACATAATATTTTAAATTTGGAGGGACTGAGAACTCACTACGCACTGCGCCCTTTTCTTGCTTTCAAGGAATCACCAAAACGTTCGAACGCGTGACAGCTGCAAAAGGGTTAGAAGATAATATTCCTTTATTGTTCTCTCATTACAAATCAAATTCTACTAGAACAGTACATCAAAATGACGAGAACGAGCCTACTAAAAGCAATATTATTGTTTATGAGGACTATCCATCTACAATGTCATAGCTAAAAAATAGAAAGTTCGGATAACATCACTATAAGAAACATAATTTGCATGTGTAAACAACAAAGAGAATATTTCCGTAGCCAATATTTACAACGAAAATTTACAGTCATCAATATTTAATTTGTTTTTATTTCTAAGAATTCTATTAGCAGAAAACATTGAAAGATAGGTATTGGTAGCAGGAACAGATACTTTCTCAACTGACCACCAGGGTTCTACGCATAAATAGTCGCTCAGTGTAGATGTACAAGTTAGCTCAGTTCTCTCTGATTCCATTATCAACAGCAAAATTCGGCACAATCTGGGCCACGGTCACACTACAAAAGGCAACATTATTAGTAGGCCTAAGAATTGTTACAACTGAATGATTGACCTTCTACCATTACAATGCAACAGCTATAAATTTAACAATAAACGATATGCCAACACTTAGTATGGACAATTGCACATTCCTGTCATACAAATATTGGCCTAACATGTTACATACATCTTTCCTTAAAAAATAGTGTGGATCCAGCCTTAAAAAGTTTGAGTACAGTTGAAATATTATATAAAGAGGGCTCTATAATAGGCGTTGGAGCCTAATACTCTTTAGGGGTGAACATTTCTACATCTATGGTAATTTGCAAGGTCAAATGCTAGTCCATATTCGATAAAAGATAAATTAAATGGGAAAAATTGAGTTTTTGGTAGACGTTCCCAGACACTG
Organism: Parhyale hawaiensis; assembly: GCA_001587735.2. Lineage (NCBI taxonomy): Eukaryota > Metazoa > Arthropoda > Malacostraca > Amphipoda > Hyalidae > Parhyale > Parhyale hawaiensis. The sequence continues at coordinate 8,216,528 of LQNS02276481.1, read as the reverse complement.
AGGGATTTAATCGCTTGATTAACGTTAGCTGAGATCGTTAAAACATCTTCCAATCATTGGTAGTCATTTGAGAGCAGTCATTGCACTCCAGTACTTCCCATAGTTTACAGAAAAAAATTCCCATCGACTTTATGCATGAGGCGACAATTAGTGTAGTGAGGTAGCTATAATTCTAAAAATGCAACAAGTGTGGAATGAGCGAACCTTTCTAATGATGCCTGATCCTACTTTACTGATGCGATTTGTCTATCATGCCTGTTTTATAATTATACCCTATGACATTCCATTAGAAATACGCACATAGATAATTCCATGGTAATTCTTAGCGGAGTCTCACTGAGATCTTTAGAATTTTGTGCAGCCCATTTTTCATTTATATATATATATATATCTATATTTTTCCACAATATAAATTTCATTCAACGGTGATTCCCCAACGAGTCTCCTTGATCTCTCTACAGTCGAATTTACTCCACAACTCATTGTGCACATAGCGTTCCCTACCACAAGCGTTTCATCACCAGCCGTCGTGCGTACCAGCTGATCGAACAGCCACGTGTTTCGACAGGTTCACGCATCACCTGCTACTTGTCGCCTGGATTGCGCTCACCGTCTTCTTTTGTTTCGCTGGCTTTGAGTAAGTCTAAGCCAGACTGAGAGGCCTTTATAAGTCAAAGTCACACCATCGAGGGCACACTTACGATCTCGACCCACTACCGAGTGGAAGAATAGTCCCACTAGCTCGAAAGAAATTCTGCATTGACAGATACCAGCTTGATCCAACTCCCCTGGTGACCCTCACACTACGCAAGCATGCGGCGGTCTTTGCTGGTAAGCTAACCATTCTATTGTATAGTTCAAATCCTGCGTATTCTTATGAACTTCTGAGCGATGAACTAAAATGTACATGTTGGAACGCACTTCATAGAGAAGGACAGTTTAAGCGCTAATAACGATACAGTAGGGTACGAACATAATACAGATTTTTAATGGTTACAATGATCTTGCCGACCAAATAATTATGACATCAGCAATAAACACGTAAAACTTTATAGTTTAGATCTAACTTTTAACGCCTCAATTAAGCGGTAATTTTCGTAAGAAGAGCACATAAGAAATGCCACAAATTTGTCCTTGTGGGTGTCAAGTACTCAAATTTTACGATAATTCCAATCACAATATGCCTCGGTAGTAGTAACTTTGCGTACGACACTCAGACGCCAGTGGAGCCAGGTTCGATGCCAACCGAGGCGTGCGAGCTGTTTGCGACGCTAAGAGCACTGACTCAGCAGATAGGTATGCACAGCTACCGTTAGGGCACTTACCATTCTGGGGTCATTGAATATTCCGTCAATGACGTCATAGTTTTTGACCACCCAACCGTTTCAGTTCTCCCCCGCTCCTACCTCCCTTTACTGCCGGTGATGGTCATACGCCAGGAGGCGTTCTAGGTCAGGTTTAGAGTCGAGCTACGATTGTATCATGGAGATAACTTTACCTCTCTTCGTCTTGTGTTCTTCGTTCTCTAAGCACTAAAACAGAACTCCGCTCCATCAATTCTTGTTCCATTTCTAATTGTTTTGTTTACAATTTTCTGGACTTGAAATGCATCACAGAATCTCGGTTCACAAGTAATACTAACAAGAAACTATTGCGCAGCGCGAGCTGCGAGCTGCAGCTGTTATTTACTTAGTTTGAGCGATGTTCCTTGCGCACACAACCGAATTCCGTCGTCCCACTCAGGCTGTTTGTTTAGTTGCTCTGGTGCGTTTAAATTCTAGTTTCAAGAGGCGATTAGATTTTATCGCATGCGATTCTCAATTCCAATCACGTTCGTTGCAATCATCCAAAAACATTTTCAATAAGAAATTTCAAGCGAGAGAGGAAAGGCAAACATTTACGCTGTTCGTCTGACCGTGCGATTATTATTTTTTCTTAAAATTTAGAAAGATTTGTATCAAAGCAGTTAAAGGATTAAGGTATTACACCTGAGTACGATGATCGTTTTTTATCTCAGGATGGAGAATACAAGTGCTGTCTAACTTAAATTTTTGGCATACTCAATATATGTAATTAACATGCGAATATATTAAACGTGGCTATAATAATACACGATGCCTACAGAGATAACATCTGTTGGGCTACGATGCATTACTTTATTACAGTTCCTTAAGCCATACCTTTAGAAAGTTCATTTGAGATACTGCATATGTTGAAACAAATGTATTAATTTTTTGGTGTTGTTAATCTGTAGTGACAATTTAAATCACTATTGCTGCAGTTCAAACCATTAACTATTTCGTAGTATGCATTACTAACATGGGCCCTATTACGTGCACTGCACAGTATTTAAATTGGGACCGTTCAGTGAAGATCTACGACTGTTTCATAATAATGACACCCTGTAATCTGCTTCTTTATCTCAAATAAATAGCGGGTTGATAGTAAGAGTACAGCAGCACTTACTGAATAATACTAACATCTCAGGTGAGACATATGAGGCGAATTCCCTGGCCAATTAACTTTCCTGGTTTTTATATTGAAAACTTCTGTTGAAATGAATTATTATTTTGCTGCAGCTTATTACAGTAAATTTTGCAATTTTAAATTATTTCTTCTACGTGCAGATGGCATTTCATTACTTTTTACAGCTGCGTGATTATATTGGTGCATAATCATTCTCATGAACGGAGCGCGCACTCATCACTATTTACAAGACATTTTTCTTAACCTAATAAAATTCATAATTACCTCCGCCAAGGAGGTTATGTTTTCGTCGTGTTTGTCTGTCTCTTTGTCTGTCTTTCTGTCTGTCTGTCTGCCTGTCACCAAGATAACTCAAAAAGTTATGAACCGATTTGGCTGAAACTTACAGGGATTGTTAGATATGTTAGGAGAAACAGATGATTAACTTTTGGTGAAGATATGTTTATTCGTTTGTTTGTTTGACTGCGTCATTTTTCTTGATGCCATAACTCAAAAAGTTATGGATGGATTTTGATGAAATTAACACGAGTTGTTAGGTATACAACAAAGAGTAAATGACCAAATTTTGGTAATAGTCGGTTTGTTCGTTCGTTTATCACTGTTTTTAATTTTATGCTTGTTAGCACAATAACTCAAAAAATAATGAATGGATCTTCATGAAATTTATAGGAGTTGTTAGTAATGGTAAAAGACATAAATGATTAATTTTTGGTGCAGATTTGTTGGTTCGTTAGTATGTTTGACTCATATTTGTCATAACGTTTGTTAACAGTATAACTCAAGAAGCTATGAACGGATCTTCAAAAAAATTGAACAAGCTGTTATTAACATAAAAAGGCACAAATGATTAGATTTTGGAGTTTATGCAAAGAAAATTATGGTTTCAGAGCCAATTTGAAATTTTGCTACCGTTGCCTCACTTTGCGGAGGTATGCGCTCTCAGAGTGCTCTAGTTCTCATTGTATGCACTCAGTATCGTTTACAGGAAATTTTTCTTGCCTAGAAAAATTTCCAATGCCCACTCAATGCGCTGGGTAATATTTTCAAGGAATTTTTCTAGTACAAAATAATTTCCTATGCCCCACTTGGTGCTATCTCGAGAGTCTAAAAAAAATATGTCTTGTCTAACCTAATTGTCCATGCGCAGTCGGTGTGTACTGTACTGCTGCTGGTGGCCGCAGTACAAGCGAGGGACACCGCTTTTTCCTCGAGGGTTGTTCGGGCCATTCAGCGGTCAGCTGACCTCAAAGCGGCCGCTGATGATGCTGCTCTGGCCGCCGTTGGCCACCAACAAGGGGACCTTGTAGCGGCCGGCAGCCAGCAAGTGAGCGTGGTGGCCACACATGACTTGGTGGCGGCAGCTGGAGGTAAGTCATAAGGCATCAATATGACTAAGACAGAACAGTTAAAACAGCCAAGTAGTTCTTGGTCGGAGGGCTATACCTCCGTTAATAGTTTCAAGTTTCACGCGACGATAAAAAAAAATGTCTCGCGAAATGTAGTTACTTTATTTTTCTGTCTCCGAATTAGCCGGTGGTGCATTTAACCAGTTTGGGAAGTGACACCACTGACCAAATGGACCTCACTTACCACATACCGTATCTAAAAAAAAAAAATCATAGAAAAATATTGAATAATCGTTGCCTGTCAAGGGGAGAAAAACAGTATGTTAATGGCCGATGAAATAGATTGCTCAATACAATATATACAAAACCGAAATTTAGGGTAGCAGTATTTGAGACTTCGTCAGTATACTTTTATTCTAATCCTAGAAACACTGACACAAGCACAATAGTTACTGCTTCTCACTATGAGTTAGTGTCAATTAACGTAGCAATCACTTAATCTAGTTAACTGAGGTATTTGATGGTATATTATTACATTTAAAATTTCCTTCAAGATATTTCATAACCTTGTATTTTTTGTGTCAGAGATACCTGTGATAAATCATTTGATAAGATGAATTAGCACTGCCAGACCTCTTTTATTCGCTAATTAAAGAAAAACTGGTTGGTTTTGGCTCGCATTGCTAAAAATAAATTCTATTCTAGGAGTAATGCAATTTCTCCCAAACTAAGAAAAACATAAACCAATCCCTAAGTTTTAAAGTCTCTTTTCTTAGCTCCCATTGTGAATAAGCGTTTTAGTCATCAATAAAACTTGTCTGTACAAGGCTGTGTTACACCACTCTAATGCTTTTCCCCCGTAGGATTACGCAACAACAAAGAACCCAAGCAGCAAAAATAGCAACCTCTTATAAAACTGGTAGTTTTATTTAATGTGATGGAATAATGCAGGCGGTATTTACATAAAAGCCTGTTGAAACTTGTATTATTTTCAAAGGTCACGGCCACAAAAGTAGCCACAAAAGCGGGCACAAATCGGGATCCGGGCACAAAAGCGGCAAGGGCTTCAAGAGCAGCAAAGGCTTCAAAGGTGGAAAGAAAGGCAGCTTTGGCAAACACGGTAAAAAAGTAAGTCTATTGGAAGAAGGGCGGGGATAGCACGATAGTGTAGATGCATTTTTGAAAGGTGTCGAACGCACAGGAAACAGGGTGGTTGGAATAACCATATCGGGGTTGAAAATATTGCATCATGTTTGCCTGGCCTGCTAATCCAATATTTGTATGTGAAAGAACCAACATGAGCATTGTGTCATCATTGCTAATACTAAGCCTGTTGGTAAATTCAACCTACCGTACCCGTTTTCTGCGAGTGGAATAACTAGCTAATATGTATATTCAATGACGATTGACACACTATAGACAAGTCCTATGTTAACTAATGCAACCAATTCATTCTCCGTCTGTACTTGATATCTTGAAAATATAATCATGCATGACACTGAAAAATACATACTGAAGTAGCATATGTGTTAGTTATCTTCGTTTCCGTTGCTATCAAGGCAGATGACTAGACAAAACTTGTTTTGAAAGAACCTTTAAATTTTTAAGTTAAAGTATACAAAGAAGTCCAGTGCTGCTAATGTTATCGTCACCTTCATCATTGATATTATAAACCGCATAAGCATAAATAAACATCTGCTATACATCAGTGGCACAATAATGTTTTTAAGGGATGCTATAAGTCGCTATATCTAGAAAACACGTCTAATATTAGAGCTGACTGAGCAATTTTTTATAATACATCCCTGGAGGATATTATCTGACCGAGGATTTAAGTGTTGAGAAGTGGTTGACAGTCATCGACGTATGGTAACTAGTTAGTTAACATATACCGCGGGACTTATTAAGAAGCCAGTAGCATATATGTGTTTTTGCTAAATGGAATTCTCTTTTTACGTCAGGGACACTTTTCTAAAGGAGGCAAGAGCTCTCACGGAGATCACCACAAAAGTCACAAACATGGCAGCTTCAAAAGTGGCAAAAAGGGTAAAAAAGGACACAAAAAAGGTTCCAAGAGCAGCTTCGGTAAAGGTCACAGCAAAAAGGTGAGTTGATGTCTTTTAATGTAAAGAAATTCATTTCAGTTTTCAATTAATAGTAAACTCATGAAAATAGTTATGCTGAAAGTAAAAATAAATCCTGTAGTGCAATCGTATTAAGCTCTCATCTAATGGGATAACTAAATCGTTTAGTAGAGAGCTGTGATTATCCTGGGGGCACTTATACGAAGAGTTCCAACTTAATTGTAGTGTGTATCTCGAACTTCCATGTTTTTTTTTTATAGCTTACGTCATTAATTTACTTTGTGTTTTAAAAATTGATGCTAAATGATAGCAATGTAAAAAATTACGTTACTAGTAGTTGTGCACGTAAATGTACTTGTTTGTTTAAATAATAGCATTTATCAAGTTATCAGTAATTTTTCACTTCCATTCATAGTGTACAAACGAACAACGCATTAAAAAACTGCATTTATATTACAACGATATCTAATGTATTAGATTAACTAGAGTTAACAGTAAAGGGTTTTTCAAACTCAGTTTCAGTGAGTTTCATTTGAAATAAGTTACTTGGTAGGCCCATATATACAGTATATCGCAAAAACAAACGAAAACTGACTTTGAATATTGAAAATCACTCTGTAACTAGTTTCTATACATAGTTTGAAATATCACTGACGCTTTGGTATTACGATGGCAATACTTTCACTTTCTTTGCAATTCGTGCATCAGTGTGACCAAAAGTGCAAACTACCAGTTAATTTCCGGGACAATTAAATTCAAAGTTTTGGTTTCTTTTTTCTGCGAATCACCTTACTTTACTCTGAAATTTGAAGAAAATTTACTAACGATGACCTACCTCAATCAATTTCAGGGCTTCAAACACCACCACAGCAAATCCGAGAAAGGTGTCTCATCCAAATTCCACGATAAGGGAGGCAAGTCCGGACACAAGAGCGGCCACAAACACTTCGACAAGCACTTCAAGAGCGGCAAGGGAGGCGGATTCAAGGGAGGCAAATTCGGAGTGAGTTTTTTCTTGTGTGTTTTTAAAACTGTCGGGGGAAGGTCTAGACCTAAGACGTTTCAATACTGAGATATACAGGCAAAGAAAAATGTATATAGTGTAGGCTAAATGTACATATTTCAATACTAATAAATGAAGGAAAAGATCTGGCAGCACTGCAGTTCCTCCTAAGGCATACGTCCCGTGTATCTATCGATACATATGTATACAGTAAGCCAAGTTGATGGTGTGGACATTCGGTAGAGGAGAATGGGAGATGCATGTATAAGTAGGTATATAAGTAGGTATATAAGTATAGTTTAAACAAAATTAGGAGTGCGGATGTAAACTTGGAGTGCTAGGTGAGTTCGAAATAAGCATAGCAAATAGAATTTTGATTTACGTGAATAAAGCTGGAAAGAAGGCAGTATATGAATTAAATGTACTGCACATAACGTTGAAAGCTGCAGTACGAGCGATAAAGTATTGGGCTTGTAATGTACATTCAAAGTCTCCAACTATGAAGGAAAAAAGAAGCAAAGGTAAAACTAAAGGCTAACTAACGTCCCACATCAATTGAGAAATCACCATGCACTGGTTGGTGCTGTTGACACATGCCTGCTAGACTCGAAAAAACTGCATGGCTGCAGTCGATCACCCATTGTTGTACTTCACAGGATGTATAGAGCACTGTTGCGTTCAATGGCATAGTTACTGAATATGTGCAAAACATTGCGGCGTGAAGAAACAATGCTTTCGAATTTATCTTTAAATTCTATCTCAATTCTTCTCAGGGACACAAGAAGCACGACAAACACGGCAAGAAAGGCTTCTTCGGCAAGGGCAGCAAGCATGGACACAAAAGTGGCCACAAGAGCTCCCACGGACACAAAGGCCATCACGGACACAAGAGTTCCCATGGCAAAAAGGGTGGCCACAAGAGCAGCCACTCCAGCAAACACTAACGCTTATTTATTGCCAGTCTCGTCATCCATACGGTGCTTGTTGCTATCTCTGTTATTGTTCTCTACGTCCCGATAAGCATAAAATGAAAAGTTCTAATAAAAAGTACGTCATCGATCGAAGCGAATTAATAAAAGTGATTCGTATAAATAAAAGCTGTTTCTTTATCCATTTGGTCTGCCTGGCAACTGTTTTCGAAATAGCGCATTTTAATTTCTAATCGTACTACATTGAATCAATTAAGGTGGTAAAAGTTGGCAGTATGAGGAGCCCATAAAGGGGTACATGATCAAACATTGAGAGAAAGTTTTTCCTATATTTACGATAGCTTTGAATGCAGCAAAAACTAGAGTTTTTGCTTAATCAAATAGTCCTGAGCATAGAACATCATACGACAACAGTCTCTTGCCGATGTCACACTGTACATCCAAAGCACAACTTGATGCTAGGTCTAGGATAAGCAGTTCGCACGTCGTTCTTGCTATTGTATCTATGCTACCGATTTGAAATATGTAGCGAAAAGGCACGCGATCTCCTATTAATTCGTTGGTCTTACGGAACCATACGTGGCTCCGGCATAACGGAGACTGAGCTCTAGAGGATACCTTGTACTCGGTGCTTATACATAGAATTATTGCAACACCCAAACTGTCATCTATACAGCCGTGCTTCCGATTTGCGAGAGGGTAATGGGAAGACTCAATGGTATCACCGGTTATCATACCGCTCGTTGGCGACAACAAGGTCATTACTCAAAAATTGACATTTTTCAGGCAAGGCGAAAACAGTTTTAATATCGCCGTATTTTCTTAACTATCACTGGAATAATGACCTTGCTCAAGCGGCCACTTTTACAGACTCAATTACGGTGCTATTATCACTAATAGAACTTGACGCGGGCTTTGTGATGGTGGCAATAACTAAACATACTCAATTTGTGTGGTACGTCACTGTTATCGCAAACGAGCGGTATGCTCTTACATCGCTACAAGGGCTCTTAGATGCCCTAAAGCAAGGTATTCAAGTAGAAGCAAACATTCGACACAGAGTTGGATATGTTCAGTAAGGTGCCCCTACACATCCAACACAGCTTCGAATTGTTTGCCAATGAAATAATGGTCTGAGACATAGTAATGATTTCAAAAGGTTAAGCAATAAAGAATTATAAAATAAAGATAAATACAAAGTAAACTGACGTTTTGGAATGAAAGAGTTAAATAATATTTATTCACTATTGCTCTATCAATATACGCGTCGAAACACTAATGCTGAACAAGGGTGTGAAAAAAAGGAGAACGTAGGAGATAAACAATTGTGGAAAGAAACAATGAAGGTACAAGAAAAAAATGTAAGAGTGAAAGAAGCACAGACGGTACAAAGGACAATATCTCTAGGGCCTAACTAAGAGCATGGGCGACACAGGGTACAGGTAGGTAGGTTTACTCTAAAATTACAGGGAAGAATTTACAGGGTATAGGTAGGTAGGTTTACTCTAAAATTACAGGGAAGAATTTACAGGGTACAGGTAGGTAGGTTTACTCTAAAATGACTGGGAAGAATTTACAGGGCATAGGTAGGTAGGTTTCCTCTAAAATGACAGGGAAGTATTTACAAGGTATAGGTGGGTAGGTTTACTCTAAAATGACAGGGAAGTATTCACAGGGTATAGGTAAGTAGGTTTACTCTAAAATGACAGGGAAGTATTTACAGGGTATAGGTAGGTAGGTTTACTCTAAAATGACTAGGAAGAATTTACAGGGTATATGTAGGTAGGTTTGCTCTGAAATGACAGGGAAGTATTTACAGGATATAGGTTGGTTTGCTCTGAAATGACAGGGTAGTATTTAAAGAGCTACTAACCATGCTCCTATATATGGGCGGAACCTAATATATACCGATTATTTGTATGCAAATTATTTGTATGTATTGCGCTTGCAATATTGTCTTTACACGTTGACTGCCAACTACGAATTATCTCTTAGTTCGCAATTAATTCAAATTTGCGAAATATGGGTATACTCGAAGTATCTTTATTTTATTATAACACGCTGGATATGACCTGGCTTCTGGAACTAACATAGAAAGCATTCTACGGCAATACCAAAAACACTTTTTATTTACATAGTGCAACGTTTTAACTCCTAATAAGACACCTGTTCGAAGAAAATAAATATTCCTCTTTTACTAAATACTTTTGAAAAATTGAAAAATTGAACAAAAAGAGGAAAATAAAATACATTGAGAGAGACACCCTCCACAGCTACGACACTCTTCCTCAAAGAGTCACAATCTCTTAACGGCCAATACTTCATTGTTTCAGCTTCAATGTCGATAAATGTGTAGTAATTTACGTAGGGCCGGAGAACCCTTCAACCCAATTGAAAATGAACGGGACAGAATTGGCAGCGGTCACCCAACAACGTGACTTGGAAATACATATTATTACCTCCGCCAAGGAGGTTATGTTTTCGTCGTGTTTGTCTGTCTGTCTCTTTGTCTGTCTGTCCGTCTGTCTGTCACCAAGATAACTCAAAAAGTTATGAACCGATTTGGATGAAATTTACAGGGATTGTTAGGTATGTTAGGAGAAACAGATGATTAACTTTTGGTGAAGATGTGTCTATCTGTTTGTTTGTCAGCGTCATTTTTCTCGATGCCATAACTCAAAATGTTATGGATGGATTTTGATGAAATCAACATCAGTTGTTAGGTATATAACAAAGAGTAAATGAACAAATTTTGGTAACGGTCCGCTTGTTCGTTCGTTTGTGACTGTTTTTAATTTTAGGCTTGTTAGCACAATAACTCAAAAAATGATGAATGGATCTTTATGAAATTTATAGGAGTTGTTAGTAATGGTAAAAGACATAAATGATCAAATTTTGGTGCAGATCGGTTGGTTTCTTTGTATATTTGACTCATATTTGTCATAACGTTTGTTCACAGTATAACTCAAATAGTTATGAACCGATTTTCAAAAAAATTGAACAAGCTGTTGTTAATAGAAAAAGGCACAAATGATTAGATTTTGGGATTCATGCAAAGAAAATTATGGTTTCAGAGCCAATTTGAATTTTTGCTACCGTTGCCTCACTTGGCGGAGGTATGCGCTCTCAGAGTGCTCTAGTTAGCCAACTGCAACACAATCAGCAAGTTGACAATAGAATGAAAATGGCAAGCAGAGTACTGGGATGCATCACCAGGAATTTCGAATACAAGGGCAAGGACATCATTATTCCCTTGTACAAGGAGTTAGTGCGCCCACACTTAGAATTTGCTGTTCATTCTAGTCGCCACATTTGTGTAAAGATATCGATAACATGGAAAGAATCCAAAGCAGAGCTACGAACTTGATACCTCAGCTGCGAAAAAAGCTGTATGAATGTCGCCTAAAAGAACTACTATGGTTTTCACTTGCCGTATTACACTGTTTTTCGCTAATCTATACTATAACTAGAGCACTCTGAGGGCGCATACCTCCGCCAAGTGAGGCAACGGTAGCAAAACTTCAAATTGGCTCTGAAACCATAATTTTTTTTTTTTGCATAAACCCCAAAATCTAATCATTTGTGCCTTTTTATATTAGTAACAGCTTGTTCATTTTTTTTTAAGATCAGTCCATAACTTTTTGAGTTATACTGTTAACAAACATTATGACAAATATGAGTCAAACATACAAAGGAACCAACCGATCTGCACCAAAATTTGATCATTTGTGATTTCTACCATTACTAACAACTCCTATAAATTTCATAAAGATCCATTCATTATTTTTTGAGTTATTGTGCTAACAAGCATAAAATTAAAAACAGTCACAAACGAACGAAAGAACAACAACGGACCATTACCAAAATTTGATCATTTATTCTTTGTTATATACTTAACAACTCATGTTAATTTCATCAAAATCCATTCATAACTTTTTGAGTTATGGCATCGAGAAAAATGACGAGACAAACAAACAAACGGATGGACATATCTTCATCAAAAGTAATCATTTGTTCCTCCTAGCATACCTAACAATCCCTGTAAATTTCATCCAAATCGGTTCATAACTTTTTGAGTTATCTTGGTGACAGACAGACAAAGAGACAGGCAAACTCGACGAAAACATAACCTCCTTGGCGGAGGTAATAAGAGAGCTGTCTGTCTGTCTCTCAGTCCGTCCGTCCGTCTGTCTGTCCGAAGCCTTATTTTCCCTCTATCTAATACTGAAGAAAAAAATTCCAAGGCACCCAACTTTTCTCTTTGCCAAACCTTATCCAGGATACGAAACCGGGAATCCCCTGGTTATTAGTGAAGTGGTCACGGGCCTCTTGTGAACTTGGTTGCTTTTGTGTACTTGGTGGACAATGTGGACTTCGTGAACTTCGTGGACTTTGTGGACTTGGTGGACTTTGTGGAATTGGTGGACTTCGTGGAATTGGTAATTTTTGAAGCATTGTGAACTTTTTTAATGCGGTGGTAAGATACTTTCAAATACATATCTTCCTGACTTATTCAACTTGGGCACCCATTATGCTGGAATTATGAACTGCTTTGCCGATGATCAACATAAGGGTTACGTTGATGGCATTCTTAATAATCTGGCTCCCTCTAACGAAGAATGCATCGTATCTGAAGACGAGGTTTGTCAGGCGCTGAAAAAATTGAAGAATAACAAAGCATCTGGCGCTGACTCTATCCCAGCTGAGGCCTTTAAGTATAGCCCCCTACACTAGTAACACTCCTTGCAATTCTGCTCACAGGGTGTTTTACTTTGGGATTCCTTCCAGAGAACTTGATGAGCGTCATAATAACATCAATAGTAAAAAACAAAGCAATATGTGTGACCGACAAGAGCAATTATCGCCCTATCGCAGTGGCAACGTCTCTCTCAATAGCGGTAGAACTAGTGCTTGAGAGACGAATGTCACCGTACATGGTGACTTCAGAGAATCAATTTGGCTTTAAAGCCGAACACGGAACAGAAATGGCTATATTCACACTTAAACAGGTCATAAATCA
>LQNS02276481.1:8188555-8202661 GCA_001587735.2 Parhyale hawaiensis | reverse complement strand
ACATGTATAGCCGATGGCAGCGCATACTCTTTCCGAGCAGGGGTCAAACAATGGGCCGCAATGCAGTGTAGTTAATAATGATAGTATTAACTGATCTTAGTTTCTAATGCAACTTTAGTATTAAGCTGTCTCCTGTGTACCATTCCATTTGTATACATAATAAAGCATATTATTATTATTATTATTATTATTATTAAAAAGGTTGCGTTTGGTGCACTAGTCTATACTATAATAAGAGAGCTGTCTGTCAGTTCCTCCGTCCGTCTGTCCGAAGCCTTATTTTCATCTATCTAATACTGAAGAACAAAATTCCGAGGTACCCAACTTTTTTTGTTGCGGAGAGGGTGTCTTGGATACGGGGAGGCACTTGGGCGCTTGCCTGCATGCCCGTGTTTGGACATGTTCATTTCCAACGGTGCTACGGGTGATGTCACTTAATTACGTCTCATCTATATAGACTATCAACCCTTTCGTTAAGCTGAGATATTTTCAAATATATATTTCATGACTTATTCAACAAAAGGGTTGCGCTCTGTGCATATAAACCCTTTTGTTGAGCTGATATGTTTTAAAATATATATTTTTATGACTTATTTATCAAAAGGGTTGCGTTTGGTGCACAAGTAACTCTTAAATGAATTGTCAGATCACTATGGTATTTCAACACAAAGCCTATTACACCCCTACCTAATTTATGGTCCATATAGTATATTGCTATATGTGTTTATAGAGGAGTTTACTCGTGTATATTTAGCCTATTTTAAACTGATGCCAAGAAGTCGTTTCAACACATTCAAACTACGTCTAATTGTCCAAAGATAACGCTAAACTGTCTTCTTTGAATAACTCGTTTTCTGCCTGAGGCGTGATGCAATCAGACGCCGGTGTTTCCCTCACAGTGTTACCCGGTGGCATAAGTCTCAACCCTGGACATTCTGGGTGATGGTAAGTGATGGTGATCGTGTACGAGCGGTGCGTGTATGCCAACAAGTGCCGTACAGTTTATATGTTGCTACCCGGTGTCACCCCTGTATTTTAAGGCCCTCCTAAACATACAAAAAATGTACGCAACATGATAGCACAAATTATTTGACGAGTGCTACAGACTGTACATTTATTTTGAGCAACATTCAACTGCATCAGCTCCAACTATGTACGCTTTTGGCTGAGTCATTTAATTTATTTACTTCCTCTTGAAATTTGTTCTCAGCGAATTAAAGTTTTATTACATCTTTTCTTCATCGTCTGGAAATTTTTCCTTGTACTTTCAAAGCAATTTTTTGCATTGTTCGTTTTTCTTGTTTCTGTTGCTTTAATCACTGTTAGTAAGGCACCATAATGCTGGTAATGACCTATGTTCCTAATCCTCGATGAACTCTAAGAAAACTTTCACTAGTCTTTGGTGGTTTTGGAAGACATTGTTTGTATACTATATATATATATATATAGATCACAACACCAACCACTCGCTATGGATTTGGGCGAGAACTCAGACCAGTGCGGTGTGGTTGCGTAATCCTGCACTCAGACGACGCAAGCATTGCTAGTTTGCCAAAAAATATCAAACCGTTTTGAAATAACACAATCATTTTCTGCAGTCACGCAACCGCTCCGTACACGGTCAAAGTGCTTACGCGTTCACTATGTTTGCGTAAATTATTTGTACGTTTAGGGGCCCCGTTAGAAAAAAAAAGTAAAGAAAACTACACAAGAGTACTTCACATGCTAGCAATCAAGCAATATATGGTAATCATACGTTTTGTAACACTAATTTTCGAGAATCATAGTTAATGTTTGTAAACAAATGCACTGTTACCCATACCATAACCCTTAAATTTAGGAGTGTTGTCGTCGGTGTCACCCGGTGTTACCCAACCTGTGTCGTATTGGAGGCCGGTGTAGCACAGGTGACACCGAAGGCCTGATTGCAACACGCCCCAAGTTGAGCCAATTCGAATGTGTTGAAGCGACTTCCAGGCTTCAGTTTAATATAGGCTTAATAACACGAGTAAACTCCTCTGTAAACGCATGTAGCAATATGCTGTGAGGGCCATAAACTAGGTACGGGTGTAATAGGCTTTGTGTTGAAATACCATAGTTATCCAACTATTTATTTAAGAATTATTAGCGAAAAACAGGGTAACACGGCCAGTGAAAACCGTAGAAGGCCTGATTTTTCTAGAGCAAAGACGACTAAGGGGGCAACTAACAGAAAAATTCAAGTATTTGAATGGCTTCAACGACACACCTACAACGGGACGTTTTGAAAGAGACGTTAATGGTCGTCTGCGAAACAACGGTCAAAAACTCAAGCATAAAACTAGGAGAACAGTTATAAGTCAGCAGTTCTCTTCGTATTGTTCATTGTGAAAATTTGGAATTGACTCCCCTCAGACGTTGTCGGTCAATGCGTTTAAAAATCGTCTTGAAAAACTTTGGGAGAGACATCCTCCACAGCTAAGAACTCCTACCCCAGGAGTCGCTAACTCTTAACGGCCAAAGCTTCAGAGGCCAACTTAATCTTTATTCTTCTCTCTTTGGCCCCAACTCGATAAACGTCTCTAAACTCCGCATATAAGCTGCTATAAATCCTGCATGCATGACCTCTCTTCGGCTGAGTCTCTACCTCCTTTTTTCTTCTTTTTTCCTCAGTCATCTATATCCTACTGGCATACGTAATGACAATATCTCATTGAGAGCCGGGGCGTAAGTCTCGGTGTCTCTTTGGGAATGGGCCTATTGGTTCGTTTCCTGTAGCCTATCTAATCTAATCTTTTGTCTTCAGCCCCAAAAATAACTTAGCGTCTCAAAACTCCGAGGATCTGCCCCAATAAATCATGCATGTAAGTTTGTATCAATGCTGAGGTTTTTTTTTTCTGCAGACATCTAAATGATCCCGAAATAATGGCCGTAGCTCAGAGAGGGTCGAGGCGTAAGTTCCGGTGTCTCTCTGGGAATGAGTCTGTTGGTCAATCTACTGCCGCCAACCTAACCTAATCCAAAATTACTTACAAGAAATTGCTAGGTATAGATTCGTTGCACGGTTGTTAACCGTGTTGTTAACTTCGGTAGAGTTGCGTGCAACGGGTAGTATCTAACTTGCAAAAAGTAGTTGAACAAGTTGTAATCAACAAGTTAAAAAAAAATAGTTCAACAAGTTATAATGAACAAGTTAAAAAAATAGTTGAGCGAGTTCCAAACTTCTAGCGTGTCTCGATGAAAGAAAGTGTTGTTGAAGCTTGCTAATAATAATTCCACAAACTTCATATCCAATTATGCTTGATTTCTAAGGTTAGGAGCGCAGGACAGGTTCTGATAATCCCGTCACAGCTTTTAGCGGTAAACATTTTACGGACGAAAAGTGCACGAACTGCGCGTGCGCGCTACAGGAAGAACGTTTATAATATTGTAAAATTAAGACAATTTCGTCAATACTATCACTTTCCCTAAGAAGCCAATGCGTCTATGAAATTCTCCTAATGGTTTTCTAATCACAATTTTTTGTCTTCAAATGATTGAATACAATAAGGGATGCCATCTATTGCTGTGCAAAATAAACATAGCGTACGCAAGCAGTGCCTCTCTATAGTATGTAGGTTTCTATTTTTTTTTTCAACGTGACTTCTCTCCCCGAAAGAAATCTGTCGGTGTCTTTTTCTTACCATTTTCTATCTAACATTGTATGTTTAACTCTTAAACTCTGGGAACCACACAACCAATCTTTATCAGTTGCTGAAAATTTTATTTCATTGAAGCTTGCAATCGGAACTGATTCCTTTTTTCTCATGTAAAACAAATGAATAAAACAAAACTTGAACGTAAAAAATTATGCACATTTTGGTGTATTATTTGTCACAGTATGCTTTGAAACATTTGTTCAGGCACAATACCGGTTATATACAGGATATGCAGCACAAGAAAAATCTGGTTTCCTTGTGAAAGTTATTTTTTGTACGACGTAACTCTTATCATGTTCTTTTAGTGTGATTATATATATTTTGTACTCATCTACTTTCACACATAGTACCTTGGCTTTCTGATTTGAGGAAACCGATAAACCAGCTTCGGTGAATTGAACTCAATTATATCAATATCCTGTGGCAGGCAATGTGCTAATGGCTAATTCGGCCAATTTTGGCTAATTTTTTTTACTGAAAGGCCATTAATTTTGGCTCCGTAACAATACCTGCGTATCTGCTCAGAACATCAGATTTCGCTGTTGTAAGAACCTCACTTGTTCATTCTCCTCACAATGGAACTAAAAAAAATCACTGTAATCATAAAAGGCCCCACCAATTTTTAAAATATGTTCACTATTTGGCATGGGCCCTCACTTATTTTGAACAGGATGTAAGCCAAAATCTATTTTGTGTCCAGATTCGATGAAGCCGACGTAAAAAACATGCCATCGCCCCGATGGGTAACAAAGTACCGTCTATTTTGTAAACAACTGGAAAGCTGAAGTAACTAGTACAGTCGCACCTTTGGTAAAATCTAATGCGTTACTACACCAGTCACAGAAGTAAGTTCTCCATTCTATACTACAACTACAGCATAAGAGAGCGCATACGTCCACCAAGTAGGGCACAAGTAAGGCAACAGTAACCAAAAATTCAAATTAGTTTGGAAACTATGATTCCTTTCTATCAAGACCAAAACCCAATCATTTGTGCTTTCTGACAGTTATAACAACTTCTGTAATTTTCTTGAAAAACAGTTCATAAATTTTGAAGTTAACATGTATATGCTGCTGACAAACATTCCAAGAAAAGTAAAGAGGAGCTCTTCATTCGCTTGCATTTATATGCTATAGAGAGATGTCGTGATAGGTTCCACCGTAATCTTGTCCACTGATCGATGTTATTTTGCAGTGAAAATTCATGGAATTATGGAACAAAAGGAATAATTGGCTGCAGTCGAGTAGTCCCACCATTGAAATACGCCCCTTTTACGCGGCCTGAGATTGTGACCCGCAGCGCTGCCAGACACCGCTCAGGAGGGCTGATTTCTGCCATTTCAAAGTAGTTTTTTGTTGATGCTTTGTCGAAAAATGGCAAGCGAGCGTATTAATCGTTACCTACCGGTGGATTCAAGGTGTATTATGGAGCGCGAGAGCAATGCTTGCCTTAAAAATAAGAGACTGGTTTTATGGCTGCAGAGCGATGAATCTATTTGAAAAATGGTAATTTGTTTCAGTAATATTGTGTTGCAGTGTTGTTGCATTTTTAAATGAAAAAATAAAAATCTGTAACTCAAATTCATATGATAGAATTAGGATTATAATCAATGTGGAAACAGAGTACCAATGGTTTTATTAAATAATACCATGCCAATTGCATCATGGTGAATGGGGCTAGTTACATAAGCAGCTTATCTAGATAAACAATAAGGGCTCGTTCGATATTAGCTCATCAAAGTTGATCTAAGCCAAGCCCACCTGACTGACTTTTACAGACTGCATTTCCAAATTATATTCGGGTTGTAGCTGTTGTAGAAGCAAACTGATAATGTTGAGTGACTGAAGGGCTTGAGCCTTCCAAGTTTCAGAGATAGCTTGAGTTTAAGCTCGTCTCATACTACACAATTAAAGTTCAAGGCATGAACTTCAAATGACGGGACTGAACCCTGTATGCATGTCTGAAGGTTCGGATAAGTCAAGCCTCGAAAGATTAATTTCCCCGGCCAATTGAACACACCCAAAATGATTACTAACCAGGGACCTTCAATGCCTGAAAAGTAGTGATTATCCTAACCTGTATAGTAACCCAGGCCTGCACATGCAAAGAACTTAGAAGGTAATGTTACCTGAAAACTACTCGTATAAATATCCGTTATTCATATGATCAAAACTATTCTTGCTCGTACTAATTTAGTCACATAGCTATACTATTTAGCCCAAAAATTAAAGTATCTGCTGTCGTTTTTTTTTTTTTATATAAACTAGGCAGTTGACTGCACAGTATAGACTTTATGTAAATAAAGAATAATTTTTTTTTTGTTCTTTACAATCAAATGTTTTTAGATGAATTACGGGCGATTCAGTCGCTAGTCACTTCTTTACGCAAGTGCTGTTATTACAGAAAAACATTTTCATTTTTAGAGAAGAGCAAAGAGTATAATCGCCCCATCTACTCATCAGTAACAGCTAGTGCCTATCAGCACCATAAGGCCCGCTGCAGACGATAATCTTTTGTCCTGCCTTTTCACTTCACAGCTTTCGGATGCGTTTTTGCATTTGTGTAAGCAACAAAAAGAGAACTGCTTCGTGAGACGACATTCGCTAACTAGAGCACTCTGAGAGCGCATACCTCCGCCAAGTGAGGCAACGGTAGCAAAAAACTCAAAGTGGTTCTGAAACAATAATTTTCTTTGTATAATCTCCAAAATCTAATCATTTATGCCTTTTTATATTAATAACAGCTTGTTCAATTCTCTTGAAGATCCGTTCATTACTTTTTGAGTTATACTGTTAACAACGTTATGACAAACATAAGTCAAACTTACAAACGAACAAACCGATCTGCACCAAAATTCGATCATTTATGACTTTCAACATTACTAACAAACCCTATAAATTTATAAAGATCCATTCATTATTTTTTGAGTTATTGTGCTCACAAGCTTAAAATTAAAAACAGTGACAAACGAACGAACAAACGGATCATAACCAAAATTTGGTCATATACTCTTTGTTATATACCTAACAACTCATGTTAATTTTATCAAAATCCATTTATAACTTTTTGAGTTATGTCATCGATAAAAATGAGGCAGACAAACAAACAAACAAACGGTTGGACATATCTTTACCAAAAGTTAATCATCTGTTCCTCTTAACATACCTAACAATCCCTGTAAATTTCATCCAAATCGGTTCATAACTTTTTGAGTTTTCTTAGTGACGGACAGACAAACACACAAACAAACAGACAGACAGAGAGACAAACACGACGAAAACATAACATACTCGGCTGAGGTAAATATCTAATTATATGAAATGACACAAGACACCGCACTAGGCTAAGCCAGAGAATACGACGGTCAACATTTTATCGAGACTGTCGGTAGACAAGCAAGGACAGTGCGAAATATTCGAACGCGGCGGAGGGAAAACCCAGGACAAAAGCCAATCGTCTGCAGCGGGCTTAACCCTTTAAGGATCACTGGGCCTAGCCTTACGAGTCCCGTTTCGCAAAAATTAAGTTTCTAAATAAAGAAAGGATCAGTGCATTTTCGACCTATGAGCGGCGCGACTATGAGACGGTACTCGGAGGACTACAATTTAAGACCGTCTCCAAAAATCTGAGAGAAACGGAAACTTGGTCTTTAAAGGGTTAACAGAACCTCCATCACTGTGGCACGTGGAAAAAGTTTCAGGGGACAACTCTTTGCCGTGCGAGTACCGTTAGAAGCCGTTATAAAACCGCCTATGTTAATAAGTTTCTGATCGGAGAATAAATCTATCTTCCACGTTTCAAAGCCACGTGTTTGATGCTCACTGGCAAACACTAATTTGACCTCTGAAAATCAAGGTCATCCATACTTTTGAAATTTGGCACGAACATTTGATTGCTATACTGGATAATGTAGCTCAGCATGTTTATCTACAGCTACAGCAGTATACACAAGAAGATTCTTGGCACAACCGAGTGCAGTTCGTCTATTCCTTATATACGTGTAATAAGTTGATAATCCATTGTACACGCAGGAGAGTTTTATTGCCGTGCACTTGCACCTTATGAAGAATGTTATGGTCCATAAGAAAGACAGTTGCGATATCTTTCGAGAAGGAAAATTGGTCTACAAAAAACACGCGCTCTGTAACGGCAGTGATTTCTAGTTGAAAGAGTAATGCTAGTTTCTATATCCAAGCAGGTAAGACCTTTAAAATATTGTACATGGAACGGGGAGCTGATGAAGAGTGTCAATGTGCAAGTAATTGTAGCAACATAAATAATGCTAGACTACAGTTTCTGTATAATATATGTGGAGGGAATAGACTGGATAACTTTTTCCAGTTTAATGTAAAAATAGTCTCGGTAGCTCAAAATATTCGAGCGTACAGTTGCAGTACGATGAATGTGAAGAGTTCCAACTGTTTCAGTAGGTTACCACATGACACCACCAATGAAATGAGAGGTAATGGTAAGCATGCACGATGTGTCACCGTAAGTGCCCCGGTAATTTGGTTGAAAAAAAGGGAAAGAAGGAAAGAAACACTATTAATAGAAACAGAACAAGCAGTACTGAGTACTACACACAGATACTGAAGGCTTACTCGGCCGAAAGAACATTATTAATAGAAATAGAGTCATTAATACTGAACACCACCACAGAAACTGAACATTTATCAGCTCAAAAGAGAAAAAAGCCTCATTACGTGAAGTAAGCGCATTTGGAACGTAAATGACTCCATAATAACGGCTTTAAGGACATGTTATGAACGCGTAGAACGCCTTACTTGCTTATATACTGAATAACATAATAAGACGTCAAGCAATGGAAGATGAACACAAATCAAAATAATTTAAGAATATATCTATTGATATGAAATTTTAGAATGAAGTGTGAGGTATTATTCACGACGAGAAAGTCGAAATGCTTAAAAAAAATTCCTTTGTCATCCAATGAAGAATCCCAGTCTGAGAGCGGGAAAGGGACCCTATAACAGAACGACCACACTGACGCTTATATTCAAAATTTCCAACCCATTTTTTCTCCCAGTGCAGCTCTAGCTGAGTGACTGATTATAATTAATCAATGCACCAGAATCCCCGTGATCATTCAGTAATGAAAAGAAAAAATCAGCGCTAATTCAATTTGGAGATAAGCAGTGATCATCCAATGCGAGAGAGTTGTAATTAACTAATGGACCATATCATTCAAGGGGTTTGATATAAGCAGATAAGTATTGAACAATGATCATGTAAAACTAGATACACATAAGTCGGGATCATACGATCATACCACCCGTCACCACCGCTGGTCAGCCACCATGGTCAGGCTGCTCCCTGCCTCCTCACGCATGAGCCCCGAATACTTGGCTCAGATGCAAGGCAGCGATGGATCACCATACAAGAATTCCGGCGAAGACTTTTCAGCACCTGCGCCCTGAGGTGGGCAAGCTGCTGCAGCACTAAATTGCCCACCGAGGGCTGATGGTACCCCGGCAGCACTCTCGTCGTTCGCAACGGTTTTGTGTGCGTCTTTGTGTACGAGCATCGTGTGGGTGCGGGCTGCGTTTTAAATTCGTGTGCTGTGCTGCTCGCTGTATCGATAGATTAAGTGAAGTTAGGTTAGGCAAGGTTAGATAAGGTTATATAAGGTTAGGTGTTAGGTAAGGTTAGGTAAGGTTAGGTTAGATTGGGCTAGGTTGGGTTAGGTTAGGAAGTTAGGTTAGGCTTACGCTAGGTAGTGTTTATTTTAGTGGTGACGTTTCAAGAAAGCAAGAAAATTAGGAACCAAGTTGCTGAGCATCTTCCACACACATATTACAAGATACTGCATGCCATGCGCCGTGACGGAACTGGCCTTCCTCCGAGATGGGGGGTGTCGAGGGTCATTTGAATCTTCCGTCAAATTGGCGCCATAGTTCTTGATGACCCGTGGTAGACTGCAGCCGCACTTACTCCTGTGGGGCCAGTGGGCCTATATCCACAGCACAAACCAGTGTGTGTGGGTTTCCCAGTTGAGGGTGCGGTCTAAGTTGACTTTTCCGTTACTGTATCTTTCGCGCTCTTAGCAATTCAGACACCGGACTGCTGCTTTTCCTGCAGTATAAGACCGATGCACTGGCTCCAATTTCTGGGATTCTACTACTGCGCAAGGATTTCACAGTTGGCAGCAATATTCGGCCGACCGAAGAACTAGTGTCGTATCTATATTAACTATAACACTCTGAAAGCGCATACCGCCGACAAGTAAGGCACTAGAGACGAAAAATTAATATTAGTCCTGATACCATGATTTTCTTTGTATCAATACCGAAATCTAATCATTTGTGGCTTCTGATAGCATTAACAGTTTCTGTAATTTTTTTGAAGATGTTATTTGGCTCATACAACATATCAATGTGTTAGCCTTAACATTCAAATGCATAGACGCATTCTTTGTATCATGTAAGTTCATGTCGGGTAGAAGTTACCACCGCCGTCATTAGGTCAGAGCCTCTAAGATAAAGAACCTCAAAGGTCGTTTATGACTCTGTACAAAATCTGACGGTTTACCAGCACTGTCTTTGAGCGATATGCGTAATTCTCAATGACCTTCCAGCCGGAACCTATATCAGTAAAAACTGTCTGTCAAAGCGTGTAACCAGAGTTTCGGAGATATTTGTTATTCTTTTTAACGTACAGTAATTTGCCATAATATAACATAAATGAAGACGGCCAGTCGTAGATATTTAAAGGCGCTTGTGCTATCAAGCGTCAGCTTATTCAGTACTTAGCATTAAAGTATTGCACGTAGTCTACAGCATTCTGCTTATAGCACTTATACAGATATAGACCTTGTACTCTGTTGTCTGCATCTATCAAGAGCTTCTTCTAAGTCTTGTATAATAAGATGTAAATAAACAACATCTTAACGACATTCCTTCAACAACCAGCACTGTAGCCTGATTACATCACTCGTTACAGAAGGTCCATCCAAAACTTTTTAGTTATGCTGCAAACAAACATTATGACAAACATAAGTCAGACAAACAAATGTACCAACCGATCATCACCAAAATATAATCATTAATGTCTATTACCATTACTAACAATTCCTGTATATTTCATAAACATCCATCCGTAACTTTTTGAGAAATTGTGCAAACAAGAATGTAATAAAGCGCAGACTATCCATACCTTATTGAATTACTGTGCTTACCAGCATGAAACCAACAGCAACAAGAAAAGGACCGAACGAGGTAATAGATCATCACAAAAATTTCTCCATTACTCTTCGAAATATACATAACTACTCATGTAAATTTCATGAAAATTCGTTCATAGCTTTTTGAGCTATGGTACTAAGAAAAAATAGGCAGACATACAAACAGATTAACGGATTTTCAAAAACGTTTATCGTCTGTTACTGTTAACATGCCTAACAACCCCTGTAAATTTTACAGGAATCCATTCAAAACTTTTAAGTTTTTTTGGTGGCAACCAAACAGAAAAACAACCACAGACAGCCAGACAAACACGACAAAAACATAACCTCCTTGGCGGAGGTAATTAACTAGGTAACGTAAATACAGGCAGAGTTGTAAAATACACTGAGTAATGAACAATACTAAGAAACTATATTATCAACTGAAATTCCCTATATTGGGTATTTTTCCCAAGAATGTTCTAGATTATTAGGATATTCAAGAAGCATTTATCCATTACTGCTGCTGGTCAGTGGTTCAAATTGCTCCAGATTTGTAAAAAAGTAATGTTTACTTCTAGAGGTTTTAATTTTATATGTAAAGACACCTTTACTATGTTAAGAATTACGCAAATAACGAGATTTGGTTTCGGTCAAGTTAGTATATACCCTAAAACTAAAAGAAAACGCTGCTTATGAAGAAAATGTGCATTATTTTAAGGGGAACTCAGCAGATCTTTCGCTAAAAATGTCTAAAAAGTAAAAAACCGTGCAAATAAATTATTAAAATTTTATTTTAGTGGTGGATGCATAGGTTTTTGTGGCAGAATTTGTATCAGCTTTTAAATACTAAACAGGTAAATAGAAATAGAGGGTTTACTTAAATAGACCCCTTACGGGGTCTACGGAGGTCTATAGACCCCTTATAGGGAACCACTGATCTCTAGTTATATAAGCAATTCTCAATAAATACATCACGTGAATAGTGGCCTTCTAGTACATTAGATAGACAATGAGTAGTCAACGGTAGAGAGAAGATGTAATCGTTAAGCAGTAGAAACATGGACTGTTCTTCCACCACTTGAAATGACAGCTATTATAAGAATACCACCAGATAAGTACCCGTTACCCAATATTGGAGCTGGAAATTCAGTATGATCGTCCTCTGCTCCAGCAGCTCAACAACGATAAGTAGAAATCAAACGCGATGGTACAATACTTAACGTAAATAATAATTATTCAACATACCAGTTTGGTAAAAAAAAAATTATATGACAACCGAGAAGAGGCATGTGCATCCAACATGTTAGCCACGTACAAAATTAATCATCCACCGCACCATGAAAGTCATGCTTAGATAGCATGTACGACGAGTCAGCTTCTGTGCGGCTGCCCTATATTTTGCTATTGCATGTACGTAAAATAACAAACGCTTTAATGGAATTTAAATAAATTAGCCATTAGTAGAATGAATTTGCTGCAGCTAAAGTGTGAAGAATAAGCTCAAGAAGGGTGCGACGTAAAGTAGTGATCATCCAGGACGTTAGATAAACCCTGATCATCCTCAGTGTACAATGTGAAGAAGACTCATCATTAATACAGCCAACAGAGTGAATAGTGGCCAACCATAGCACCAGGTAACTACAGGTTACTGATCACCCAATGCACTAGATAAGTAGAGGTTACTGGTCATCCAATGCACTAGATAAGTAGAGGTTACTGGTCATCCAATGCACTAGATAAGTAGAGGTTACTGGTCATCCAGTGCACTAGATAAGTAGAGGTTACTGGTCATCCAATGCACTAGATAAGTCGTGAACACTGACCATCGTATGCATCAAATGAATAGGTATCACTGATCATCCTATGCACTAGCTACCTACTGATCATCCAATGTACCAGAAAACTAGTGATAATCATTTGCTACTCCAGCGTTACAAGCAACAAGAAGTGAACATTACGTTTTTAACATCTTCAGCTTATCCCGCTTCCGTCCTTCACTATACATTTCGTTTTATTATTATTATTACTTTTTTGCTGCATTTCTTTGTATCAAAATTGTAACTTTATGGTTAGTAGAAGTCATAATTTTTTCAGTATTCGCTACTGTCAAATGGTACATAATCTTAATGAGGCCCTTGACTGTATCTTAGTTTCAGTAGTGAACGTGTCATGGCAAATTTCTATCTTCATTGGGCGTTAAATAGATTGAAAATTTGCGTGTTTCTTGGTAGAATCTGAAAATTTATATTTTAACTTGACTGTATGATCCACTGCATTTGTTTCTCAAATGAAATTACAAAGATTCTTCTGTGAAGTACATTTTGCAACGGTATCAGTATCAGAGGCAAAAACAATGAAACAGTTGTTATATATTCCTTACCGTCATTTTTTACTAGTAAGTAAATGCAGAAACAGATACATGGTGATTATCCAGATATAATTCTTGTTCATTGTTCTAATATAATTTTATAAGTACGATAGCTAGTGAAGTATATAAAAACGATCAATCCGACATCGACATGACAAGTGATCAGTATAAGGGGATTATATTGTTCAACATGAGCATTCCGCGGCCATTTATATAGGTAGTACATCAATAAGAATAGCATATCAATAGCGTAAAGGAATTCACACAAGGTTTGAGCATAAACGTAAATAGCTTTATTTCCGTTATCAAGCCTTTCGATGTTGTCAAAGCTTTGTAGTGCTAATTAATAAACATTTAGCTGTGAATAATGAACAGCATCATTATACCGAGTAGCAAATCATTCGAGCAAGTACCATCCTGAAGGACTGGTGCACGTGGAGCTCCATTCATCGTAAGAACCGGAGAGTGAATGTCGCACTTTCAACCGCCGGTGATCATTAAGGAAAACGAGACGGGGAAACTCCAGATGAGAACCTCTCGTTTGCACGCGTGATTCGACACGGGGTTAATGAACTTAGGGTTGTAAACGTTTGTGGCTCTGCTCTATTGGTGTTTCTAGAGTTGATCGTATCTGTTGATGCACAGCTATGAGTGGTCGTGTTCTTTTGTTAAAAACGCGTTTCGTGTTTGCAGCAAATATGGAGAAGATTATCTATCTATCTATCTATCTATCTATCTATCTATCTATCTATTATACTAAAAGTCTGTGAACCGGTCTTGCTTGTTTACTTGTGTCTTGTGATCTTGTGTCTTGCTTGTGTCTTGTCATCTTGTTTGACACATTTTCTTCACTTTTAGATAGGGAAGAAATTCGATGG
>LQNS02276481.1:8155119-8185340 GCA_001587735.2 Parhyale hawaiensis | reverse complement strand
GATACTCAGAAGTTCAAGTCTCCGTTTCCATAACAAAGGCGATGTCACAGAGGAAGAATGAAGGGACACGTAATGTGACAACAGACACGTGGAACCCATGCACGAGGGTGTTCCCACACAGAATCAACGCGCATGGGAACAGCAAGTTGGGAAAGGAGAACAGATGGAAGAAAGATCAGTATAAGTAACTGGTGAGAAGGAAGCAAAATGGGCATGAAAGGCAGACAAGACGATCGTGATGACGACCCAACGGGTCACGGGTCGTCTAGTTTTCTTTAAAATTCTTCTCCCATCTTTTCACGTTTCATGAAGTAGATTATTTCTACAGGTGCAAAACTGACTGATCGTATTAATTTATCAACAAAGAGTTTCGTGTTTACATTAATGTTCAAAATAGCTTTTTTCCTTGAAATTCTTTTCACCTCTAAGCGAATGAATCCTGAATAATTCTACTATACCTTGTACAGTGACAAAATACGGAGCTAAATAGGCGTATCTCTTCTAAAAAGTCTTTCATATTTTAACCTACTGTTTGAGTAATATCTTTTCGCAAGCTTTCTTCATACCGGAAAATTTCTTCCCGCATGTAATATTATACGTTTAATGGGCTGTAAAGAAATGCTGCTAGACTAAGCAGTTTGCAAACGACTTAATTATTTAGCAAAAATATGAAATTACGTTGCAGAAGGGTGATGCCCTAACTTAATCAGTTTTAAAATTACATGGTGCAACTAAGAAAAGAAAAATCATGACATTACTGTCTCGCCAAATAGGGACATTGCAAGCGGGAGCTGACGCTTGAGTTTAAAATGCTCGTTTAATAACTATATTAGTTTATATGAGGCTAGTGATTACAAAAGCAAGACGAATAAACAATAATACTTAGTATTATGCAGAAGGCATCTCAGGCTTTTGTCTTGTGAACAAAATTAATGCTAATGGAATTTGTTTGCGGCTGTTATGGCATTTCTCTTTGTTATTGTTGGCTGGTAGTATTGTTGTTATTATCATTATTGTTATTGTAACTTCATGCACGATGTAATAGAATTAGCATTTTGCTTTAGAGTGATCCCCACTCCAATGAGGTTGGCCTTCTGGATAACGTACATTCTTCTTTCATCCGTCAAGCAATGTGTAGGTGTGTAGGTCGCGATAACACTGCGGCAGCCCGGCTGTTATATTCCTTACTTTTCCCCTTTCACGGGCTAAACTTATTTATAGCATTGGATGCTTATAAATTTACAGATATTTTTGTAGGTCAGAACTGCTCACTTGGGAAGGTTGGTCACAGTAACAGTAACGATAGCCGTGGCTGCTGCTGAGCGAGATCTGCTTGCAGTTTGCTTTTTTCATCTCTTTTTATCAATTTCAGATGATCTAGATAAATAAAAATTGCCAAGATTTTAAAGTCTCCAGAAAAATGATGCCAGAAAAAATTGAGAATCTTAGTACAAGTAAAGAATCCAGAATCTAGTATGAAGAATAGCTTTCCGAATATGAATATTGAGATAAAATTGAGGTAGAGATGCGACCTAATTCCCATGAGAGACTGACAGCCAAAGAAATTATGTGCTCTGTGTTACATAAACCTAGTGAAGAGTATATTTGAGGCTGGAAGCGTTTTGGCCTTTAGAAAATGCAAACTTGACTAAAGTATAAATGTCACTATTTGAATATTGAAGTATTGGCTGAAATAAAGGGTAAACTTATGAATATTTGTGTTTCAAAGTGACTGGAAATGTCCTAGAAATATCTCATGAAATTAGTGAAGTGTAAATATAGTGGACCTGTTGCTTAAACTAGTACAACGAAGCATAACCTTGGAGTTGGGGTTTGCGTGGAATTATTTTCGGTGTTCGCCGTCATACAGAAATTAGAGTTTTTTGAGGCGCGACCTAATTTATTGCCTGTGTCAAATAAAACCTAACTTGAACTAGGCTGTGAAATTTAGTGTGACTCTTTCCTATGCTGTGACCCTATACGCACCAATATAGTAGAAGTGTTGCCGTATACGCAGTTTTCAGTGCTTTTTTTGGAATTTATCGCCAATTACCTGGCGCGAGTCGCCTGTTTGTTACGCGTGTTGGACCGGGCCTATATATACAGTGTTTTAGTGACTTCCGCTTTTCCCTTTACCTTGTTTACTGATGATCTAAACGTTTTTCTTATTTTTCTTCGTGCGAGTTCCTTTCGGTGCATCTTTTCAAGTTGTCTTTCGTTCATCCCTTAACTTTTTTTTTTCATTAATTAATTCACATGAATAAATTTCTGTAATTTGTATGTTTTATTCTACTCCTTTCCGCTTTAAAAAAAAGTTAAACAATTTTTTTCCCTATGATATGCAGCGCTGCTCTCCCCGCTACAACGAGCCACAACGAACACTAAGAGCAACCCAAATGATGCACTATCCAGCACCGGGAAGCCCGAAATGCTGTCAAGGAAAATCCATCAGAAAACCATTATCAGCTGACTTGGACGCTAGCAGGCCAACACGATCGAAAGAAAATCCCAGCAATGAGTGCCAGATCGAAACGGACTACGGCAGAAATACCGACCGAACTGACAAGTTAGGCACTTAACAGTCTCCACATGAAAGAGTGCGTAGCAATCGCAGCATGTGTATTTCTCCCATAGATCTTGAGGGCAGGGGCAGAAGAATACAACCAATGTCTCTCATGTTGTACCCCTAATAGAACACACAGAGTCTGGTCACTCTTCTCCTATGTAATAGATTCGCTAAATCACTCAAAACGCATAGCCTCCTGGCTGAGCTAGCAAGTTGGCCCAGCAGACGCAGGTGATTCTCGGCAGCCGAAGTCCAGACTGGTGAGCAATATTCTAACACAGGGAGCCATAAAGCATAAAAGCATGTACGAACTATATCTTTGTCACCAAACACAGAATTTACCTTACGCAGGAGCCCAATCTCACTGGAAGCACGTGACAACAGTGGCCTAATAATCGCCTCAAACGTACGCCTCTCATCAAAGAAAACACCAAGAATCTCCAACGAGCTAGACCCAGGAGCAATTCTCAACTATCTATAGAGGTGGATGCAGCGATAGAAAGTAGAAGTCCGATTTAGTCTTGCTAGCATTAAGCTTCATATTCCAGGTGGTGCGCTGTGTATTTAAGCTCGTCAGTCCCATATTTACGGACTGGGCGACTACATTGCACATGCTGGGGTTAGGTAACACTGCTATCAAAGTGGAATCGTTAGAATAGTTCTTTAGCGAAGAGAGTAGCCGGCCAAGTACATTACCCTGAGGGATGCCAGGCAATACTGCCACTGGAGCACTCGAAAAATCATCAACAGACACACTCTGTGTTAGCTCAGAAACCAAGTCTCGAATGCTTGAGAGAACCCTACCACCCACACCAAGCGACTCCACCTTGTACAATAAACCCTTTTGGATGACTCTGTCGGATGCAGCGCTAAAGTTCAATTGTGCAATGCGTGCTTCAGAACGACGTTCCAGTGCTGACTGTAGGGGGTATGATGCAGACAACAAAGCGTCACAGCAACCCATTCAGCTCTCTGGACATATTGACCGGAAGGCAGTGGTCCAGCAATTTCAGTAAAACGACCCATCTTAGAAGCCACCAGTTTTTAAAACACCTTCGACAAAATGGCACTAGCGTAATAGGTAGGTAACTCGTGATATTTGGTGACGCTGGACCTTTTGAAATGGGCGTAGTGTTTCCAGTACGCCAACACCGGTGAAAATTTCCAACTGTATCTGGTGGAGGAAAATCATTCCAGGCCTAGGAACAAGAACGCCAGTAAGTTTCTTATAACATAGAGGTAGCCTGTAAACCGGGTCAGCACCACCATATGGATCAAGGTTATCAAGAAGCACTCAAAAAGCGCTAATCCGGAATGCCAACGAGGTTGAAAGGGAGCTCAGGGTGACGTCCATGGGGCAATAACGACACATCTCTGCTTTGCTTCTCATCGAAGTGCGCTGAGAAGGAGCTATGCCTCAGCCAGGGGATCAGCAATGATACCTCCACCAGGTATAGGTACTTCTAACAGGATACCTCCCCCAGGATACCTGCAACAAGAGACGGTAGCGAGGGTTCAGCACCGAAGACTGAACCCTTCAGCTCACACCACCAACAATATGGTTGGTCAATACTCAGCAGAGATTCCTTGAAACGCTGCCTCTAACGACAATGGGTCCTCTCCAGAATTGTCTTCTTCAGGACAAACCTATCCAAAAGAGACATACTGTAGTGAAAGTGAAGTCGTTAAGTTCCGAGACAGGGTCAGCACTGCAAAGGATTTGGCGCCAAGGAAGCTTCCTTACCTCTGTGTCCCATCTCCGGTTACTCGACAAAGTGATGTCGAACTAATCAGTTCTGTCGGTGCTTCGTGACCTGGTCGGCTAAGATTTGGAATTTGTTGCCGGCATCGGCCTTTGGTCGTATTGGCCTGCAGGCGTTTAAGACAGCTGTTAATGGTTTTTTGCTGGATTTCCTTTAGCAGCGTGTCGGGCTTCCCGGTGTTGCAAGATGCTTCATTTGGGTTGTATTACCTGTCCGTGGGAGCCCAAGCGTGAAGTTATAATAATAATAATAATAAATAAACAAACAGGCAATAATAATAAGAATATTAATAATAATGTCTCATGTATGAGATTCCTGAGCTGCGCGAACGATTGTAACCTTGACCATAAAACTTAGGTTGCTTCTTTAAGCTCATGTCATAAAATAACAGATAGGTAATGATAAGTGTTGTTTTTTGAGCTCACCATGCTTGCCCTGTATTGTCTTTCGATACCCACCCGTCTAGCTGTTGCACGAGGTCGTTCGAGGGATGATATTGTCTATAATCATCTGTGGTTTATGTCACGCTGTGGATCGCTAAAGAACGGGCTTGGTGGCTTTGTGTTTGCTGGTGGGGCATCATAGTCTTAGAGCTTAAAAAAGTTCCTCTTTTCTCTTGATTAATTCTAGTCAGGCTTCTCTTGGCTATTTCGGTATGTTGCTCCTATTTTTAATATATGAGTGTTAAGTGACGCGGGGCTATCACGTCCGTTACGCATTTGTCTCGTTCAAACATGAAAACTTGAAGGTTTGCTCTTTTCAACCAAAAAATCATCAGGAGATGCTGAGAAAGTGATAGTATAGCAATAGGCATTGCCAAGGGCAGTTTGTAGCAATGGATGAAACTGGTCAAAGCTTAATATTATATATTTGAGCAAATTCAATATATTTTTGAATAGTTGTTGGCAGCCTATAATGGATAAATGGCTTCTATGCTAATGACTATATACTCTTGCGTAAATCTATACTATAATGAGAGAACTGTCTGTCAGTCCGTCCGTCCGTCCGTCCGTCTGTCCGAAGCCTTATTATCCCCTATGTAATACTGAAAAAGAAAGTTCCAAGGCGCCTAATTTTTTTTTTTTTGTCAAACCGTATCCAGGATACGTGCCCGGGAATTCCCGCGGCTGTGAAGCATTAGTCACTGGCCTTTGTGAACTTGGTTGCTTTTGTGCCCTTGGTGGACAATGTGGACTTGGTGAAGTTCGTGGACTTTGTGGACTTTGAGGACTTTGTGGATTTGGTGGACTTTGTGAGCTTGGTGAATGTAGAAGTATTGTGGAATTTTTCGATGGGATGGTAAGATATTTACAAACACAAATTTTCATGACTTATTCAATAAAAGGATTGCGTTTGGTGCACTACTATTGATAAAAGTACTGAGAAGCTGAACAGCAGGTCGAAGCCAAGGGCTTGCATGAGCCCTTTATTAGAACGCATATCAGTCGCATTATGCGCGAATTTAGACTCTTCGTTCATTGTGCAGGGTGCGGCAATGATCCCAGGAAACTTATTCAACTTGAAATAAGTTTTAGATAGGAGGCAGTAGACGGACCAGCAGGCCCATTCCCAGATAGCAGCCATTTTGTCAGTATCATTGAGATGACTGAGGAAAAGAAGAAGAAGAAGAAGAAGAAAAACTCTGCTAACT
The DNA here is from genome assembly GCA_001587735.2 of Parhyale hawaiensis. Taxonomy (NCBI): domain Eukaryota; kingdom Metazoa; phylum Arthropoda; class Malacostraca; order Amphipoda; family Hyalidae; genus Parhyale; species Parhyale hawaiensis. The sequence continues at coordinate 8,179,360 of LQNS02276481.1, read as the reverse complement.
AGACGATGTGGCAAGCACGATTTATAGCTATAAATCTGTGAAGCTTATAGAGGAAGAGAACAAGAGTGTGGATTAAGGTGGCTTCCAAAGTTTTGGCTGTTAAGATTTCGTGGCTCCTGGAGGAGATGTTTTTAGCTGCGGAGAGTGTCTCTCCCAATATTTCTTAAGACGATTTTTAAACGCGTTGACTGTGTCCGCACCAACAACGGCAGGGAGGAGACTATTCCAGATGTTCTCTACTATGTACCGAAAGAACTGCTGGTTGCTTTGCAGGGATCATTATCGTCTGTCTTTCAAAAAGTCCCTTTGTAAGTACGTCATTGAGGTCATTCAAATGCCTAAATGTTTCTATAAGTTGCTCTGTGAGACGTCTTTGCTCGAGAGATATCAGAACAGCTTTGACTTTATCGTCACCGTTCTTGTTTCCGAGCTCAGTTTAATTAAATCTTCATCCCTCGATTTTCTTCCCGTCTTAAAGCGAAGAAGCTGTGTCAAACAAGATACAAGTAAGCAAGTGAAAAAAGTTCATAGACTTTAGTATAATACTAGAGGGTCCTGTCGTCAAAAATGACGGCAAAAATTATGGGATTTAGCTTTTTATTGTTCCGTTTCCCATTATAGGTTTCCATTAGTGACACGCAAGCTGGTCAATCATGAGTTTTGCGAAGCAAAATATCCCCCTGCAAGATAAGGCGTGAATATCAGCTTGGAATTGAGCAAACGTTAAGCTGCACTATGAAAATATAGTTCTGTCAAAATAATTCACTGGAAATGCCCGGGGCTCACCGTATTATGGATACCAAATGATTGTTGAACCTCAAGCGTCGAAATCTAGCTGCGATGCAAATTCAATATAAAAAAAAAGGCGTCTACTCAGCATGAAGATTGAACTACTGCGGAATGATCCAGCTAATGAAAGCATAAGCGGAATGAATTATGCACCAAAGGCACGAAAACTCCATGACTGAGGAGAGAGTCTGAGCTTCTATAACTGCTACGAAGATATTTAGCTAAAGGATAGCCTATGTGATAATATAGCCGATGCCCAACGGCATTTAGAACTTTGCCAAAGATACCGCCTTTCATCCACCATGCTCAGAAAAAGCATCATCAACGTCATATGAAAAGTACCAAGCTAGTTTGCGAAGCGAAGCAAGATTTATAATATGCAGTATTCCTACTTTAGACCATATTGGCCAAACGAATAAAAGTTCAATTCCTTGGTGCACTCGACGAAGCTGTACAGTGGTCATTATCCACGTAACAACGCTCCATAAATATCAGTTTGATCTGACTCTTGAACGATGACATGGATTGTATAGCGGACCCTAAAACTTCTCAGGGAGTACCTTCTCCACTGACACTCGAATTTTTTCCCATCTAAAAGCGAAGAAGCTGTGTCAAACAAGACACAAGCAAGGTTCACAGAGTTTCAGTATCTACAATATAATAAAGACCGATGCGTATTTATTTGTTTGTTTATCGGTTTATCCATTTTCTGTCACGTTTTAATAAAGCAATAAGCGGAAATTAGCCCAGGTTGAATGCTCTGGTCGTCATCCCAAGTTCTATTGAAAACTGTTTGGTAGAAAATAGGCCGGGTTGCAGAAGATGGCAAACGAATAATAATCAGATACAATTGAAATTCAAACAATGAAGACATCGCAGGCTTAGTCTGATTTGTACGAGTATTAGTTTCTCCATACATTGAATCTATGGCAAAGTATCGGGCGACCTTACGTCTGAATGCACTTCTTGCATTGCCGAAGTTGAAATCGCAGCACTGAAAATATCTGAAGATTCCATTGGCACTCTCATGCATCTTGATTCGTAGTTTCTTCCCACCAAGGAGGTTACAATAGAGAGGAGCGCACCCTCTCAGGGTGCCCTCGTGAGAGGGTTGCGTTGCGAGTAAGCTTTTCCCTTGAACTGGCTGAGTGGCTTATCCAATTGGAGAGCGGCATTGCCTCACGCAGCCTATATAGGAAGGAGTCCTGAGCTCAAATTTTTATAGCCACTAATCATCGACGAAATTCCGAGCGGATGGAAGTATGTAAAGGAAACTTGTATCCTGTATACCATCTGATGATGAAAGTAACAGGGTGAGCACTGGCATGTAAATCTTCAGACACCATTATCTCTGCAAAAATATTGAAGAACTGCCTGTCTGTATCTTCCTTAATTATATGTGCTGACCACAGCCACTTCAGCCACTTTAAGGACTCTAAACGCCAGCTTAGATCACGTGACAAAGCCATGTGTTTATTCGCCCAGAGAGTGATTGGGCTTGCTCCTCCCATTAGAAGCTCCTTTCTTCCCACAGATGATTTCGTTGCTTAAGCTTTTCTCCCAAATTTAATTCAACGGTCGATACAACAGCATTCGCTGAACAAAAACCATTGGACCTGTATAAGCTTGCAACCGTACCCAAAATACCGAATCTGTGCTATTACTTTGAGCGTGGCTGATCATGCTGCAATAAGCCGTGAATTTTCTCCATTTCAAAGAGTAAAAAAAAAAAAGTTTCGATACTAAGCGGCTGTGAAGCCGTAAACGCTCTTCTCAGGTTGCTTAGGTTAGCAGTTGTAATAACGAAAGTATGATCAATAAAGAGGATCAACACAAATTCTTCTCTGTCATTTTATGACAGCGTGAGCCCTCTAGTACTAGACGGCCCGTGACCCGCTGGGTGGCGACTAAAGTTGAATATTAGTTCGAATCGCCTTCCAGCTTAAATCATGATTATTTAAGAGCTGTATAATTCCTCAAAGCAGGTTTTCACTGTTTAATAGTGATAATTTAAGAAAAGGAGCAACCTTCAGGCAACTATTAACCCTCATAGTGCAGTAATACCGAAGTCCAACCCCTAAACTTGAAAAAAATAATTGTTTAGGGCACTATGAATATATTAAATGAACTTTTACTGATACTGATTAAACTGCCCCGAAGTTGGATGACTTCCCTCAGCCTGCACCCAAATAATATAATATAGGCTCTGTGAGAAAGGGCCAGTAGAAGTTCAAAGCGACTCATAGGGAAAATGATTAAACAGATGGACATCAGCAAACAACCAATGGAAGCCATAGTCAAAACCGACCGTACGTGTTCTTTCTTGATGCTAAAAAAGCACAATCATGTCCCTGGCGTTCCAAAACAAAAACGTGCCGAGAAAGCTCAGCTTCTTCTAAATTCCCAAAAGGACAACAAGCAAAGTGGAATGATTGTTTTTCTGATGAAAAACGGCAGAGATAGAATTCAATGCTCAGAATGATAGAGAGCTGGGAGATCAACCTGAAGACATCCCAGATGGTATGAGAAATAAATATCGCATGATTGTCGTCAAAAGCTAGCCTTCTTAGTTGTTGGAGCTGTCTTCAAAATGTGGGTAGGTCTTCCAACAATAACACGGCTTTCTGTGCACCAACGGGAACATCCTGCCACGGCGTGGTTGGGCAGCAAGAAAACTATTTTCAAGTTGTTAGCGTATTTGTAGTAGGTGCACTAGTTTTGAGGCAATCTTTTTTCAGTGTACCACACTGAATCGAAGATACTGTGACCCTTTTCCTATTGACGATACCGGCAGCTACAACAGTTATAGAAACCTAGTGCACTTGGGTTTGGCTGCTGCTGCTCCTGGTTAGAATGACGCTCTGTCACGTAAAGTATTGTGGTTCTTCGCTCGAGAAAATATTTATCAGAAATTTTATGTTCCTGTCTCAGTTATTATGTTTTCGTAAAGACAAATTAAATGCAGAAAAAAAAGGTTGACCTTCTTCGGTAATAGATAGGAAAAAATAAATTAGAAATCTTATAAATTCTTTATTAGTAATATATTGAATTTGTGATAACAATTTTCGGAAAGAGCATCAAAAACTGTACAAAATATCAAGTTTTTAGTAAAATCCGTAGCTGTTCGGATTTTAAACAAGATCCCTGCCAATAATTTAGTTTACTACAGCTTCAATTTACAGTACAAGGTGCCATAATTATGTGAATGTTGTTATTAGCTTGTAACCCAGTGCGTATTTTCTTTCCCTAAAAACTCTGAAGGCATCTCTGCTATGCTGATTATTTCATGGGCTGAACAGGTGACAGCGTGGGGCTGTTCTTGTGTGTCTGCGAGCCGCATACAATGTCTGTTCAGGATGAAAGGGGCTCAGTGTCTGTTAGCCTCTTGCTGCGTTAGGTCGTTGTGTGCTAGGGGTGTGGGTTTCAGCGAAAACTCTACTTTTATACATTGTTTATTCAAAGTTAGCCGAATTACTCCGACAAAAAAAATCTATTCAATTATACGTGTCGATGATGCACTGACAAAAGGGTTGAGTTTCATTTGGCATAAAGTTAAACTAGGACCATTTCGTACATACCCCATTGTTTTAAAATTGTCAGTATGACAATATTGCGATAGTTTTCATCGAATAAAAATAAACCAAATATAAATTTGTGCATTTGCCATAAAATGCAACCATTAAACTTTGTATGGTACCGTACAATACTCACCATATCATCCAAAATCAATTGCTCAACACTAAAGTAATTGCAACAGTACTATGTACTGTACATGCAACATAATGGAGGATATTCATCACACACAATATTGAAATAAACTTTACTGAAATGGCTAATAAGTTGGAAACTGCGTTGGAATAGCATTTCAAAACTTGCAGTTTTATCTATGTACCGGTATATGAAGACATAAGAAGTAAATTAGAGATATAAAATATATATAGGGAAATATATATTCCTACACCATGAACTTGTGTATTTAAAAAACTCTAGCTAACCAAAAATAAATATATTGATACAGTATTTGTATAATTGTATCAAAGTGTTATCAATTGACATATGTCAACTAAACAACAATGAATTATAAGGAATTATATAAATTTCACCAATCTGGGGTTGAAAAATGTATTCTTACGAAACGATTTTTTCATATTAGGATTTACTTCGCTGTTCAAGAACTTTTTAAGTTCTTCTAAATTTTATGTTAGAAGACTACTATAGTCTATGAACAGCTTCGGGGTCATTATTTCGTGCGACATCGTAGAAGAAGGTTGTAACCATAGCAAAAAGCAAGGAGCTTACGAATTCTGCCAAGGAGTTGATTATTAAAGAATGGAAATCCGAGAAAAGTTATTGGCAACTATCACAGCACTCAAAATACCATTTACCATTATTGAGTCATTTATCAAAAGGTATAGAAGTTCAGAAACCGTCGAAAGCAACTTAGGTCTGGCAGACAATGGAAGATTTCCTCTAGAGCTTCAAGAAAAATGGTCAAGAAATTCCCCGAAAATCCCATGACTACTCGTAAAGCGCTTCAGGAAGAATTGCTGGCAGCAGGGACAAACGTTAGCCTTAGTACAACAAGCCCAGAGCTGCACCTATACTGTTTACGTTCTCGAACTCCTCGAAAAACTCCCCTGCTGTCGAAATGAAATAAGGATGCTCGTCTGATATTCACCCGTGAGCACAAGGACAAGGCTGAGTCGTTCTGGGAAAATATTTTGTGGACGGAATTAAAAGAACCATGTGTGGAGGAAACATGGAACGACAATCGCCCAAAAAAAACATTCCAGCTGTGAAATTTGGTGTAAGTTACGTGATGATTTGTGAATGTTTTTTTATCACGTGGAACAGGTAACATTCATATCATTTAAGGGAGAATGAACGCTCACATGTATTACAACATTTTGAGGGAACATATGCATGCGTCGGTTGAAATCTCGAGCTACCACATTAATTCTTTTTCAGCAGGATAACGACCCAAAGCATACGACGAAAAACATGAAAAAATGGCTCACAGATAATCACGTACAAGAACTAGAATGGCCAAGTCAGTCTCCGGATTTACATCCGATAGAAAATTTGTGGCGATTTCTGAAATTAAACATTAATGAGAGGAGGCCGAAGTCCATTTCGGAACTCAAAGAAATCTGCGAGGATGAATGGGCTAAAATCCCGAAACTAATATGTCAAGGATTGGTAAAAAAAAACTATAGAAAGAGATTAATTGCTGTTGAACTGAACCAAGGCTACGCCACAAAATATTAAAATGTTATTTTAAACTCGTTTTTTTTTTTGTTGTGCGAATACTTTTTTCAACCCAAAATATACAAATTGGCAAATAATTTTGTTATAGAGGAATTTGCTTGTTTTGCTGTTCCGTGTCTGCTGTCTACATAAATATACAAATACTGTATCAATATATTTATTTTTGGTTGGTTAGATATTTTAAATAAACAAGTTCATGGTGTATAAATATTGATTCCCCCCTCCTCTGTATACAACATTATGATTTCGTTGTATGCGAACGGTTTGGTTCTCCCTGGATATTCAAATGCACTTGGACAACAAATTGACACAAAGATCGCAATATCATTTGATCCACATGTTGCCCGTGAGACATATGCACAGTGCAAGATACATCAACTGCTGCTAAAACGTATTTACCCATTTTTACCTCAGCCAAGGAGATTATGTTATTGCCCTGTTTCTTTGTCTGTCTGGTTGTCTGTCTGCTTGTATGCCACTAACATTACTCAAAATGTTTTGAACGGATCTTTACAAAATTTACAGTGATTGTTAGGCATGTTAACAGTAACCGATGATTAACTTTTGGTGAAGATCCGTTTAACTGTTTGTTTGTCTGCCTATTTTTCTTGGCATTTTAACTCAAGAAAATATAAACGGAATTTTTATAAAATTTACATGTGTTGTTAGGTATATTACAAAGAGTAAATGACCACATCTGTGTGATGATCTTTTCGTTAGTTTCTTTGTCGCCATGGGTTTGATTTTATGCTTGTTAGCACATTGACTTAAAAAGTTATCAATTGATCTTTGTGAAATATACAGGAGTTATTAGTATTGTTTAAATACATAAATCATTGAATTTAGTGATGATCGGTTGGTCTGTTAATGAGCTTGACTAATGTTTGTCAAAGTGTTTGTCAGTAGTATAACTAAAAACGCTATTAATGGATCATCAAGAATATTATTGAAGTTTTTAATACTGTCAAAAGACACAAATTGTTCGATGTTAGTGCTGATGCAAAGAAAATCGTGGTTTTAGAACCAATTAAAATTTTTCCTTATCGTTGCCTTGCTTGGCGGTAGTATGCGCTCTCAGAGTGCTCTAGTCTTTTTCTGCATGCTTCAGTGATCGGGATGTTTGAGTATAATACCGTAATCATTATACGCAGCCGGGCACAAGAGACAGTTTCAAGATACTGAAATGATTAGAGGATACTAAAAAACTACCTGGCAGAACGATGGTCACAAAAACGTCTTTTATCGTGTCTTAGCCATTTACAGTAAGTGCAGATCTACCATGCTACAACGGGGCACTGCAACTGCAATTAAACATGCTGACAGGACAGTTTCTACAAGGATTGATTATTTGCTGCAGAACATTAGAGTTCTACCGGCGCAACCTGGAGATAACCAAACCAATGAAGCTTTTTAGTACTTTTTATTAAAAAATTTATGTTCACGTTTTTCAATATTTCTATCAAGGCGTTCTATTGCTTAAGTAAATCAAATCGATTGTACCACTTAGAAAATTGCTTTAGTAACATCCTCTAAATGAATAAATGCATCGTTTTTCCTTATACATGAGGGTCACTTCTGGCAGCTTTCTCTACCACCACCTGCAAAATCTCGTTAATCATCTCTTCTGATCCAAATAATGACCAGGGTAGACGTAAAATTCTACTGGAACGAAACGCAGCACTCATCCACATCTGAGATTCCCAAACCAACCTGCGATTCGCATTTTTTGACCTCTTTGCTGAAGCTTGTGGTGCTGGATGCGCAAGAATCTGCTAGTATTGTAGTGGTTGGACTGATTGACATCACTGTGGTTAGGGAACGTGGGGTTCTGCTATAAAAGCTGCAGCACTTGCTCAGAAAATCAGACAGCCTGGAGTAGCTGGGAGAGGGTGACGACCACTAGTGAGCACACTTAGGGGAAATTTAGTTAGTCTATAACGAACTTCTTCGACGAACGATTAATTTAAATTTTAGAAATATGAGAGTAGCAACTCTTGGACTGGTGAGTAAATATGTATACTTCTTTACGATAGAGTAGAGAGTAATGCTCTGATAGTTGATTAGGGAATTGAAACTTATTTCAATTATTCTACAACTGATGTCTTTGGAAGAAAATCTGACATTTGAAAAATGATATGACAGAAGTAATTCTTGATCTTTTATTTGAAATGTAGGTAAATGTGTGAAACAGGGACTAACAATTTATTTTTGTTACCCAACAACGACGATCTTCGAATGCAAGGCTTAAATTTTAGGAGATGAGTGACACTTCGAGTGCTAAATTTGCTGTTAAGTTGTAGAGTGATACAAAAAAATCTGTTCGCATACTTACTATAAGAAAATACTAGTAATGTCAAGCAATATTTTTGAACACGCAGAACAAAACATGGTGGATTTTTTGAGATGTGGCAGTATCTAATCATTAATCATCGTTCACATATAGTATGCGTGTCATCAACTACGCGTTTCTTATAACTTGGGGGACGTGATACTTTTATGTTGTTATGAAAATAAGACAGCCCGCAGTTGGAAGAAATTTTAAAAAATTCGAAAAGAAAAATAAAAATTACAACAGCTGGATTAATAAGGAAAATATTACCATACTACTTCTTCCAATCTTACTGTGTTCGTCTATATTTCTTCGAATTCGACAAATAATCAAGGGAATTATGCGAAATTTAGGTTAGTGAAAATTATTGATCTATTCAAGAAGCTTAGTGTGATTACAGCCTGCTAAAAGGAAGCGAAAGCTGTGCCACATTGGCGACAGTACGGGGCACCGCTCATGTTTAGGCCAACGTCTCAAGATCTATCTGTTCGGTTTTAAGGGCCCTTCAGGCTCTTTCAGTGGAGGTTGTGCTGTTTTGCGGGCTATGAGTTTCCGCGAGGATTCTGCTGCTGTTAGCTTGGTTTTCACAGCTCCATAGACGCAATACCCTTTGCTTAGGAAAACCAAGCTGTACCGCTTTCGAAGTGATATAGATATAGTCTATTTAACAGCGAGTGCATGATAAAGAAGGTTTCTAAATTGGATGGTCATTCCCATAAGACAGATAGATATTATGCTACGGTGAAAGAGGGAACATAAAATCTTGCTGCATATATATGTAGCATTGAGGTCCCACCCGTATCGAGTCCCCCGCTATTAGATGCTGAACTCGTCACTCCAGTCTGAGATTTCTGCCCTGGTTCGCTTCGGGTTGGAATTCATTGCCGGCATCAGCTTTCGATCGTGTCGGCTTGCAGGCGTTTCAGTCAGCTGTTAGTGGCTTTCTGCTGGATTTTCCTTGGCAGCGATTCGGGCTTCCCGGTGTTGCATAATGCTTCATTTGTGCGGCACTACCTATCCGTGGTGGCCTGAAAGTCGAAGTTTTAACAATAATGATAACGATTAAGAAGATTCAAAAATTCAAAACACGAATATTTGCTGGTGTACCAAAGATTCAAGTCAATAAAATATATTGTGAAGACCAATTTGCATGTATGCGGTGACGTAAATGTGTCTCTTAACCCCTTCCAGTCAGTGTGCACTTTTGTAGACAGCACAAATAGTGTCATTCTTGCCAAAAGGTTAAGCGCTGCAAAGAAAAGAAAGAAATCCCATTTTGTTCAATCTTCTTCGAACAAATCTCACAAGAGCTTTAACCTTAAGGGCAGAAGCGAAATTATTATGCAAAGCCCTTTTTTCGTGAGGCTGGAACTCATACTGCTACGTATCTCTGACTACCCCAAAGCTGGGAGGAAGTGCGTTGTAAAAGTTTTTTGTACTCTTTCCATTCAAGAGTTCCCAGCTGGAAATGAATTGACTTGTGAGGTAAGTCTTGACTATTCAGATAACAGACTGGTTCTGTTTCATCTAAATTGAAATGGCCTAATCGGATTTAGATTCCTTGATATTTTTGCATCCAAGATCAAACCTCAACCGTGGCAAGTGCAATCCACAGAAGAATCACAAATTCTTGCCTTCATTTTTGAAGCCTGCACGCACTACTACCTCTATGAACAATCGTTCGTATATACAAGCTGGACCCGTTGCAGCTCCTCGTTGTAGCAAGGTAGAACTGTACTTAGTATAAATGGCTAAGACACGATAAAAGACGTTTTTGTGACCATCATTCTTCCAGGTAGTTATTGAGTATCATCTAATCATTTGAGCAGCTTGAAACTATCCCTTGTTCCCGGGCCCGAAAAATGATTACGCTCATTACGTCATGTAGAATTCGAGATAAACACGGCAGTTTGGTGGGTACAACTGAGGACATTGACACTGAAATTGTATCGGTTTGAAGATATATTTCTCTTGTTTTGGTAAAAGGTCCAGGAGCGCCGGCGTAAGGACACGGAGAAAAGCTCGCGTCATCGGTCTGTTTGCGGGCGGTCTTATCACTCCAGCCAAGTTATACGACTGCTCCGCTAAAATGACTCCTTGCTTGCGAGCGCAGCAGGGTCCGGGGAGGAGGAAGATGACTTGGAAGCTGCCCCGAGTCAGCAGTACACAGTTGTTACTTCTGTTGACCTCCAAGCTGCCGCTGGAGGTGAGTTATTGTTTCCCCAATTTGAAAGATTACTTGCCGAAGTGTTATAGCGCTTTAGTTGCAGAAGTGTAGAGGGCTACTCGCAGAAGTGCAGGGTGTTGCTTGATAAGTGTAGAGCGTTATTCATGAAAGTGTAGTTACCAATGCAGGATTTACCTAAACGCTTAACTGGTTGAAGTCTTACGCCCAAAATCAATGGTCTTCCACACTATTATATCATACCACCCAGCGTCTGAATGTTTTGTGTTGTCCTGAAACGTTGACAGTCGGATGGCTTACCCGAAAAACGATTACCCTGAGGGTGTTGGGACACGTAGACGATCCGCACATCATCTCACTTCTGTAGAGTGCGATGCTGGGTTTCTTCTGCTGGGTGGCAACTTGCACCCAAGAGAGAGCTGGCAGCGAATTATCTCCACAGTGCACGTAACCGTTGATGGCTGGTCTGTTTGGCATTGTTTTAAATAAGAATCCAGCAAATAATAGAATTTCATAACTTTCACATCAATGACATAAGTTTAGCACTGGTTACTGGCCAAGTTTCTAAAGTTTTTGATACCTTATCTTTTTTGGAGTAAATCAGCATTCAGAAATCTACTAACATAGACGTAGTCGGAAACTGAGTTGTTATCTATGGAGAAAATACACGGTCAACACACCTTCACGTAGACGCCTTCCATTGATGATGATTTTCACGGTATCTTGCAAGTGATATAGCCCATAGTCTCATCAACCAACCCCTACTCTGGAAATAACCTTTACACCTGCGCTGTTCTGAACCAATAGGTCATTATTCCAGGTGGTACTCTCAGGTTTCTCAGTAGGTCACAAGAGGTTCGGGAGGAGGTTTTAGGATTTCAAAACTTCAAGTTTAGCTGTTTGATTTTCAACGGCTTGCGAGTAGTGATAAAATGTCACGTGACTATATTCCAAGCTAGTTTTAGGAGTGCCAGTACTACCGTACTCGTAAGAGCAGGTTGAATGCAGGAAGCGCTAAAGAATTCAAGCAAATATACCCACTTCAAACCAAAATAGATGTTATGAATGCTGTTATGTTATGACCCTCATAAAAATCTCTTAGGCCCGTTTTTACCTTGATGCAAGCACAGCATTGTCTTTACGTTCTGGATCTTTCTTATTGTAACTGTTTATACCTGCCATAACATTTGTTCTAACTATTACAAATTGTTCTCTGTTTGTTTAAACCTAGATAATTTGATAATTTATCATACGGCATTATGGAAGTAACCATATATAGTCACTGTCCTGTAAGTGTTCCAACTCTATACTACCATACAACCTGTAGTTTGAAGAATGTATCACAGCAGCATTAACCGAGCATTCCTAAGAGTTTATTGCTAATTTAACTGTAATATATGTGTTATTTTATATAGTATATTATAGGTAATAGGTATCTGTAATTTATGCCTCAGGACATGGGCACAAGAGCAGCCACAGCAGTGGAGGCAAAAGTTCATCGGGTTTCAAGAAAGGGGGAGGACACAAGAGCTCCAAGGGCTTCAAGGGCGGCAAAAAGGGCAGCTTTGGAAAGAGCGGCAAAAAGGCAAGTTTCGTCCATTCAGTGAATAAATTTCGGCGGTTCCACTTTTTCACTGTTATTTGTATCTGAGTCGTAGCATATTACTGAACGTCCATTGTTCTCTCAGTGAGATTAAAAAATAACCGTCCTGTGGCACTGACCGTAATTACCATCAGATATTTCCCTTTCTAAGGACTTACCTGGTAAGCAGCATATAGCTGTGAGATCTATAACCATGCGTCATTTCTATGACCGTCGCCATTACTCAAGAATTGATCTATGTTTGTAGTCATTTTACTACCCTGAAAATTATCGTATGAATCAATTCCATAACCTCGATTTCCGTTCAGTAATGAAATCTATAAGTGGTACTCCTAATCTTGAAATGTTATCTTTAGTGGCGGGAAGTTATTGAGCTGTACTTCTTACTACAGTTCCTGAGTTCGATTCCCAGCCGGCCAAGTGAATTCCTGGCTTGCAGTTTAACCCTTTCCTTCCAGACGGGAACTCCAGTTCCCGCATCAAAGTTTTCACTATTGAAACCAGCGCGTTGTTTCTCGCTCTGGAAATTTGGGCATTTATATATTACAACCCGTCTGAAGTCAGTGCTTGTATTTTATTTACGACGGAATAGAACGGGAGGTAGAGCTCGAGTGACTATAATGACAGTGTCTCTTATGAGCTTCTTCTGGAACCTCATAAACAGAGCAGAGCTTATGGGACAGCATGGGTTAACCGTGTCTGGAGTTCACACTTATGTGCATGGTACTGATCTTGACCATAATGAGAATGGTTGGTTGTGGCAGTTGTAACATGACTCGACCGTCACTGATGTCATAGCTCTGATCGTCTGTGATCGACTGCAGCCGTGCACTCCTCGGTGGGGCCTAGCTGCAGCACAAGCTAGCGCCTGTGGATTTCCCACTTGGGACGTGTCTTCAAGTTGGCTTAACCTTCATAATACCGTTGGTTTCCTGCGGAAATTATTTTTATAATGATAATAATAAGCTTATTAAAATATTTTGCAGGGCTTCTTCGACAAAGGCGGCAAGAGCTCTAAGGGCGACCATCACAAGAGCAACAAACATGGCAGCTTCAAGAGCGGCAAAAAGGGAGGCAAGGGCCACAAGAAAGGATCCAAGGGCTCTTTCGGTAAAGGGCACGCCAAAAAGGTAAAAAAAAATAACTTATATTTGATTAGTGATCCCTTTAAAAGCGATTATCGATCTCAAAGCTTATTATGCATATTACATGGAATTTCCAAAGCTAATATACTTTTAAAGTACTAGATGCAAATGATCATTGAAAGCGCAATAAGAGGTATTTTATGTTCCTTCAGTTAACGGATGATTCAGCATAAAATTAATTATCGTTGTCTCTTTGCACGGTAATATCACTTTCGGAAAATTAGCAATTCCGTCCACCAGCATAAACTGTTCAGATCAATATCTGATCTCATATTTAATTTTTTTATTTCGACCACTGCAAATTCCATCTTATTATTCCTGAAACAAATAATTCCAATTCCAATTTACAACTTCGTGTTACACAGACTACAAATACAATTAATTTAGGTTAACAACTACGGCACTGTAAGATTGTAGCATCCAGAACTGCTACTCTCATCCACAGTGGTGGGATGTTCGAGTGCTGTGCTTGCATGCTATAATTCTCGAGTTCGCTTCCCCGCCAGATCGACGGGTGAATTCTTCAGGTGCTTGGATTGCAGCATCAGCATGTCTGACGTTCACACTCTACTTGGCAATTTTGTTTAATTATGGTCATGCTCATGCAGGGCTTCAGCAACAAGCACAGCAAATCCGAGAAAGGTTTCTCCTCCAAATTCCATGACAAGGGCGGCAAGTCCGGACACAAGAGCGACCACAAATCCTTCGATTCTCACTTCAGCAGCGGCAAAGGAGGTGGCTTCAAGGGTGGCAAATTCGGAGTAAGTCAATCGCATTTTATGTCATTTACAACTAATACAATTACTTGTAGAAAATAGTAAGCAGCATCGAAAGTAATACCTACTGAGTTACCAGCTCATAGAGGGCACGAGCCTTGGCCTCGGCTCCTCCATGGAAATGGGTTTATTGCTTTTACTACTTTTTTGATCCCATCTAAATTTTGTAACAACTTACCTAACAAAATAGCTCATAGAGGGCCTGTTCGTGAGTCGCAGATCCTCTCTGGGATTGGGCTTTTTGGTCCGTCTACAGCCAGTTAACTAACCTAACCTGATTTTAAGCAAGGTATCTCACCAATAATTGCGAAAGGTAATGCTACGCCACGTCAGCAACTTGGACACGTTAAAAATTTCAAGAAACGTCGACTTTTATTGATAAAAATCGAAGATGACATATTTTTCATCCAGTTTTAGTTACATGAACTAAAGGGGCTAATTTTCTAAACCACAGCTACTATTACAGCTGATAGCCACTTAGAGACGCTTTATATTTATGTGTCTATGGTTTATTCGAACAACAGTGTGAGCAGTCTTCTATTCCAGCAGAATGATTAAAAATGCTTACATAATAGTCAATGTATTACCACCGTACCTACTCAAAGAGTAATGATGTGTTAGGTTAACTTAGGTATATCTCCGTTCCACTACGGTAGAACATTTCGGTAAGCTTTCAATGGATGAAAAATGTCGGCTGATCGAGTGTTTTTCTTCTCCATTTCAGGGAAGCAAGAGCCACAGCGGCAAGGGCAGCAAGGGTTTCTTCGACAAGGGCGGGAGCAAGGGCAGCAAGTCTGGACACAGCGGCAGCTTTGGATCCAAAGGCAGCCACGGACACAAGAGTTCTCACGGCTCCAAGAGCGGACACAAGAGCAGCAAAAAGAGCAAACATTAAAACTCTTATTTTCCAGACCCCCGTACCAGACCCGGCGATCATTAATGGACTTTCTGCTCTGCAAATCTGTTTGCAAAGCGTATTTCATTTTTCTTCTTTTAATGCAATCATCCCATTGGTGTATAAATGATTAGGTTTTGAATTGATTTGACTTTGTTTGTTGTGTTATAAAAAATCAAGTTACACATATATCTAAAGTTAAATAGCAAATTTGTAAGCAAATCTCGCATAAAAATTATTCACTGGGAGTTAAATTGAGTGAATTTGGAGTAATGAACTTGAATAATTTTTAGCAATTGGGACATTCAGTTAATTAATCAGTGATTAGATGTTTCAATGAAAAATTTTTAGTTTGAAAAACTTTGATACTCTTAGCAATTTCACGTTAATTTGGTAAATTCTTTGTATCGGTTTGATCGAGATACACCTTGAGAAAGGTGAAAGGCTATTGAATACTGCAGTTAATTTTTGAGAATTTAATTGCTTAGAGAGAACATTTATTCTATTCAATTGCTAAAACTAATAATCGAGAGAAAGATTTACATTGATGTTGTGCTCGCATTTAAAAAGCATCTAAAAAATATGAATCAAGTCACCCTCATCACGCTCTCCGAGCTGTAGTAGTTGTTAGAAATGAACGAACCTCTCGAAATCTTTTTTCCTTACTTCGACGATTCTTCGACTCGAACGACCGAGATGAATAAAACTATCTCGCTGATATCTTTGTTTCATTTTACTTCGTGACTCAAGACATCCTAGCAGAAAGATTAATACGCATCAGACTGTGCACGCATTGCAGTTATAATTCGCTGGCAGTTCTTCCGCAGGCCATGGAGCGCAGTGCTTGCATTACACAAAATAGGTTGCGTGAACAACGTCACCTGGACTTCGTCCTAAGAACTTCACAGGTTCCACACGTATGCGGAGGGCAGAAGCCATAAATCCCACTGCACACGAGAGTTGCAACACAGAAACGTTCCTCACGCTTGGACAACTGTCAGAGGGAATAATAAAGCCTATAATTATAATTTGTACGAGCAACACTTGAATTAATAAGTCTTTGCCAGTTTAAACCCACTCGGAAACTAGAGCACTCTGATAGCGCATACCACCGCCAAGCGAGGCAACGGTAGCAAAAAATTCAAATTGGCTCTGAAACCATAATTTTCTTTGTATAAACTCCAAAATCTGATCATTTGTGCTTTTTGATAGTAATAACAGCTTGTGCAGTTTTCTTGAAGATCCGTTAACAACTTTTTGAGTCACAGTGCTAACAAACGTTATAACAAACATGAATCGAACATACAAACGAACAAACCGATCTGCACCAAAACTTGATCATTTATGTCTTTTAACATAACTAACAATTCCAATAAATTTCATAAAGATCCAATGATTATTTGTTGAGTTATTGGGCTAACAAGCATAAAATTAAAAAAAGTGACAAACGAATGAACTAATAAACAGATCATTACCAACATTTTGTCACTTACTCTTTGTTACATACTTAACAACTCATGTTAATCTCATAAAAATCCATCCATAACTTTTTGAGTTATGGCATTGAGAACAATGAGGCAGACAAAGGATGGATATGTCTTCACCAAAAGTTATTCATCTGTTCATCCTAATATACCTAACAATCCCTGTAAATTTCGTACAAATCGGTTCATAACTTTTTGAGTTATGTTGGTGACAGACAGACAAACAAAAAGATAAACACGACGAAAACATTAACTCCTTGGCGGAGGTAATAAGATAGATTTCCGAAACTATGAAATTGGCAGTTACAGTGGTGTAGAAACTGCAGTGAACTGTCAGTTCGCACATCGTCATAGCACGGTGAAAGTCGCTATCCTGGATACTTCTGGAAACTACTTCAGTGGAACGACGTGCGAGCTGAACTATCGATCACAAGTTGAGCTTGCGATTGCATAGTGTGGCCCCTGCATAACGGAGGTTCACTTTGGCTTGCTCACTATCAGAAATTGCAATGTCCTTTGGATGTTTATTTCACCTGTGGATATCTACTGTATTGTCACTGGTATTGGTGATGTGCATATCGGCTGTGACTTCACCTGAGGATATTGCCACTAATATCACCTATACACGTATATGGCCTGCGACTTACACCTGTGGATATCTCCTATAGTTACCTCCGCCAAGGAGGTAATGTTTTCGTCGTATTTGTCTTGATATTTGTCTGTCTGTCTGTCACCAAGATAACTCATAAGTTATGAACCGAATTAGATGAAATTTACAGGGATCGTTATGTATGTTAGAAGGAACATGCAGATGATTAACTTTTGGTGAAGATATGTCCATCCGTTTGTTTGTTTGTTTGTTTGTCTGCGTTATTTCTATCGTGTTATAACTCAAAAAGTTACGGATGGATTTGGATGAAATTAACGTGAGTTGTTAGGTATATAACAAAGAGTAGATGACTAACTTTTAGTAAATGTCCGTTTGTTCGTTCGTTCGTTTGTCACTGTTTTTATTTGATGCTTGTTAGCACAATAACTCAAAAAACAATCAATGGATCTTTATGAAATTTATAGGAGTTGTTCGTAATGGTAAAAGACATAAATGATCAAATTTTGGTGCAGATCGGCTGGTTCGTTTGTATGTTTGACTCATATTTTTCATAACGTTTGTTAACAGTATAACTCAAAAAGTTATTAACGGATCTTCAAGAAAATTGAACAACGTGTTATTAATATAAAAAGGCAAAAATGATAAGATTTTGGAATTTATACAAAGAAAATTATGGTTTCAGAACCAATTTGAATTTTTTGCTACCGTTGCCTCACTTGGCGGAGGTATGCGCTCTCAGAGTGCTCTAGTTCGTTTTGCGTCCATTAGGACTCAAACGATATAACTACAGGGCACAGTTTTCTAACAGAATATAGGTTGGAACCTCAAAAATACCGTAGAGAAGCCAGTGGGTGTTAGTGTAGACTGTTGTGAACATTCTATGGAAGAGTGAAGAAGGCGGCTATTCAATGCGTCTACTTAAATCTTTAATTATTGCCTCAAATATTAACAGGAGCCTGTACAATGCTCCTGCTGGGAGGTTTGGAAGCCAAGTGGCCTAGGCGTCAACATCCATAACAAAAGTGCGGGGCGTCCCTACTAAACGGTAACTCTGGTGCTGCCTTAAATTCTGTTTGGGATGATGAATAAGGGACTGAGGCTACGTGGGATCAAAAGCCACTCTATACCAGCCCGGATTTTCTTTGGAGCATCCTTAAGTTGAAAATGTCAGGGGAAGTGGGAGTGATTCTGAGACTGGCTGTCGGTACCGGCTGGCTACCTAGCTCTTCAGTCTTCACATTGTCAGATTATCGTTTAATAAAATGAAAAATAATTGGCGTACGTACCGTAGACCAGATAGTAGAAAGATCTATTTATTATATTTGCATTAATTATAGCGTATAGTGACAGTTTGTTTATTGCTTCGTTAGTCTCTCCACCGCGAGGTGAAGGATTAGAATTGAGAGAATTCATCTGCTGAAGGACAAGGGGCCGATAGCTTGTTAAATTTATGAAATTTGAGCATTGAAGACTCGGGAAGTACCTTTAAGTGTAGCTCTGTTACTAGCTTGTACGTATTTGCTTCCCCAGTTAATACAGTTTTTTTCTCCATTTCTATAAAGCGAAAATTGAGTAAAAGATCAATGATCAATAACAAAAGGATTTCCTGAGAATAGAGACACGAAAAAGAGTGAAAGACATTAATTTTTAATAGTAAATTTTTTGTTGTCATTTAAAGAAAGCGCTGGCCAGCAGTTATCTATCTAATTACCTCATTAGATTTCTCTAGGTGAGCAAAATATTATTAATTAAGCAGAGAGATAACAACTGCTTAATATAACGAGGGATGCTATGTAACCCATTTTGGGATGCCTATACTCTGTTCACCCTTTTGCTTCATTGATATGTGATTATGATTAAAATAACAATTACGTCAGTTAGACACTATCTGGGTACTTGATATTCATTGAAAAATGTAGGGGTATCAAGACGCTACTACATCGTTAATTATTCTAAGTGTTACGCGAAAGAAAAGTTAGAATAGTGGGTTAAAAATGACAAAAAGGAACCCAAACATTTAATCTACGGCAATACTTTTAAGTACTCGGATAGTTCTGTATTTGCAATAGTTTTTATGCCATTTCATGGGCAATAATTATTGTGTTGCAAAATATATTGTGTCTTATTGTATTTTCATATGCTACCGATAAAATACATATAGCCTGAAGCTGCACTTACCCCATCTGTAAGTGTATATCTTTTCCTCAATTTACTAACGCAAAACTTTTGGCGCTTTTTAGGGATTGCAGCGAGCGATTTATGCAAAAAAAAAAATAATAATATTGTTTATACGCCGCTCATAACACGGAAATAAGAACAAAAGCGTGGAGTGGCTGAGGGAAGACTTGGTGCAACGATTAAAAGAACGCGAATAAATCAATATTTCAAGCACGATAACAGTTTTTTTCCTAGTATCCAGCTAGTAAAGAGAGAATTTATGTTATTTCTAGACTGCCGCTGCTTGATTTTAAAAGTTAAAATCAACAAAAATCTACGTTAGCGGAATATTCAAATTAGTTCTGAAACCAGAATTTAGTTTTTAATAGCTCAAAAATTTGGTCCTTTTGTATCATCTCAAAAATTTGGTCATATTGTACCCCATGACAATAGTAACAGCTACTGTAATTTTCTTGAAGATCCGTCCATAATTCTTTGAGTTATGTTCTGACAAACACAGGGACAAACTAACCATCAAACATGCAAGCGGAAGAATCGATTATCTCCAAAAATTGATCATTAGGGTCGTTTACATTTCTAGTAGTTCCTGAAAATTTCATGATGATCCGTTCATTGCTTTTTGAGTTATGTTGTGTCCAACATAAAAACAAACATGAAGGTAAACAGACGAACGCACTGACACATTATAAAAAATTGGTCAGCTGCTCTTTGTAACATTCGCAACTGTTTCTGCAAATTTCATGAGGAGCCGTTAGTCACTGTTTGAATTATGCTCCCAAGAAAATAGGCAGCACGTACCACAAGCTAATCGTCTGTTTCTCCTAACATACCTAACATTCCCTGCAAATTTCATCAAGATACGGTATGTCTATAGCTTCTTGAGTTATCTTAATGAGAGTTGGACAAGCAAACAGAAAGACAAAATCCTACAAAAGCATAAACTCCTTGACGGAGGAAGAAAAAAAGGAATCTTAGGCTGAGTGGTACAGCTGAAGAACAGTGCGAAGTGAACGGTTTGAAGTTCCAGTGGATATTACCATATTTCCTTTATTACATTTTCTTTTGCGTGCGTCTTTCTGGTTGTCGTGCTACGTTATCTTCTATTCCTGCACCATTCTGCACACTTTTTCTCCCAAAATTTTTCCTTTAGGCAATTCTTGTCTTTTTGTCGAGTTTCTTCAAACTCCACATAATGTGCTTTTGTCTTGTTCTGGTTCTCTTTTCCAGGAAATAATTATTGAGTCTAATTGAAAAATAAATATCTTAATTAATTTGATTTAATGTCTATGATATTAGTCTCATCAACTTAGTGTGTTACATCATGGACAGCCTTTGTACGGGAACCTCTGAATAAAAATAATTAAGTGTATTGTTGCTTCCTCTTTCAGCATAAAGCAGTGATTTCAGTGATTTTGCATAAGCAATTGGAATCCTTTGATCAATTAAGATCAATTGCAGCTAGAAGTAGAATTCCTCCATTTTTCTCTAGTTGCAAGCTCACCACAGAGCTCAAGTCAGTTCTAGATTTTAACATTAGTCTTCTGTAGCAGCTTTGGTGTAAATGTTGACTGAATGTTGGGGCTGAATATCAGGCACTGATATTAATGTATGTTTGAGTAGTGTAATGTCATTGTACGTACTGCACTATTTTTGTTATCTAATGTTACTATATGTGTAAAAAAAAGAAGAATCTTCCACGCTAAGACGCTAACAGGGGGCAGTAATTTCTGCGGCATCAACTACCGAAAATATTTGACAGTACAGCATTTACAAATTATATTATGGGTATTTACGTGATTAAAGACATGTCTAGTTAGGTAAAATTTAATGTTTTGTGTATTAATTGGAAGGGTTCAGGTTCAGTGAAATGAAGTAAATTCACTGTATAAAGACTTTGTTTCTAGGTTCATTCCTAGAAATAGCACCAATGACTTAACTCCTCTAATTCCATGCTGATTGCTTATTAGGAATTCCACTTCCGTCTTTGACATTCCTAATGACGCCTGCCTTTGAGAAGCTTATTGCTAGGCTTAAAAAAAGCAATACACGGCAATACTTTAGTGATAAAATGAAACAATGATGCTATTTCAAAAGTCACCCAATAAAATTGCTAGCACAACTTGATGCGAGGATGACGAGCTCGCAAGTCATCCCTAAATACAATAAGCAAAAGTTAGGTTAGAGTAAGTAAGGCAAGGTTACGTAAGGTGTAGTTAGGTTCGATAAGAAAAAGCTAGACTAAGTTAGGATAGATTTGCTAGGTTAAGTAAGCCTAGTATAGTTTAAATGTATTTTGATATAACTAACTCCAAAATAACCGAGTAAAGGCAATAAATATACATTAGCTGATAACACTGGGCTGCATTTAAATTTTTTTAAAGAGGTTTAATGTTTCTCAGCAGATCTTATATGCATTTTGCATGCTGCGTTTTGAAATACAACTCGTTTGTTCAAGCACGTCAGAATTTTTTGTATTTCAGTTTTAAGAAAACAAATGAAAGCCAAATATTAATATTTTTTTAGATACAACATAAATAATGAAAAATGTGTAGCCTATACCTATAATGGGACAAAACTAGAATTCATGGGAACTTCAAGATGAAAAAGGAAAGTAGTAAGTCAATTCACAGTTTTGTGTATTTAAACAAAATAAGGAAGTGATAAAACTATTTCAGTGAAATCAGCCTTCGCACAGTTTCTCGTCTGAGTTGTGCATTTGGAGTATCCCTCTTGAGGCGCTAGCAGTTTTCTGCAAGCATAGTCGCTTCCCAACGGCCCTGGTACATCTCGATTACTCGAATATCCTTGAGATTACGCTCTCATAGCACATCGCTCAAATCACCACGGTTTTCTGGAATAAAGTCTAACTGCAAACCAAGGAAATAAACTTTAATGGACATGCATGCACCTAGAGCTTGGTAGTTTATTACGAGATAATTAATAACATGTTCATATTCTCGATTTTGGTGGTTGCCTAGAAAGTTGATTACAATAGACAAATACAATAACTGGTTACTCATTCTCCCTACCTACGGTGTTGCTATTTTGGCCGTAACTCAAAGTTTATTTCATAACTTTGTTCAAAGAAATATAGAAAAAATACTTCTGCAAGCTTTTTATAACCTTTTTTTATTAATTTGTTTAGAATAAAATTGAAATTTAGTTATTTTGGTATACATGAAATTAATCAGACAACACGTTGTTTGCAATAACTTATGTTCTTAAAATCGAATTGTTGGGCAAAATTGCTTACGTTTCTGAATTCAGAAGGCAAAAGTGATATAGAAACACTTGACAGACCGTAAACCTCAAAAATGATGCAGACCAGTGTAATCGGAGGCTGTTCTCCTACCGGTGCCTATTTCCAGGTGGATTTTTTCTTCCGTTTTTTTTTACCGAGCTTTTTCTCCGGGTCCTTCCAATCCCCGATTGAAAGACTGCATCTGCATACCAACCTGCACTTTGCTTATTTTGCATTTTCTTAGACTACTGAAACCCGGGACCGGGTCGGGCTCGGGGGTGTCGTGTCCTTTATTGCGAAATCAGAGGAGTGCATGCGAACCTTGGGGAGCCTGGTTCTGTGTCCCCTGGTGTAGATGCTGTGTGCTGTTCCGAGACGTGGGCAACGAGTCGGAGGCACGACGCGGAACTTGTCTTGGCAGGTTTTCAGTCACCTTTTCGTAGACCATGGAGATCGGGGCCTGGATTCCGCGGCATGGCCGTCTATGTCCGGAGGGGTCCGGCAGGCAATCAATGCATAAATGTGCTTGTGATAGGATCATGGTTGTGAAGGTGTGTGGCCGTTTGAATAATTTTTATTTATTCTCCTTATATCGGAGCCCCCAACTGATGATTCTCTGTATGACTGTTTGCTGACGGCGATGGCCTCTATCCAGAGTATTGATCTTAAGTCAGGGTTTTTGTGGGAGATGTTAATGCATACCACAGGGACTGGTTGGGATCTGTGTCACCTACTGATGGTCATGGTGAGGCTGCATTGGACTTTCGCACCTAATCTAGTTGTGTGCACCTAGTTCGTGGGCCCACGCATGATGCTGGTAATTGCCTCGACCTCGTCATGACTGATGTCCCGGACTTGATGACTGTGTCATTTGGCTTCCCTATTGGCACTACTTACCACTCACACCTTGTTCTGTCCCTGGAGCTGAACCAGGTTGATTGTTCCTGTGGTAGACACCAGGAGAGTGGTATTCGTTAAGAGCAGGGCTAACTGGGAGGCTATTACTGGACCAGTAGGGGCGTTACCTTGGCCCCAGATTATGCGCAGTGAGGCTCCTATCTCTGTACTTAGTGACTTAACTGTGTCTGTTTTGGAGAGGCTTGTCCCAAACAGGACTATTCTTGTGAGGTCTTGGGACACACCGTGGTTTGACGACCAGTGTTCGTTAACTTTCGAAGCTTAACAAGCGGCTTATCGGGCATGGCGGTGATCGCGTGACCGCACGTTGTGGCTGAGCTATGTTGATCGTAGGGTCGAGCTAAGCTAAGCGTGTGTATGAGAGGGCACGTCGTCGTCAGAGGCATCGTTCAAGGGAGTCTTTGCGGAATATTGACCTTCCATATCGTTGGTGGAGTGAACTAAAGGGTTCAGATTTCGGTGCTGAACCTTCGTTGTCGCTCCTTGCTGGTCCTGGTAGAGGTATAATTGCTGATCCTTTGGCTAGGGCGGAGCTCTTTTCGGAACACTTTGACAAAAAGCGGAGCAGAGATGTGTTGTCATCGCCTCATGGATGTCACCCTGTACCTCGTTTAACCTCTTTGGCGTTCAGATCGGGTACAATGAAGGTGCTTCTTGAGGGAGGTGTAGACTCGGCGGGCATTTTCCCTCTATTTTATAAGCAGCTTGCTGTCGTTTTTACCCCTAAGCTAGCAGTGATCTTCCGGTGCCAGATACGGTTAGGAATTTTTCCCCGTTGTTTGCGTACTGGTTATATTACTCACATTCCTAAGGGACCAGT